>CM075983.1:6721932-6781082 GCA_038087875.1 Malacoraja senta | reverse complement strand
CAGAGGCAGCGGTACGAAATGCACTGTGCAGCAGCAGCACAAAATGCACGGTGCAGTGCCTGTCGCATTAAATGTGCTCTGCAGTGCCTGCAGCATTAAATGCACCATTCAGTGCCAGTGGCATTAAATACACCGTGCAGAGCCCGCAGCATTAAATGCATCATGCAGAGGCAGCAGTAGTTAATGCACTGTGCAGTAGCAGTACAAAATGCATGGTACTGCTCCTGCAGCATTAAATGCATCGTGCAGTGCCTGCAGCTTAAAATGCGCTGTGCGACTGCATTAGTCACATCACGGCCACTACTATTAGGTGTCTGCTTCTCTGGGGATGAATTTCTAAGCAAAGGAATTTTTTAAATAGCAACACTAAATTGTTTCACGGTTTCCTGTGTGAAAATCGAAGGGGAGTTGATGAGCAGTGAGGGTGAGAATAATTTGCTGGGACACAGGAAAAAGCAAGGAGGAGCGGGGAGAATGAGATTACTCTCCTGGGAACCCGTGGGTCAATGGCTTCCTTCTGGGTCATTATCACGATGGATGTGGGGAGATGTTTCCACTAGTGGGAGAGTCTAGGACCAGAGGTCATAGGCTCAGAATTAAAGGACGTTCTTTTAGCAAGGAGATGAGGAGGAATTTATTTTGGTGAATCTGTGGAATTCTTTGCCACAGACGGCTGTGGAGGCCAAGTCATTGGATATTTTCAAGGCAGAGATAGATAGATTCTTGATCCTGTATGGGTGTCAGGGGTTATGGGGAGAAGGCAGTAGAATGGGGTTAGGAGGTAAAGATAGATCAGCCGTGATTGAATGGCAGAGCAGACTTGATGGGCCGAATGGCCTAATTCTACTCCAATCACTTATGACCTTCTAACTATGCGATAAGAATAGCAGCTTAACCTACAGTCGCTGGGCCATCCATAGGTGTTGGACACTGCCCAACCTGCCAGCCGGATGCCTGGTCAGAGCAGCCTACCTCATTGGAGACCCTCGGACTATCTTTGATCGGACTTCACTGGACTGCACATTTCTCACGTTACTCCCTTCATCATGTATCTGTACACTGGATGGACGGCTCGATTGTAATCATGTATTGTCTTTCTGCTGGCTGGTTAGAACGCAACAAAAGCTTTTCACTGTTCCTCGGCCAACCTGATAATAAACTAAACTCAAACAGTCTCTGAAGAACGGGTAGATCTTGTTCTCGAGATCGCTTGATCTTTTAGAAGTGAGCTTTCCTGAAGAGCAGTTTTATTGCTCCGGAGACATTTGCCCCTCTTGTCCTCACTTTGAGAGCTTAATATCTTCTCTAAAGTACATCCACGTTCTTTTGCTCAACATGGCTAAACGTTGTATGCCCACAACAAATGATGATGAGGACAACCTGGTTCATCATTAAGGGCCTGTCCCTCTGTACGAGGTAATTCAAGAGCTCTCCCGAGTTTTAAAAAAAAAAAAAACTCGTGGTAAGCACGTAGAATGTACGTAGCGGGTACGTCGGAGCTCGGGACGTATCTTAGCAGCTCGTAACGCTAACGGCAGGTACTCGGGAAACGCGGTAAGCTCGTGAAGATTTTTCAACATTGAAAAATGTCCATGAGAGCCCTGAGTACCTACGAGCGGCTATTACCGTAATTCTCCGAGTTCGAATCAGGGGAAACTCGGGAGAACTCTTGAATTAGCTCGTACAGTGGGACAGGCCCTTTACTGGTTTGGAAGTAGGAGATGATCAAGTGGAAGTTTTGGAGAGAAGGAATGGGGTTTCCTTCTCTCCAGAGATGCTCCAGGATTTTGTGTCTATCTTTGGTTTAAACCAGCATCCGCAGTTCCTTCCTACACATGTGTGAGTTTTGCCCAGGACATAACCAAGTGATTAGAGCAGAACTTATTGAGCCCATGATGTTGGTGCCACAATGCCACAGGTAGTGGGGATGGCAGTAAATCCGAAGGGCGTCACGGTGGTGCAGCGGGTAGAGTTGCTGCCATGCAGCGCCAGAGATCCGGGTTACAACCTGACTACGGGCGCTGTCCGTACGGAGTTTGCACGTTCTCCCCGTGATCTGCGTGGGTTTTCTCCGGAATCTCCAGTTTCCTCCCACACTCCAAAGATGTTCAGGTTTGTAGGTTAATTGGTTTGGTGTAAATGTAAATTGTCCCTTGTGTGTGTCGGATAGCGTTAGTGTGCGGGGTGATCGCTGGTCAGCATGGACTCGGTGGGCCGAAGGGCCTGCTTCCACGCTGTATAAATGAAACCAAACCAAACAAAACAAGCCAAGCCAAGCCAAGCGGAACTAAACTAAACTAATATGGTTAAAGGAAGACACTTTGTTGAGGTTCCCTGAAGAATTGATGGAAAATAAGATTGTCTGAATGCTCTGGGTGATGTTAGTTTGGAAGGTACCCAGGATGTCCCTGTACACAGCTTAGATTGAGACACTTTCTGTATGTTGCTCTGCTGGCAGGTTTCTAAACACGAACCCACAGCTCAAATGGCTGTGGTCTTCACTGCTTTCAGCCAGATATGGAATAATCACATTTTAATTATTTACTACAGCTGTAGGTTGATTATGAGATATTTTCACTTTGATCAAAATGGAAATTCATCATGCTTGGATTAATATAATTGTGTTTCCCAATCACTGCGGGCTCAATTTTAACCAGCTGGCAAAATGTTCCTGTGTCTGTTTTTAGTTAGCTGCCTTTTTTTCCAATTTTTTTTCCCCTCCTTATTTTCTCTTCAATGACCTTTTCTAAGTTTCTCCTCTCATTGTAGTTTGACACTCTCCATTACTTATTGTGCACCATTTGTTGAGAATGTCACTGCTTAACAGGAAGAAACCAGATCTGGAAGTGAGGGAGAGCAGGTCACTTTTGTAAGATATACGTATTTCATTGGAGGCTAGGCTCCTTTTCACCTGGTTGAGGGATGTTTTTCGCCTGGGCACCTTAGACTATCAACGCAGCATTCTCGTCTGCGGACACACGGAACTGCAGATGCCGGTTTACCAAATAAAGAAATAAAGTGCTGGAGGAACTCAGCATCTCGGGAGACCATGAATAGGCGATGAAAGGACAAAAAGTGCTGGAGTAACTTAACGGGTCGGGCTGCATCTCTGGAGAACATGGATAGGGTACCTTTTCAGGTCGAGACCTTTCTTCAGACTCTGAACCTGAAACGTCACCTATCCATGTTCACCAGAGATGCTGACCGACCCGCTCCACCAGCAGAAGCAGTTCTTTGTGCCCAGTTATGGATAGGTGATGTCCCGGGTCGGAATCCTTCTTCAGTCCCGACCTGAATTGTCACCGATCCATATTCTCCAGAGGTACCTTTTCCAGTATTTCATTACCCCACTGATAGCTGGTAGCATTGCCATGTGGTAGAGGGGGCCATTTTGGGCGACTGTGACGGAGGTGAGAAAGTACCAGATCAGGTCACCTTCTGCTGGCAGAAAGACAATAACGTGGTCTGAACAATATGTGTGGGTCAACATCGGGAAGGATGTAACGATAACGGATTTGAAACCAAAGAATCCATGCAGTTAGTTAAACAAAGGTTTTGCAGATGCTGCAACAGAAGCAGAAAGGGAGCTTCATAACGAAGTTAGGCACAAAGTGCTGGAGTAACTCAGCAGGTCAGGCAGCATCTCTGGAGAAAAGAAATAGGTGGCGTTTTGGGTTGGGACCCTTCTTCACAACTGCTGAGTACAGAATACATGTTGAGCATATTTTACTGTTACTCTTCTTTGAGGTTAGTACATTTAAAAATGGATATTGGTAATGCATGCTTTAATGCAGGAAATATATAATTTATTTTTGTTTTTAGTGACATTCCTGTTGTTGGTCGGTTTACCATAGCAATGTGATTCATCGACTACAACAGATGCCGCTGTCTACAGGGGAAGCCGGCACACACCGTGGCTGAACGGAGGACCCGGCGGTTCATGGCCTACAGCGCGACCCGCCGAGCCGGCCCGTGCTTGTCCCCCGAAGACTGGGGGGGAGGGGAGTCAGTGACAATGACGGACGTGACTGGTGAGGCCGGTGGGAGAGGAGAGGGTATCCAGGGTCTGGCCCATCGCATCCTCGAGGCATCAGCTGAGCAAAGGCTCCCACCCCCCCCGGGGCACAGAGGTGGAAGGGAGAGGAGAGGATAGGAGAGGGACATGGGATCGCTGGTTGACCAAGAGAAGGCGACGGCTGGAGGCCCTGCAGCAGCCTGGGGCTCGCCTGGGGATAGCGCCTGCTCATGACAACTGAAGCGTGGAATGGATTCTGAAAACGGCGCCAAAACATGGCGACTCTTGCATGTAGGATCAGTAATTTCTGTATAACTGCTAATCAGGGGTTGCTCTGGTGAGACTCTACTGTTTGTAGGAAAATAATTTCACCGTGCATTTGTACTTTGCTCCTGTGACAATAGAGCGCCATTGAACCATATGTTACTTCCAGATCCAGGCACAGTGTGATAATGTGTAACAATGTGTAACAATGTGTAACAATGTGTAACAATGTGGTTTTGGTGTTGGAATAGAGTATGTGTTTGGTTTAGATTGGAGAGATACCTGTAGGTGTGTTTTGTACTGACCGTGTGTTTTAAAAAAAAATATTAAATGCTGTGTGCTAGTTTTCATACCCCTTGCCCAATCTAGATTTTTCCCAACCATGGTTTACAATTTCCAGGATATTTTGCTTGCTCATGCATCGCTCATTAGGTGCGGTGGTCGGAAGGGTCAGTTTGTTCAGACTGGTGGGGCGGTGTAACGGACGACAGAGTTGTAATCCGGTGGCGGACTGTGGCATTCCAGTGTCTGGTCCATCGGTAACAGGACTGCATCTTCCATCGCAAAATCCAGCCCCTCATCCTCAGCGTTACACATGCTGGACTGGAATGGCTTGGCGTGGGTCTCAACCTCAGACAAGATGGACTCCTTGCTTCTACTCACTGCCCTCATCCTGTGACAAGAAATTAAACAGTTAGCAGTGATTCACCAGTCATAGAATCTGCAGGTTCTGCAGGTCACAGCTTAGTTTGGTTTAGAGATACAGCGCGGAAACAGGCATTTCGGCCCACCGAGTCCGGGTCGAACAGCGATTCCCCACACACTAACACTATCCTACACACACTAGGGACAACTTACAATTGTATCCAAGCCAATTAACTTATAAACCTGTTTAAGAAGGAACTGCAGATGCTGGAAAATCCAGCTCCATAGATCAATAGATGCTGCCTCACCCGCTGAGTTTCTCCAGCATTTTTGTCTAACATAAACCTGCACGTCTTTGGAGTGTGGGAGGAAACCGGAGCACCCGGAGAAAACCCACGCAGGTCACAGGGAGAACGTACAAACTCCGTACAGGCAGCACCGGTAGTCAGAATCGAACCCGGGTCTCTGGCGCTCTAAGATAATAGCTCTACCATTATGGCCACTGTGCTGCCTCTTGAAACACGCATCATAAGTTCCAGAAGCAGTATAAGGCCATTTGGCCCATCAAAAGTCTAATCTGCCATTCAATCATGGTGGATCTATTGTTCCCTCTCAACCCCATTTTCCTGCCTTCTCCCCATAACCCCTGACACCCTTACGAAACAAGAATCTGTCAATCTCTGCCATCCAAAGACTCTTCAACATGTAAGAATAGTTTCTGTTTCGAACACCCTTTCGGTAAGTTTGATGCCACAACCATTTTCTGGCAAAGAAATTCCATCCTCCTTGAGAGCCGAGAAGGAGTAGAGCGGAAAGATCTTTTGTCATAGTCACAGAGTCATAGAGTGATACAGTGTGGAAACAGGCCCTTCGGCCCAACTCGTCCACACCAGCCAACAATGTCCCAGCTACCCTGGTCCCACCTACCTTGGTCCATAACCCTCCAAAACCTGTCCTATCCATGCCCGTCCAACTGCTTCTTAAATGATGGGATAGTCCCAGCCTCAACTACCTCCTCTGGCAGCTTGTTCAACACACCCACCACCCTCTGTGTTGTTCTTAGCTGAATTGTCAAACAACAGGAATGATAGAATGTTACTGCACAGAAACAGGCTCCTCGGCCCTACTTGTCCACGCCGACCAAAATGCCCCAACTATGCTAGTCCCACCTGCCTGCCTCTGGCCTATGTCATTCAAAACCTTTTGTATCCATGTACCTGGCCAATCGTTGCATTGGCAAATGGCATCCTAATGGTGGTATGACTTTCCTGTTGTATTTATACTGTCAGAGATATTATCTTCCGGTGAGTCCAGTAAATAGTTTAGTTCCGAGATACAGCATGGAAACTGGCCCTTCAGCCCACCTAGTCCACGCAGACCATCAATCACCCACTCACACTAGTTCTATGTGATCTGACTTTCTCAACCACTCCCTACTCACCAGGGGCCGATTAATAGGACCTGCGCATCTTTGGGATGTGGGGGGGGGGGGGGAAACAGGAGCACCCAGAGGAAACCCAGGTGGTCGCGGGGAGAACATTCGATCTCCACACGAACAAAGCCCAAGGTCAGGATCGAACCCTGGACTCTGGCGCCAGGAGGCAGCAGTTCCACCAGCTTAGTTTGGTTTAGTCTAGCTTAGAGATACATCGCGGAAACAGGCCCTTCGGCCCACCGAGTTCATACCGACTAGAGATGGGTGCCTAGAACACCTTGCCACGGGCGGTGGTGGAGGCAGATACAATAACCGTCATGTTTGTGCCAAACATAATGCCAAGTTAAAATAATTCCCTCTGCCTGCACTTGATCCATATACAGTACCTCCATTCCCTGCACATCCATGCTCCAATCCACCATTGCATCTTAAATGCCACTATCGTAACTTCCCCCATCACCACCCCCGGCAGCACGTTCCAGACACCCGCAACTGTAAAGAAACCTTGCCCCGCCCCTCTCCTTTAAACTTGCTGCCTCTCACCTTAAAGCTCTGCCCTCAAGTCTTTGACATTTGCATCCTGGAAAATGGTTCTGACAGTCCACCCTGTCCAACCTCTCATGATGTTATATACTTCATGAGGTCATGTGATGGGTGCAGAATTAGGCCATTTGGTCCATCGTCCACTCCGCGGATCTATCTCTCCCTCCTAACCCCATTCTCCTGCCTTCTCCCCAGAACCCGTGACACCCGTACTAATCAGGAATCTATCAAACCTTAAAAATATCCATTGACTTGGCCTCCACAGCTTTCTGTGACAATGAATTCCACAGATTCACCACCCTCTGACTAAAGGAATTGTTCCTCATCTCCATCCCAAAGAAACATCCTTTAATTCTGAGGCTATGACCTCCGGTGAAAACCTCCTCTCTGAGTCTGTGGAATTCTCTGCCTCAGAGGGCGGTGGAGGGAGGTTCTCTGGATGCTTTCAAGAGAGAGCTAGATAGGGCTCTTAAGAGAAGGCAGGAACGGGGTACTGATTGGGGATGATCAGCCATGATCACATTGAATGGCGGTGCTGGCTCGAAGGGCCGAATGGCCTACTCCTGCACCTATTGTCTATTGTCTATTGTCTATTGTCTATTGTCTCTCCACATCCACCATATCCAGGATTTTCACTATTCGGTAAGTTTTAATGAGGTTCCTCGCCTCATCCTTCTAAACTCCAGCGAGTACAGGCCCAGTGCCGTCGAAAGGTTAACCATATGTTATCCCACTCATTCCTGGGATCATTCTCGTAAACCCTCTCCAGAGCCAGCCACCGGCGTTCCAGAGAGAACGAGTCACGGGGAGAATGTGCAAACTCCACATGCCGTGCATATATATATATACAGGACATGATTGAGGCCTGTCTCTGTGTTGTGAGGCAGAGGCTCCATCAGCTGCACCAGTGGTGACACAGTCACTGCACAACGCTCCGGCTAAAATAATCCACACACAGGCAACCTCAGAACTGGAGAGCAAGCAAGTCATCTTCAAGCCGAAAACAACAGCTGCGAAGAATATTAGTCAGCTTGTTGTTGCAAGAAACTGCAAGTGATGATTTCCAAAAAAATACACTATGCATGTTTTACAAGAGTAACTCAGCGAGTCAGGCAGCATCGCTGGAAAACGAGGATAGGTTACGATTCAGGTCGGGACCCTTCTACTGACTCTGTTAGTTGGCTTGGTATGAAGGAGGTCAGTATAGACCTTAGTGTAGACCAGGGATGAGGAACCTGCGGCCTTAAGGCTGCATGTGGCCTTCTAGGCCATTAAGTGCAGCCCTTTGTATGAATCCAAATTTTGTATAACAAATCCTTTTATTTTTATTAATATGCTTTTGTTCATCTTTTATTATTTTAATTTCAATCTTAAAATGAACGAATTTAAAATACCAAAGAGTACAAGAAGATTCAACAAAATAATCCTATATCTAATTGAAGTTCCTTGGACGCGGCCTTATTAGATTACAGCTATCTTAATGCGGCCTTCCAACATGAAAGGGTTCCCCACCCGTGGTGTAGACACTTAATCGGACTCAGCCAACTAAGACGGTCAGATGAAGGGTCCCGACCCGAAAACGTCACCTTTCCATGTTCTCCCGGGGATGCTGCCTGACCCACTGAGTTACTCCAGCACTTTGTGACTTTCCTTAATCATGCTCAACTATCGATCGATGCAAATAGGCAACGAAAATGTAACGGTGAAAGAGGGGCAACTTGTTCTTGTGCTAAAACGTAGCTCCAAGCAAATAGTTAACTTCGAAGTTAACTAGCGGGTCAGACGCCATCTCTGGAGAAAAGGTGATGAAGAATAATTTTTCTCCAGAGATGCTGCCAGACCCGCTGAGTTATTCCGGCTTTTGTGTCTATCTTCGGTTTAAACCAGCATCTGCAGTTCCTTCCCACACAAATAGTCATCTTTGTTGGGTTCACGGAACAGTGATGTACTCACAAAAAATGTTGGACATGTCTGGTCATGCAGTTCCGCGGTTAATTGTGATGGAGATCGCAACTGGAAGCAGTTTAGACGTGTCAGACTCGGTGTACCTGGCCAATCTCAAGGGAGAGGGCTAAATGAGCCTGTCTGACATGAACTTGAAGGATTAATAAAGGGCCTGTCTCCATTCAAGGCGGCATTGGAACTCGAAGCAACTGGCAAAAGGACAAAGCATGGTTAAAACCCCCATGGTGTGGAATAAATTGAAACGAGGAGAAATAGTGACTATTTTCAAACAAAGATTCATTCATCAAACGATGACAATTTCTCGTGGTATCTCTTGACAACTTTACGAAATCGGGCTCCATTCAAAGTCTTGTGCACTGCCGACAACTAACTTTGGGTCATTCTCTGCTTTGAAGCTGCAGGTATTAAAGTTGTCAAGAGATATAAGAGAAAACATGAACATATCTGTGCTGATTGGAAAAGAACCAGATGACTGGAGTGCAAGATAAAAGACACAGTATTAGCGTTAGTTGACCAGTCAATGAGAGATTTTTTGAGCCTTACAAATTCCGCAGCCAGTTGTGTTTTGTCCCAAGGGCAAAAATTGTAGTCTGGCAAGATTTGTCTATCATAACTAAAGTTTAACTGCTCCTTATTATTAATTGCTCATGTCCAAATGCAATCTTTTCATGATATCCTTGCAGGCTACAGGATGACTAATACAGCCAAGATTAACCGCATGTACATTGCGGTGAGGTTACTGAGGGAGGATCGGATTTATTTAAGAAAATATCAATTCAAGACGGGCGGGCACGGTGGCGCCGCGGTAGCGTTGCTGCCTTACAGCGCTTACAGCGCCAGAGACCCGGGTTCGATCCCGACTACGGGTGCTGTCTGTACGGAGTTTGTACCTTCTCCCCGTGACCCGCATGGGTTTTCTCCGAGATCTTCCGTTTCCTCCCACACTCCAAAGACGTACAGGTTTGTAGTTAATTGGCTTGGTATAAGTGTAAATTGTCCCTAGTGTGTGTAGGGTAGTGTCAATGTGCAGGGATCGCTGGTCGGTGCCGACTCAGGGCCTGTTTCCGCACTATATGTCTAAAATATACGAAACTAAAAAACTGTTTGAGGATTGGTCTCTTGTGAACATTTGAAAGGACTTTATTATTTCCCAGATGACGCTAATGAATTGTTGGTCAGCACTCAGTCAGAATTGGGTTTGATATTGAAGGATCATCAAAAATAGCTATGATGCAATACCTGATTAACTCCTATGATGTTCAATATATCAGAAGCATTTTATCCTATTCCATTTCTATTGTGAAAATTACTTTTTACTGAGTGACAATGATCTGAAAGCATAGATCGATATTAGCATTCCTGATTAAAACCCATGGTTATGTTCACAGTATGGTGGGAACTGAACAATAAAGGCAGCACAGTGGCATGGCAGTAGAGTTGCTGCCTCACAGCGCTAGAGACCCAGGTTCGATCCTGACCTCGGGGACTGTCTGTGTGGAATTTGCATGTTCTCCCCGTGACCGTGTGAGTTTGCTCCGGTTTCCCTCCACATCCCAAAGTCTTGCATGTTTTTAGGTTAATTGGCCATCTGTAAATTGCCCCTCTAAGGGCCTGTCCCACTTAGGTGACTCTTTAGGCGACTGCCATGGACTAGTTTTAATGGAATTCACCTACGTCGCCTGGTGACAACCTACGACAGCCTTCGTCAACCTACGACAGCAATATTTGTCGCCACTGTCGCCCAAAAAATCACCTAAGTGGGATAGGCCCAAGTGTGTAGGGAGCGGTTGAGGAAATGGGAATACATAGAACCAGCATGAACGGGTGATCATTGGTCGGCGCGGGCTCAGTGGGCCGAAGGGCCCGTTTCCATGCTGTATCTCTAAACTAAACCAAAATAAACTAAAGTAACCTAACCTAAACTAAACTAACCTAACATAAACTAACCTACACTAAACTAAACTAAACTAAACTGAACTAAACTAAACTGAACTGAATTGAGCTGAACGGAACACATTCAAACTTATTGATGCGTAACTTCCCTGGTTTTCTGTTGGAATGAACGAAGAAGACATAACACTTAACTATCAAATAGAACCGTTCCCAAACAACAGCATTGACAAACCATGGGGTGGACATTCTGTTGCAGCCTAATTGTTCCATGGTTGATAATTAAGTCTAAAGACCTGGACATACTCACGCCAGCGTAATCAGTCCAAAAGAGCAGGGTTTAGTTTCCAGGTGCTTCAAACGTTTCAGTTCCTCGGAGGCCAGCACCATCCCGCTGTCAGTTTCTCCTTCCTGTGGACCATAACACACCCAGTGAGATCCTCCAACCTCAGAACTAACTGTTCGCCTTCCTTGGCCTGCTCCTTATCTTCTGCAATGAACAGGTACTGCGTATGGATAGGGAAGGTTCAGGAGGATATGGGGCAAATGCAGGCAAGTGGTACCCGCTTAGATGGGGCATCTTGGAGTTGGGCCTGTTTCCCTGCATTGGAAGAAACTGCAGATGCTGGTTTACACCGAAGATAGACACAAAAAGCTGGAGTAACTCAGTGGGTCAGGCAGCATCTCTGGAGAGAAGGAAGAGGTGACGTTTCAGGTCGAGACCCTTCTGCTTGAAGAGTCTGATGAGTCTGAAGAAGGGTCTCCACCCGAAACATAGCCTATTCCCAGTGGCGGACTGGGTCTAAAAAGATTGGTTGCCAGGAGACAAAGGGGGCCCACTTCATCAGGGGCCCACTTGATATAGGGGGCCCACTTCATCAGGGGCCCACTTGATATAGGGGGCCCACTTCATCAGGGACCCACTTGCCATCGGGCAAGCTAACACCCTGGCCAGTCCACCACTGCCTATTCCTTTTCTCCAGAGATGCTGCCTGACCGGCTGAGTTACTTCAGCTGTTTGCGTCTATCTTTGGATCGTTTCCATGCCGTATGACTCAATGTCTCTATCTTACTCATTTCTAAATCACACTACCGTTGATCAATGTATTCATTCTGCTGAAAAATATGGGTTGACGCCTTACACACAGCATGCAATCATTTCTCAATCAACGTTAGTGGACAAAGCCGAGAGGCGTGAATATGAAAACATAACACTTGAGGGTCTGAGCTAAGGCGAGAGGCTGGACAGGCAAGGCCTTTGTTCCTTAAAGTGCAGGAAACATAGAAAATAGGTGCAGGAGGAGGCCATTCGGCCCTTCGAGCCAGCACCGCCATTCATTGTGATCATGGCTGATCATCAACAATCAGTAACCCGTGCCTGCCTTCTCCCCATATCCCTTGATTCCGCTAGCCCCAGGAACTCTATCTAACTCTCTTTTAAATTCCTCTGGGAAGCTGAGGGGTGATCTCACAGAGGTGTATAAAATGCTGAGGGGGATAGTTGCAGATGCACAGTGTCTTTTATCCAGGGAAGGGCAATCAAAAATGCGTGGGCATTAGGCAGGAGGAATGGCACCTCATATTCTGCATGGGTAGCTTGCAACACAATGGTATGAACATTGTATTCTCCAATCTTCGGATCTAACCAACAACACCCTCCCTCTTTCTTTCCCCTCTCCCTTCCATGTACCTCACCTGGATGTGCACCCATTTCTCCCACTATCCCACCCCGCTTTCCACCCCCCCCCCATCTCCATCCTTTCCTCTGGCTTCACAGTTCACCCCCGCTTCTCTCCTTATCTCACAGCCTTTTGTCTCCATTTCATCTGTTTCCTTTGTCCACCCATCTGCCAATCTACCCCCTGACCTTTTATATTTAATTTATTCCGATTATGTGTTTTGTATTTTTTTTGTGATTCTATGCATTGTAAGGTGTCCTTGGGTTTTAGAAAGGCGCCAGTAAATAAAATGATTATTATTATTATTATTATTATTATCCACCCATCACTTGACTGGCTCTGTCCCGCCCCCACCTCTCTTCCAGCTTTCTTAGTTCCCCCTGTTACGATCAGTCTGAAGAAGGGTCCCAGACCTGTTCCCCAGAGTTGCTGCCTGACCCGCTGAGTTACTCCAGCTCCTTGTGTTTTTTACTTAAGTTTTCAGCATCTGCAGTTCCCAGGCGGCACGGTGGTGCAGCGGTACAGTCGCTGCCTCACAGCGCCAGAGACCCGGGTTCCATCCTGACTACGGGTGCTGAGCGTGCGGAGTTTGCACGTTCTCCCTGTGACCTCGGGGTGCTCCAGTTTCCTCCCACACTCCAAAAGACGTGCGGGTTTGTAGGTTAATTGGCCCTCTGTAAATTGTCCCTAGTGTGTGGGCAGTTGAAAATTGGGATGACATAGAACTGGTGTGAGTGGCTGATCGATGGCCGCTGTGGTTGTGGTGGGTCGAAGGGCCTCTTTCCACGCTGTGTTTCGAAACTTATTTTTACTGCCATTGGTATCGGATTTGACTGACTCCATTCACTGATAAAATGGCATCCCCAAATTCATATCAGATTAGCATTGAACCATTTATTGAACAGAAGATGTCGTTGTTGTATCCAATGGACTGCTCCATTACTGAAGTTGACCCTCATTTTGAAGCAAAGATAGACACAAAAAGCTGGAGTGACTCAGCAGGTCGGGCAGTATCTTAGAGAAACATGTAAAATTATAAAAGGACTGGGCAAGCTAGATGCAGGAAAAATGTTCCCGATCTTGGGGGAGTCCAGAACCAGGGGCCACAGTCTAAGAATAAAGGGGTGGGCCATTTAAAACTGAGATGAGAAAAAACGTTTTCACCCAGAGAGTTGTGAATTTGTGGAATTCTCTGCCACAGAGGGCAGTGGAGGCCGATTCACTGGATGAATTTAAAAGAGAGTCACATAGAGGTCTAGGGGCTAACGGAATCAAGGGATATGGGGAGAAGGCAGGCACGGGTTACTGATTGTGGATGATCAGCCATGATCATATTGAATGGCTGTGCAGGCTCGAAGGGCCAAATGGCCTCCTCCTGCACCTATTTACTATGTTTCTATGTTTCTATCTCTGGAGAAAATGGAATAGGTGACGTTACGGGTTGAATCCCTTCTTCAGGGTCTCGACCCGAAACATCACCCATTCCTTCTCTCCAGAGATGCTTGGTGATCTACAAGTATTACACCTTCTACGATTCCAAGGCAGACCCATATTTAAAACATACCTCGTCGATCACAGTGGTCTTATTTTCTACAGGGACCTCATCAAATGTTTTCACGCTCAATGGCCTCCTCTTTGGATTATTGCAGTTGAGCCTATGAATGAGAGAGAAAGTGTCAATACATACACACTCGAACAGAAGACATGGGAGCAGAATTCAGCCCATCAAGTCTGCGTAGCCCAGATTTGTTAACTACCCAATTACTCCTGATCCTTTCCTTTCATCACATCTCTGTAGACCTCAGAGGTGGCAGAGTGGTACAGCAGTATAGTTGTTGCCTCACAGCACCAGGGACTCGGGTTCATATGTTCATAGGTTTAAGGATCAGAATTAGGCCAATTGTCCCATCAAGCCTACTCCACCATTCAATCTTTCTTTAATTTCATAAGTTCATAAGTGCTAGCTGCAGAATTAGGTAATTCGGTCCATCAAGTCAACTCCAACATTCATTCACGGCTGAACTATCTTTCCCTCTCAGCCCCATTCTCCTGCCTTCTCCCCATTCCCTTTGATGTCCTTCCTAATCAAGAACCTATCAATCTCTGCTTTAAAAATCTCCATTGTCTTGGCCTCCACAGCCGTCTGTGGCCATGAATTCCACAGATTCACCACCCTCTGAATTAAAAAAAATCCTCCTCATCTCCTTTCTAACGATACGTCCTTTTACTCCGTGGCTGACATAAGCCCTTAGGGGATAGGAGTGGAATTAAGCCATTCGGCCCATCAAGTCTACTCTGCCATTCAATCATGGCTGATCTATCTCTCCCTGCTAACCCCATTCTCCCGCCTTCTCCCCATAACCCCTGACATGTGTGTGCCCTCTTTCCGAGACTCTCCCACCAGTAGACACATCCTCTCCACATCCACACCAGACAGGTTTAGCGTTTCGAACAGGAGGTGGCATAACAACAAAAGAGAAGTTGAATGTTTCCAGAACGTTTTAAACAGGAAAAGATCTTTGTTTTCTTTTCCAACAGTTTTATGGACTTTGCTTGATTAAGAACAAAGGGTGCATTACCCGACGCTTCCTGCGCCATTGTGATTAACTTTTGGGTTTGCTGGGTCTTCGGTGAGGCTGGGGTCTATCGAGGAGAGGGTTGAATCAAGGTGTGTTTGCAGCGTCATGTTCAAAGGGATGTAATCTTTTCCATCCTGCAATAAGTGAATGAATACATGTCAGCAAAGTGGAATATGATTATAACAGAGCGCTGGTCAGCTCATTCTGCTGAGCTTCATTAATCTTTATTGCTCATTTTATTAACAAAACGTGAATTTTTGAACATTTATCAACCAGCTGCATATTATTCAATTCAGTTTACATTTTGGTTGCAGTACGTTGACCTTTTGTTGCGCGGTGCAATCATAAAATTCGTTTAGTTTAGAGATACAGCATGGAAACAGGCCCTTCGGCCCACCGAGTCTGCACCGACCAGCGATCCCCACACACTAACACTATCCTACACACACTGGGGACAATTTACAATGATACCAAGCCAATTAACTTACAAATCTGTACGTCTTTGGAATGTGGGAAGAAACCGAAGATCTCAGGGAAAACCCACGCAGGTCACGGGGAGAATGTACAAACTCCGTACAGACAGCACCCGTAGTCAGGATCGAACCCGGGTCTCTGGTGCTGTCAGGCAGCAACTCTACCGCTGCGCCACATGTATACATGAGGCATTTAATTGGAGATTATTAGACTTCCCAATTTCATTGGGGGGTCCTGATCTGTGTTTTAATGTTTACTGAAGCTTCTGCCATTCATTCAGCAATCACTCAAGTTGAAAGGCTTAAATAATGAAGTGTGTTTTTTGGCCCACATCTCAGTAGCTCCAACTGGTGGAAGGTCGCACAGTCCCATCAACCAGAGAGCATTGTATGGTCCTGTCAAAATGTTAGCAACACACTCCTACACAATGCCAACACATGTGGATGTTGTCAGAGAAAGAGAGAGAGAAAGAGAGAGAGAGATAGAGAGAGAGACAGAGAGAGAGACAGAGAGAGAGACAGAGAGGGAGAGAGAGAGAGAGAGAGAGAGAAAGAGAGAGAGGGAGAGAGGGAGAGAGACAGAGAGTCATGGGTGTTTTATTGTCATATGTCCTGTCAAGAGTGACTTGTGAGGTGCCGCAAGGCTTGGTGCTGGGACCCCAGTATTTTTTAACAGTATATATTAACGAATTAACGATTTAGATGAAGGAATTAAATGTAACATCTCCAAGGTTCCAACAAAGCTGAGTGGCAGTGTGAGCTGTGATGAGGATGCTATGAGGCTGCAGGGTGACTTGGATAGGTTGTGTGAGTGGGCAGATGCATGACAGATGCAGTATAATGTGGATAAATGTGACGTTATCCACTTTGGTGGCAAGAACAAGAAGGCAGATTATTATCTGAATGGTGACAGATTAGGAAAAGGGGAGGTGCAACGAGACCCGGGTGTGCTTGTACATCAGTCACTGAAAGTAAGCATCAGCAGGCAGTGAAGAAAGCTAATGGCATGTTGACCTTCATTGCGAGAGGATTTGAGTATAGGAGCAAGGAGGTCCTTCTGCAGTTCCGCTGGTGATCACACCTAGAGAATTGTGCGCAATTTTGATCTCATAATTTGAGGAAGGACGCTCTTGCTATTGAGGGAGTGCAGCGTAGGTTCACCAGGTTAATTCCCGGGATGGCGGGACTGACATATGATGAAAGAATGGAGCGACTGGGCTTATATTCACTGGAATTTAGAAGGATGAGAGGGAATCTTATAGAAACATAGACAATTCTTAAGTGATTGGACAGGCTAGATGCAGGAAAAATGTTCCCCATGTTGGGGGAATCCAGAACCAGGGGGTCACAGTTTACGAATAAGGGGTAGGCCATTTAGGACTGAGATGAGGAAAAACATTTTCACCCAGAGAGTAGTGAATCTGTGGAATTCTCTGTCACAGAAGGCAGTGGAGGCCAATTCACTGGATGTTTTCAAGAGAGAGTTAGATTTAGCTCTTAGGGCTAAAGGAATCAAGGGATATGGGGAAAAAGCAGGAACGGAGTACTGATTTTAAATGATCAGCCATGATCATATTGAATGGCGGTGCTGGCTCGAAGGGCCGAATGGCCTACTCCTGCATCTATTTTCTATGTTTCTATGACCCAGGTAGAACAATGAAATTCTTACTTGCAGCAGCACAACAGAACATGTAAACATAGTACACTGAGAGTGCATAGTAGAATACATAGAGCGCGAGAAAGAGAGAGAGAGAGAAAGAGACAGTGAGAGAGACAAAGAGAGATAGAGGGAGAAATGGAGGGGGTGAAAGAGGGGGGGGGAGACAGAGAGATACAGTGCAAGTGAGAGAGAGAGAGAGAGAGAGGAGAGAGAGAAAGAAAGAGTGTAGGTGTGGGAGAGAGAGATAGAGAGAGAGGGAGGGGCGAGAGGGGGAGAGAAGGGTATGAGAGAAAGAAAGGTTATAATCAATAAGATAACAAGCGGACAGCAGGGTCCAACCTATTTGCTTTGTGTGGTTGAGTAAGATCACAGAACAAACAGTCTTCTATTGATATGATAAGGAAGCACTTGGCAACTGAATGATGATAGTGTGAGTCACAGTGGTCTGGGAGTCATTGTTGGATTGGGAGTCATCTCCTGCTGGGAAGAGGCAGAGTGGGAGGCAAGGAGGTTGGTGATTCTGGTTGCCATAGAGACCAACCTCCTCGCTCCCCTCCCTCTCCGTTGCCATCTACACGTGTGTGGGTGGGTGTGTGGAACGAGCTGCAGGAGGAGGGGGTTGTGGCAGGGGCTATCGCGGCATCTAAGGTCACAAGTGAGTGGAGTAGGATTAGACCATTCGGCCCATCAAGTCTACTCCGCCATTCAGCCGTGGCTGTTTAGCCACCTCCTCGGCTTGTACTCGCTAGAAGATTGAGGGCAGGACTTTCATATGAGGAAAGACTGGATAGACTCGGCTTGTACACGTTGGAATTCAGAAGACTGAGGGGGGATCTTATAGAAACGTACAAAATTCTTAAGGGGTTGGACAGGCTAGATGTAGGAAGATTGTTCCCGATGTTGGGGAAGTCCAGAACAAGGGGTCACAGTTTAAGGATAAGGGGGAAATCTTTTAGGACCGAGATGAGAAAAACATTTTTCACACAGAGAGTGGTGAATCTGTGGAATTCTCTGCCACAGAAGGTAGTTGAGGCCAGTTCATTGGCTATATTTAAGAGGGAGTTAGATGTGGCCCTTAGTGGCTAAAGGGATCAGGGGGTGTGGAGAGAAGGCAGGTACAGGATACTGAGTTGGATGATCAGCCATGATCATATTGAATGGCGTTGCAGGCTCGAAGGGCCGAATGGCCTACTCCTGCACCTATTTTCCATGTTTCTATGTTTCTATCCCAGACTTTCCAATATTATATCATATTTACTATGCCGAGGCCTTCTTACCTGCTGGACATTGGCCTGCAATAGATTCCCCAACTGTTCAACCAGCTCATTGAAGGTGGGCCTTTCTCCGGGCTCCTGAAGCCAGCAGTCCAGCATTGTCTGATAGCTGGAACAGAAACACAGACAGTGAATGAGATCAGACCTACACATCGCAGACGTTGGAAATCCGAGATAAATACAGAGAACGCCGGAAACACTCAGCAGGTCGGGCAGCATCTGTGAAAAGAGAACCGGGTTTAACATTTTGGCCCGTGTTGGAAGGAACTGCAGAGGCTGCTTCGAACCAAAGATAGACACAAAAAGCTGGAGTAACCCAGCGGGACAGGCAGCATCTCTGGAGAGAAGGAATGGGTGACGTTTCGGGGTCGAGACCCTTCTTCAGGCTGAGAGTCAGGGGAGAGGGAAACCAGAAGTGTGAAAAGGTACGGAACACATCCGAGCCGGCACCGATGACCAAAGAAAGGTGGAGCCCACAATGGTCCATTGTTGGCTCTGGATGAGGTGATAATGAGGGGGATATGAACAATAAAACTAGCAGGACGTCTGGGTTGGGGAGTGCCGGAGGGAGAGGGGATGCAAGGGCTACGTGAAATTAGAGAGATCAATATTCATACCACTGGGTTGTAATATCTAGGGTTGAATGTTTAACTTACATTTTCTGGAATCTGGACAGTGGTGGGAAGTCTCTCATTGAGCTAAATGATATTCAGTGACAAGGGAAAGCTTCAAGATAGGGTCAAGTGAGTTTAATTGCCATATTTACCAACAATGAAGCAATGAAAATATTACATGCAGTAGCTTAATAGGCTTTATTAGACTTCAATGTTATAAATCTTGCACTTTGTACCCTTTAGCATTTACTGTGGACTGGTTTATTGTATTCATGTAGAGTCTACTATCGACCTAAACCTTCCTACCACAACTAGAGAGCAGTCCTGAACTACTATCTACCTCTTTGGACTTTACTGGCTCTACCTTGCATTGAACATTATTCCCTTATCTTGTGTCTATACACTGTGGACAGCTCGATTGTGATCATGTATTGTCTTTCCACTGACTGGGTAGCACGTAACAAAAGCTTTTCACTGGACCTCAGCACACGTGACAATAAACTAAACTAAACTAGTCTTTTCTCTGACTGGATAGCACACAAACAAAACATTGTCATTGTACCTCGGTACATGTGGCAATAATAAACTAAACTAAATGAACTGAACTAAAATAACAGCCATCGAGTCATACTGCAGGGAAACAGGCCCTTTGGCCCATCTTGCCCGTGCCAACCAAGATGCCCATCTGCACTAGAAACATAGAAACATAGAAAATAGGTGCAGGAGTAGGCCATTCGGCCCTTCGAGCCTGCACCGCCATTTGATATGATCATGGCTGATCATCCAACTCAGTATCCCGTCCCTGCCTTCTCTCCATACCCCCTGATCCCTTTAGCCACAAGGGCCACATCTAACTCCCTCTTAAATATAGCCAATGAACAGGCCTCAACTACCTTCTGTGGCAGAGAATTCCACAGATTCACTGTGTAAAAAATGATTTCCTCATCTCGGTCCTAAAAGTCTTCCCTCTTATCCTTAAACTGTGACCCCTAGTTCTGGACTTCCCCAACATCGGGAATAATCTTCCTGTATCTAGCCTGTCCAACCCCTTAAGAATTTTGTAAGTTTCTATAAGATCCCCCCTCAGTCTTCTGAATTCCAACGTGTACAAGCCGAGTCTATCCAGTCTTTCCTCATATGAAAGTCCTGCCATCCCAGGAATCAGTCTGGTGAACCTTCTCTGTACTCCCTCTATGGCAAGAATGTCTTTCCTCAGATTAGGAGACCAAAACTGTACGCAATACTCCAGGTGTGGTCTCACCAAGACCCTGTACAACTGCAGTAGAACCTCCCTGCTCTTATACTCAAATCATTTTGCTATGAATGCCAACATACCATTTGCTTTCTTCACTGCCTGCTGCACCTGCATTCCTACTTTCAATGACTGGTGTACCATGACACGCTGGTCTCGTTGCATCTCCCCTTTTCCTAATCAGCCACCATTCAGATAATAGTCTACATTCCTGTTTTTGCCGCCAAAGTGGATAACCTCACATTTATCCACATTATACTGCATCTGCCATGCCTTTGCCCACTCACCCAACCTATCCAAGTCACCTTGCAGCCTCCTAGCATCCTCCTCACAGCTAACACTGCCCCCCCCAGCTTCCTGTCATCCGCAAACTTGGAGATGTTGCATTAAATTCCCTCATCCAGATCATTAATATATATTGTAAATAGCTGGGGTCCCAGCACTGAGCCTTGCGGTACCCCACTAGACACTGCCTGCCATTCTGAAAAGGACCCGTTTACTCCTACTCTTTGCTTCCTATCTGCCAGCCAGTTCTCTATCTACATCAATACTGAACCCCCAATACCATGTGCTTTAAGTTTGTATGCTAATCTCTTATGTGGGACCTTGTCGAAAGCCTTCTGAAAGTCCAGATATAACACATCCACTGGTTCTCCCTTATCCACTCTACTAGTTACATCCTCGAAAAATTCTATAAGATTCGTCAGACATGATTTACCTTTCATAAATCCATGCTGACTTTGTCCAATGAACTCACCACTTTCCAAATGTACTGCTATCCCATCTTTAATAACTGACTCCAGAATTTTCCCCACCACCGATGTTAGACTAACTGGTCTGTAATTCCCCGTTTTCTCTCTCCCTCCCATTTTAAAAAGTGGGGTTACATTAGCTACCCTCCAGTCCTCAGGAAATACTCCAGAATCTAAAGAGTTTTGAAATATTATCACTAATGCGTCCACTATTTCTGTGGCTACTTCCTTAAGTACTCTGGGATGCAACCTATCCGGCCCTGGGGATTTATCGGCCTTTAATCCATTCAATTTACCTAACACCACTTTCCGGCTAACCTGGATTTCACTCAGTTCCTCCATCTCATTTAAACCCCGGTCCCTTGCTATTTCCGGCAGATTATTTATGTCTACCTTAGTGAAGACAGAACCAAAGTAATTATTCAATTGGTCTGCCATGTCCTTGTTCCCCATGATCAATTTGCCTGTTTCTGACTGCAAGGGACCTACATTTGTTTTAACTAATCTTTTCCTCTTGACATATCTATAAAAACTTTTGCAGTCAGTTTTTATGTTCCCTGCCAGTTTTCTTTCATAATCTATTTTCCCTTTCCTAATTAAGCCTTTTGTCCTCTGCTGGACTCTGAATTTCTCCCAGTCCTCTGGTAGGCTGCTTGTTCTGGCTAATTTGTAGGCTTCCTCTTTTGTTTTGATACTCTCCCTGATTTCCCTTGTTATCCACGGATGCACTACCTTCCCTGATTTATTCTTTTGCCAAACTGGGATGAACACTTGTTGTAGTTCATCCATGCAGTTTTTAAATGCCTTCCATTGCATATCCACCGTAACCCTTTAAGAATCATTGGCCAGTCTATCTTGGCCAATTCACGTCTCACACCCTCAAAGTCACCTTTCTTTAATTTCAGGACCTTTGTTTCTGAATTAACAATGTCACTCTCCATCCTAATGAAGAACTCAACCATATTATGGTCACTCTTGCCCAAGGGGCCACGCACAACAAGACTGCTAACTAACCCTTCCTCATTACTCAATACCCAGTCTAGAATAGCCTGCTCTCTCGTTGGTTCTTCTACATGTTGGTTTAGATAACTATCCCGCATACATTCCAAGAAATCCTCTTCCTCAGCACCCCTGCCAATTTGATTCACCCAATCTATATGTAGATTGAAGTCACCTATTATAATGGTTTTACCTTTGTTACACTAGTCTCACTTGCCTGCGTTTGGCCCCTATCCCTCTAAACCAAGGGTTCCCAACCTGGGGGAAATTTATCGCTGTGCCACCGTGCCGCTTAACTAATTGTAGTTAGGACTCTCTACAAATTGCTCCAGACAACAGGAATTATATTCCAGCAGAGGAAAATCAAAATATTGCAGATGTTGGAAATCTGAGTTAAAAACAGAAAATGCTGGAAAAACTCAGCAGTTCAGGCAGCATCTGTGGAAGAAGAAATGGAGATAGCATTTCAGCTTGCGGCTACTCTCTTAGGGTTATTATTTACATAGAAACGTAGAAACATAGAAAATAGGTGCAGGAGTAGGCCATTCGGCCCTTCGAGCCTGCACCGCCATTCAATATGATCATGGCTGATCATCCAACTCAGTATCCTGTACCTGCCTTCTCTCCATACCCCCTGATCCCTTTAGCCACAAGGCTATATCTAACTCCCTCTTAAATATAGCCAATGAACTGGCCTCAACTACCTTCTGTGGCAGAGAATTCCAGAGATTCACCACTCTCTTTGTGAAAAAAAATTTCCTCATCTCGGTCCTAAAAGATTTCCCCCTTATCCTTAAACTGTTTAATTTCTGTTTCTCCCTCCATCAACACTGCCTGACGTACTGAACATTTCCGGCATTTTCTGGAATTATGATCTTCTGATTTCTTCGCCCAGAATTTAAATATTATTTCTGGTATTGTATCATCTTTTTTGTTCTTCAAAAGCAAATCTAGATGTGGCGTTCATCTGCTATAATTTAGGATTGGAATAGAAACCAATTGGAACGATACATTAAAAAAAAAAGTTACAAGTTTAGTGGTCAAATCTTACATTTCCGGTGTAGAATATTCAGGTGGTTTCATCCGTGTTCCTTCTTTAAGCCTGTGACAGAATTCTTCATCTATCTGGACTCCTGGATATGGTGAGGCTCCTACATAGAGAGAAGAAAATAGTTAACATTTGCTGAATTCCCCATCAACTTTCCCCTTTCATTAAGGTCATAAGTGATAGGAGCAGAATTAGGCCCATCAAGTCTAATCTGCCATTCAATCATGGCTGATCTATCTCTCCCTCCTAATCCCATTCTCCTGCCTTCGCCCCATAACCCCCGACCCCTGACAATCACAAATCTATCTATCTCTGCCTTAAAAATATCCATTGACTTGGCCTCAATGGCCTTCTGTGGCAATGAATTCCACAGATTCACCACCCTCTGACTGAAGAAATTCCTCCTCATCTCCTTCCTAAAGGAACGACCTTTAATTCTGAGGCTATGACGTCTGGTCCTAGACTCTCCCACTAGTGGAAACAACCTCTCCACATCAATCCTCTCCAGGCGCTTTCACTATTCACGATTAACTTTCATGATTAATGCTGAAGGTATTGGTTTTCCTCTGGTACGTTTCCAAATGAATCCAAATTGAGCCTCAACACTGACCATGGACAGTGTACTTGTTTGCAGTCAGCTGCAAAGTCAAACACAATATTAATTATATCAGATTAGAAGATTCTGAAGAATTAATTCCAAGAGTCTAGAGAAGGGTCTGAGGTGACGGCTGGAGGCCCTGCAGCAGCCTGGGGCTCGACTGGATCGGGTAGCGCTATAGAGGACCGAGGGCGTGGACCAGACGTGGCCTGCAGCGGCACGGAGCTGTGGAGCAGCGGTGGAGAACACACATAGCTTCGCTTGGCCAGGCCAACCCTGCAACGCCACCAGGTCAATGGACTTTTAAAGCAACTGCGACTTTGAAAATGTTGCCAAACCCTGGCGACTCTTGTGAATGGTCTCAGTAGACTAATTCTATTTACTTTGTACTCAATCAGGGGTTGTGCTGATGAACAGTAATACTTTACTGAACTGTAAGCAAAGTTTCATTGTACTTCTGTACATGTGAAATTAAAAAAGCATTGAGCTATTGACCTGAAACATCACCTACAGTAGCTATGTCATCCAGAAATGCTGCCTGACCCGTTGAGGAGGTGGTTGAGGCAGGGACTATTGCAACCAAAGATCCTATAGCGGAGCAAGATAGATCACTCCTTCTAAATGCAATGGGCTGACGTGTAGTACGCAACAGAATGGAACGTGGGCCTTTTTTCATCCATTTCCGTAACCCGACCCGACCCGACCCAACTCGCAGTGTAATCAACGTTGCGGGGGAACAGTTTGTGTTAATAAATTATAATTCTGAAAATGAGGAGAAGATTTTTCCCAAATAACTTTTATTTTTACGAGGATGTTTCCTTAACCGGCTTCCGTCTCCACACTGGTATCCTGTGGGATCTTTGATGCGGAGACGGAAGCGGTTACGGAAATGGGGCCGAAAATTACCCATGAATCTGCCCATGACCATACTACGTCTTTTTCATCGAGTGATCTAGCTTGCTCGCTATAGGATCTTTGTTCGCAACTTTCAAGAAACAATTAGACAGGTATATGGGTAGGACTGGTTTGGAGGGGTATGGGCCAAATACAGGCAGGTGGGACTAGTGTAGATGGGATATGTTGGCCGTGTCTCAGTATCAAAAGTACTATTGATGCAGAGTCATTGTATATCATAACAAGTACTTTAATTAGAATACATACAGAGACCATCAAAATGAGTACTGTAGGCTCGGAGTCGTAAGTTGAACTAACTAACTAACATGGCTGCCCGCATGCCACTAGGAGGTAGTGTGGAAAACTGACATGGATTATGGTATCAGGTCAGCAGCAAAACCAGACACGGATCAAATCAGCAATACTGTTTGATCTACAGGCAAGTTGGGCCGAAGGGCTTGTTTCCACTCTCTATCTCGCTATGACTCTATGACAATAATAAACCGATACCAATACCAATGCCAATCTTTGGATAGCACACGATCAAAAATATTCACTGTGTCTCAGTATACGTGTCAATAATATACCAATACCAATCTCAATACCAATCTACTGGCACAGCACAAATAGGAGATTGAATTCAAAATGGCATCCAGATCTATCGGGCTAAACCCGATTGTGAACATCTATCAACTCTTTGGACTTTTCCTCGAGATGTTATTTTCAGAACCGGAGCTGAACGGCATCCTTAAGAAACAGTTCAACGGAAGACGTATGGAAATATAGCAGAGGCTGTGCAGGAGTCACTTCCACCAGGAATTCAACTGGGAAAGCAACTACGAGTTGGAATCCATTTTAATTAGCATGCAACGAAAGCTTTTCACTGTACCTCGGTACATGTGACAATAAACTGAACTAAACTAATTCTAGAATCGGACTGACATTTGAGAGTGCTTGGGGTGAAATGAGAAGATTCTGTGTTGTTTTTCTCTTCTTAATCTTCTATTAAAAAAAATGCAACATAATTTCAAAACATTGGAAAAGAATGGCAGGAAGCTGCCATAAATAAATAGTTGCCAAACCTACAAAGCCGTGAGGAACTGCCATGAGCTAGTGATTGATTTAACTTATGATATAACAAGGAAGGATAAGAACTCTTTGCTTGGCCTTCTTCCCTCCAACACAAATCATGTTCCTATCTGGTTTATTTCTGGTTTATTTTTGTCATGTGCAACGAGATACAGTGGAAATCTTTGCGTGGTATCCTGTCAATTACTACCGTACTGGAGTACCGTACGTGTTCACTAGGTAATGCGAAGAGAAACATACCGGAGTACAGAATATAGTTTTAGTGCATTATAGCATTAGAATTGCAGAGAAAATATACATCCAATGTCCGTAATGAGGTAGATTTAAAGATCGGGACTGCACCCTAGTTTACAGCAGGACCATTCAGTCTTCTGATAGCAGAGGGGAAGGGGCTGTTCCTGAGTCTGGAGCTAATTTTGAAAAAAAAAAGTGCAAGGCCTGCAATGAGGTGGGTTGGGAGATTGGGGACTGCACCAAGAGGCAGCACAGTGGCACAATGGTAGAGCTGTTGCCTTACAGCTCCAGAGACCCAGGTTCAATTCCTGACCTTGGGTGTTGTCTGTGTGGAGTCAGCACGTTCTCCCTGTGACTGCATGGGCTTCCTCCGGGTGCTGTTTGAGATGTGGGTGGTCACTGGAGTATCGGGAACTAAACTCAAGTCTCTGGCGCTGTAAGGCAGTATCTCTACCACTACGCCACCATGCTGCCCATCACTAAACTAAACTATACTAAAAGCTCCATCAGCTAATTCTAGTTGATACTTTGATCAAATCAGACTCATTCCATCTTAGTTTATGACCGCAACTCCCCCCCCCCCTCCTCACAACAGGTATTTAATATAATACATAGTGCCAAAATAACTCAGCTGGTCAAGCAGCATCTGGGGAGGTAATGGGTAGGCAAGGAGTCAGGGCGGGACCCTTCTTCACAATTATCAATCAGAGATTAATCAGTCTGAGGAAGGGTCCCAACCCAGAACGATGCCTGTCCATTCGCCCTACAGATGCTGCCTGACCTGCTGAGTTCCTCCAGCACTTTGTGTTTTGCTCACGATTCCAGCATCTGCATGCTCTGCTCAGTTTAGTTTAGAGATACCGCACGGAAACAAAGCCTTTGGCTCACCGAGTCCGCACCGACCGATCTTTACATATAGACCAAGCTGATTAATCTACAACCTTGTACGCCTTTGGAGTGTGGGAGGAAACCGAAGTTCTCGGAGAACTCCCACGAGGTCACGGGGAGAACGTACAAACTCCGTACAGACAGCGCCCGTAGTCGGGATTGAACCCGGGTCTCTGGCGCTGTTAGCGCTGTAAGGCAGCAATTCTACTGCTGCGCCACCATGCTGCCCACTCTTGTGTCTAATATTATATTGAAAACTTTCAAATTCCTTTCATCCACATCATTAGCAATTTTAATAGTAAATAGATCTATTAAAATGTCATTGTTGCAAGAGGGTTTGTTGATGTTACGAGTTGGACAAGTTGGGCTGAAGGGCCTGTTTCTGTGCTTTATGACTATGACTATGATTGAACTTTACACAAATCATAGCCTTGTTTGTAGCACATTGAGGGAGACTGGGTGGAGATGAATGCATGTCCAGAGCGGAGCCTGTCCGATTTTCCGTCCATACAGACGTGGGTGGAATCGTGTTTGACTGAGTTTCCTCCACGTCCTATCTGGCCAATACATCTTTTGCCAAGTACAGTGGCTTGCAAAAGTATTCATACCCCTTGAACTTTTCCACATTTTGTCACGTTACAACCACAAACGTAAATGTATTTTATTGGGATTTTATGTGATAGACCAACACAAAGTGGCACATAATTGTGAAGTGGAAGGAAAATGATACATGGTTTTCAAATTTTTTTACAAATATAAAACTGAAAAGTGTCATGTGCAAAAGTATTCAGCCCCCTTTACTCTGATACCCCTAAATAAAATCCAGTGCAATCAATTGCCTTCAGAAGTCACCTAATTAGTAAACAGAGTCCACTTGTGTGAAATCTAATCTCAGTATAAATACAGCTGTTCTGTGAAGGCCTCAGAGGTTTGTTAGAGAACATTAGTGAACAAACAGCATCATGAAGCCCAAGGAACACACCAGGCAGGTCAGGGATAAAGTTGTGGAGAAGTTTAAAGCAGGGTTAGGTTATAAACAAATATCCCAAGCTTTGAACATCTCACGGAGCACTGTTCAATGCATCAACCGAAAATGGAAAGAGTATGGCACAACTGCAAAATGTGGAAAAGTTCAAGGGGTATGAATACTTTTGCAAGCCACTGTATATCAAGAGGAAAAACTACTCGACCATTCCCCTCCCATTTTTGCAAACCTGTGCGTGTAAGTTTACACATTTCTCTGTGTGGGCTTTCTCAGTCACGCTCATCTCAAGAAAACAATCGCAAACAAAGTTTTGCTTAAATATATCTGGTTTCCCAACCCGAAACGTCCCCTTTCCATGTTCTCCGGGGATGCTGCCTCACCTGATGAGTTATTCCAGCACTTTGTGTCTTTCCTTGGTAAACCAACATCTGTAGTTCCTTGTTTCTATGTTACGTATCAGTAAAGACCTTTGTGGCCCCATATCTGAGGAGGGACGTGCTGTCGCTGGAGAGGGTCCAGAGCAGGTTTACGAGAATGATCACGGGGATGATCGGGTTAAAGTACGATGAGCGTTTGACACCACTGGGCCTGTACTCGCTGGAGTTTAGAAGGATGAAGGGAGGATTTCATTGAAACTTACTGAACAATGAAAGGCCTGGATAGTGTGGATGTGGAAATGATGTTTCCACCAGCGGGAGAGTCCAGGACCAGAGGGCACATCTTCAGAATAAAAGGACATACCTTTAGATAGGAGATGTAGAGGAATTTCTTTCGTAAGAGGGTGCTGAATCTGTTGATTTAGTTGACACAGATGGCTGTGGAGGTAACGTCAATGGGTTGCAAGAGAAAGACAGATCAGGCATGACTGAATGGCGGAGTAGACTCGAAGGGCCATATGGCTTAATCCAGCTCCTATGACTTATGAACTTATGAAAGTGCTGGAGTAACTCAGCAGGTCAGGCAGCATCTCTGGAGTCCATGGATAGGTGACAACTCAGGTCCCTTTGTGTATTAACCAGCATCTGCAGTTCTTTGTTCTTAAGGGCCTGTCCCATTGTACGAGGTAATTCAAGAGCTCTCCCGAGTTAAAAAAAAATCAAACTCATGGTAAGTACGCAAAATGTACGTAGCGGGTACGTCGGAGCTCGTGGACGTCTCATAGCGGCTTGTAACGCTAACGGCAGGTACTCGGGAAACGCGGAAACCCGTGAAGTTTTTTCAGCACTGTGAAAAATGTCCACGAGAGCCCCGAGTACCTACGAGCGGCTATTACCGTAATTCTCCGAGTTCAAATCAGGGGAAACTCTTGAATTACCTCGTACAGTGGGACAGGCCCTTTATGTATCAATACACCTTTTGCATGATAGTTTTGTATACGATTGTTTTCAAAGTATAATAATCAGACTTCCTTACCTTGTTGATTTAGGTTTTAAATAGGAAAACCGGTGTGTTATTTTAATTATGCATTCAGTTGGCCCCTTATCACTGATTAATATCCCTCTTTTTTTTTCTCTCACTGGGATATACTTTGGCTATTGTTAATACAAATAACGGAAACTTAATCTCAGGCAGCCAAGTGGGAACATATCTGCCTTCGTAGTAAGTGTGCATGGTGGACATTTGGCATTGTGTCCAGGTTTAGAAGAAGTCAAGTGGGAAAAAAAATCTAAAATGTAAATTAAAGCCAAATTTTCTTGTAATGTTTTAATACTTATCATTCCGGGCTCAATCTCTTTGATCACAGACAATTAATGAATGAAGGAATTACGTATGAACTTGAAGTATCCAAATGTCAATATTCAAAAAGTTCCGTTTCAAGATGTAATTTAAATGTTTGTCCATTTATTTTTTTAAAGTAATTTTGTACCCTTTGAGGTAAGATTATTGATTTTTAAGTTTAGCAAATATACCAAAGAAAGCCATGTGTAGGAAGGAACTGCAGATGCTGGTTTAACGAAGATAGACACAAAAAATGCTGGAGTAACTCAGCGGGACAGGCAGCATCTCTGGTGGGAAGGAATGGGAGACCTTTCGGGTCGAGACCCTTCTTCAGACTGAAGTCAGGTGAGAGGGAGATACAGAGACAAGGAAGTGTAGGGTGTGAAAATGAGACAAAGGGGATGAAGCTCGAGGAAAATGGAGAATAGATCATTGTTAGCTGGGAGAAAGATACAACAAGAAAGCAATCAGAGCTAGAATATAATCGGAGACAGTCAAGTTCTGTTCCATCTTTCAAAGTGTTTTTTTTTAAACATGACGGCACAGTTGTGCAGCTGGTAGAGCTGCTGCCTCAGAGAGCCAGAGTGTCAATTCCTGGCCTTGGGTACTCTCTGCGTGGAGTCTGCATGTTCTCCCCGTGACTGCATAGGTTTCCTCCAATGGGCCGAAGGGCCTGTTTCTGTGCTGTATCCCTAAATGAAACTAAACTAAATACAGCGCGGAAACAGGCCCTTTGGCCCAATGAGTCTGGGCCGACCAGCGATCCCGGCACACTAACACTATCCTACACACACTAGGGACAATTTACAATCTTTACCGAAGCCAATTAACCTACAAACCTGTACGTCTTTGGAATATAGGAGGAAACCGGAGCACCCGGAGAAAACCCACGCGGTCACAGGGAGAACATACACACTCCGTACAGCCAGCACCCGTAGTCAGGACCAAAGTCAGGTCTCTGGCACTGTAATGGGCCTGTCCCACTTTCACGACCTAATTCATGACCTCTGCCGAGTTTGCCCTTGACTCATTCTCGCAGCATGGTATCACAAGGTCGTAGGTAGGTCGTAGGTAGGTCGTAGGTAGGTCGTGATGCTAGTCATAGATACTCGTGGCATCAAGTAGGTCGGGGCGTTTATCAACATGATGAAAAATGTCCACGAGTAAAAAAGGTCATGAATTAGGTTGTGAAAGTGGGACAGGCCCTTAAGGCAGCAGCTCTACCTCCGCGCCACCGTGCCGTCCCACGAATAATATTTGTGAAAGCAGTAAATGCTGTCCCACAGATACTGCTTGACCAGCTGAATATTTCCATCGTTTTATGAGCGTTCTGAGCGCCTTAAATTGTCTTTAAATTGCAAACCATCTGTAAATTGCCCGTAGCGTGGAGGAGGTGGATGAGATAATGGGACAACATAGAACTAATGCGAACGAATGATTGACGGTTGGCGTGGACATGATGGGCCGAAGGTCCCGTTTTCATGCTGTATCTTTAAACTAAACTGAAAAGTAGCAGAGAAACAACCTAAACTGACTGCATGGGGAGTTGGAATATCTCTAAAGGCACTGAATGGTCCCAGTTGGTGCGCTTTTAAGCTGCATTTCTAAGCTGGCCAGCGTGCTAAATGTGATTCATTGAGAGAGAGACAAAAGCGCACATGATGTTTTGATTAATTGTCAGAACCAATAACTCAATGTGGCCATAATCAAGGCCAGAAATCAATACAACAAAAGCAAATCAACATTACCGTGACACGTGAATATTATCAATTTATACAAAAAACTAGTCACGCACGGACATTCCCACAGATTTTTAGAACCTTTTCTATCTTATCCAATTAATAACCGAATACATAATTGAGGTTAAAAAACAAACATTTGTGATTTCTCTGGCTAACCATTGGTAGCATTCCCCTCATCACTCCTGGTCCTATTGATGTTAGTGGAGCCAAGAGTCAAGAGTGATATATGTCCCAGATAGAACAATGACATTCTTACTTGTAGCAGCACAACAGATACAACAGAATATTATGCTACCTTTATAAGGCACTGGCCAGACTGCACTTGTAGTACTGTGAGCAGGTTTGGGCCCCATATCTGAGAAGGGATGTGCTGGCATTGGAGAGGTTCCATTGGAGGTTTATGTGAATGATCCCTGGGATGATTGGGTTGACGTACGATGAGCGTTTGACGACACTGGGCATGTACTCGCTGGAGTTTAGAAGGATGAGGGGGGGACCTCAATGAAACTTCCTCCATAGTGAAAGGAATAGGACCAGAGGGCGCAGCCTCAGATTAAAAGGGCGTGCCTTTAGAAAGGAGACGAGGAGGGGTTTCTTAAACCAGAGGGTGGTGAATCTGTGGAATTCATTGCCACAGTCGACTGAGGAGACAAGTCTTTGGGTATTTTTACAGCGGAGATTGACAGGTTAAAGGGCCTGTCCCAATTGGGCGTCATTTGTGCGTCACGCAGGTGGCGCTCGAAGATCTTGCGAATCCCAAAATCCTGGGGCACCGCGCGCGACCGCGCGTCACTGCCGACGCCACCGCGCCTCACCACGCTCCATGCACGCCATGCGCGCATCACGTGTGCGTCATGACGCGTGCGTTGTGATGCGTAAATTATGTCCCGTAAATGACGAGCAAATGACGCCCAAGTGGGACAGGCCCTTAATGATTAGTACGGGTGTCAGGAGTTATCGGGAAAAGGCAGGAGAGGTTGAGAGGGAAAGATAGATCAGCCATGATTGAATGGCGGAGTAGACTCAATGGGCCTAATTCTGCTCCTATGACCTATGAACCTGTGAGTATGTACAGTACACAATGGCAAATGTATATGCGTACATCCTATGAGCATGGTCTAACTTCATTGCAAAGTTGTCTTTGCCTTTTGCGTTGTGACACGCGGCCTCATGCAACTTAAACATTCTTTGCTGATCTTGTTTCGCCAGGCTTACCCAAGGAAAATATTTCCCACAGCAGCACTCCGAAAGACCAGACATCGCTCTGGGTTGTGTAGATTTTATCAAATATAGACTCTGGTGCCATCCACTTGAGTGGGAGCCGGGCCTGTGAAGAGGCAGAAGGTTGTTACTAACAGGCAGCAAGCAACCGGGACTTACAGTGATCGCAAGTTGGCATCCGATCAACTTACATCTCCCTTTCGCAGATAATCTGGATCTTTGTAAATATCACGAGCCAGGCCAAAATCACAGATCTTCACCACGTTGTTTCCAGACAAGAGGATATTCCGTGCTGCCAGATCTCGATGAATGCACTGAATTAAAACACAGGTTTCAGATGCTTTCACCCAAAGTCAATGTTATTCGATTGTTCCTTTAGACTTTAGAGATACAACAGCCCCTTTGACCCACCGAGTCCAGCGATCACCCCGTACACTAGCACTACCCTACACGCTAGGGAGAATTTACAATGTTATCGAAGTTAATTAAGTATGTCTTTGGAGTATGTCTTTCATATGAAGAAAGACTGGATAGACTTGGCTTGTACTCGCTAGAATTTAGGAGATTGAGAGGGGATCTTATAGAAACGTACAAAATTCTTATGGGGTTGGACAGGCTAGATGCAGGAAGATTGTTCCCGATGTTGGGGAAGTCCAGGACAAGGGGCCACAGCTTAAGGATACGGGGGAAATCCTTTAAGACCGAGATGAGAAAAAACGTTTTCACACAAAGAGTGGTGAATCTCTGGAACTCTCTGCCACAGAGGGTAGTTGAGGCCAGTTCATTGGCTATATTTAAGAGGGAGTTAGATGTGGCCCTTGTGGCTAAAGGGATCAGGGGGTATGGAGAGAAGGCAGGTACAGGATACTGAGTTGGATGATCAGCCATGATCATATTGAATGGCGGTGCAGGCTCGAAGGGCCGAATGGCCTACTCCTGCACCTATTTTCTATGTATCTATGTATCTATGTGTGGGAGGAAACCGGAACACCCGTAGAAAACCCATGCGTTCACAAGGAGAATGTGTTAGTTTTGTTTAGTCCAGTTTAAAGATACAACGTGGAAACAGGCCCTTCAGCCCACCGAGTCCATGCTGGCCAACGATTACCCGTACATTAGTTCTATCCTACACACTAGGGACAATTCACTGAAGCCAATTAACCTACAAACTCGAATGTCTTTGGAGTGTGGGAGGAAACCGGAGCGCCCGGAGAAAACCCACGTGGTCACAGGGTGAATGTACAAACTCCGTACAGACAACACCCGTAGTCAGGATGGAATCCAAATCTCTGGTGCTGTGAGGCAGCATCTCTACTGATGCCCTATATTTTAGCTCCATAATATTGTAAATATCATTGTCGTTGTTTTGAATTTTCTTCTGCTCCCCCTCAAAAGGTGCAGCCAAAATAATATAGTGCGTTATCTCTGTTAATGTTACCATACGCTTGGCCTTTAATAAACACATAGTCTTCGCACAGAAACACAACGAACTGCAGATGTTGGAATCTTAGGTGAAAAACACAAAGTGCTGGAGGAACTCAGCAAGTCTGAAGAAGGGCCCGACCTGAAACATCACCTATCCATGTTCACCCGTTCCTTCTCTCCAGAGATGTTGCCTGACCCACTGAGTTACTCCAGCACGTTGTGTCTTTTCTAGCAGGTAAGGCAGCATCTGTGGAGGGAATGGAGAGGTGATGTTTCGGGTTGGGGCCATCCTTCAGATCGGGTCGAGAGAAGGATTGAAGAGGTCCTGACTTGAAATGTCTTCTGCCCATTCCCTCCACAGATGCTGCAGTCACAGGGAGAAAGTACAAACTCCACACAGACAGCACCCAAGGTCAGGATCGAACCTGGGTCTCCGGCGTAGTGAGGCAGCAGCCACACCAACTCTAAAGAGGCAGGACTCCAAAATGCTTTGCATCCCATTGCTCCATTCCTCCCCACCCATACCCCTTCTCCATCTGGTTGAACTCAAAAGGACACAAAGTGCTGGAGTAACTTAGCAGGCAACATCTCTGGAGAACACGGACAGGTGACTATTCAGCTCTCGACCGAAACAACACCTATCCATGTTTTCCAGAGATGTTGCCTGACCCGCTTAATTACCCTGGCATTTTGTGTCCATTGGTGTATTAACCAGGGTAGACACAAAATGCTGGAGTAACTCAGCGGGTGAGGCAGCATCTCAGGAGAGAAGGAATGGGCGATGTTTCGGGTCGACACCCATTCCTTCTCTCCTGAGATGCTGCCACACCCGTTGAGTTACTCCAGCATTTTGTGTCTATCTTTGATTTTAACCAGCAACTACAGTTCTTTCTTACACACAGTGTATTAACCAGCATCTGCAGTTCCATGTTTCTACATGCTGATAGGATTCAGTGGGTCAAGCAGCATCTATGGAAGGAAAAGGGGCAATGTTTCAAGTTGAAACTTTAAATCATAAGGTCATAAGCGATAGGAGCAGAATTAGGCCATTTGGCCCATCAAGTCTACTCCACCTTTCAATCATGGCTGATCTATCTCTCCCTCTTAATCCCATTCTCCTGCCTTCTCCCCACCCTTATCAATAAAGAATCTATCTATCTCTGCCTTAAATATATCCACTGATTTGGCCTCCACAGCCTTCTGTGGCAAAGAATTCCACAGATTCACCACTCACTGACTAAAGAAATTCCTCTTCATCTCCTTCCAAAAATGAACGTCCTTTAATTCTGAGGCTGTGACCTCTGGTCCTAGACTCTCCCACTAGTGGAAACATCCTCCCCACATCTATTCTATCCAGGCCTTTCACTATTCGGTGATCAGGGCACAATACAGTAGCTTACCTTCCTTGAAGCCAAAAACTCCATGCCCTTTGCTACTTGGAAACTGTAACAAATCAGGTCCTCCATGGCCAGGGGTCGTTTGTAGAGATCTTCAGTATCTGTGAAACAGAACAAAGATAGGTAACAACCTGGAGAGATGCGATCGTCTCATAAATAAACACGGCAGATCAATATTACACTGGCCAGCTCCCATTCGGAATATGGTGTCTTTGCAATTCAGCAAATTGGTGCCAAGCACCAGGCATTCATTAGATTGTCTATGTTCCATTGTCCCAATGATGTGCGTGCAACAATGCAATCACACTGGTACTTCTTGCTGCCATGTCCATTGGAGCTTGCTTGATACACTTACCTCAGTGTGACACTTATTTGTTCATAAGTCCATAAGTTCTTGGAGCAGTATTAGGCCATTCGGCCCATCAAATATTCTCCGCCATGCAATCATACCAATGTAAAGCATATAACCATATAACAATTACAGCACGGAAACAGGCCATCTCGGCCCTTCTAGTCCGTGCCGAACACTTACTCTCACCTAGTCCCATCTACCTGCACTCAGACCATAACCCTCCATTCCTTTCCCATCCATATACTTATCCAATTTAGTTCTAAATGATAAAATCGAACCTGCCTCCACCACTTCCACTGGAAGCTCATTCCACACAGCTACCACTCTCTGAGTAAAGAAGTTCCCCCTCATGTTACCCCTAAACTTCTGTCCCTTAATTCTCAAAAATCAAAAGCACAAAAGCACTTTGGTCAACGAAAGCACTTTGGTCAACGAGAGTTGTATTTAAATGTGCTATAGAAATAAAATTGACTTGACTTGATTTGTCTTGAATCATAACTGATCTATCTCTCCCTCTCAATCCCATTCTCCTGCTTCTCCCCATAACCCCGTGACATTCGTACCAATCAAGAATCTATCTATCTCTGCCTTAAAAATATCCATTGACGGCCTCCACAGCCATCTCTGGCAATGAATTCCACAGATTCACCACCCTGACTAAAGAAACTCCTCCTCATCTCCTTTCTAACGGCATGTCCTTTTATTCCGAGGCTGTGCTAGACTGTCCCGCTAGTGGAAACATCCTGTCCACATCCACTCTGGCCAGTTACTGACCTGCAAGAACAGATGGGGACCCATCTTTTTTCATACCTTTCATTCGTTTGTTCTTTGTACCTTTTCATACCTCCAGCTTCCCTCTTCCCTGACTCTCAGTCTGAAGAAGGGTCTCGACCCGAAACGTCACCTATTTCTTTTCTCCAGAGACGCTGCCTCACCCGCTGAGTTACTCCAGCACTTTGTGTCTATCAAGAACAGCTTCTTCCCCCTCTGTTATCAGGCTTCCGAACAGTCCTTCCATAAGCTCGAGTCCGATTCACCTCTACCCCATTGTGGACTTTGGACTTGCCCATGGAACTGCTGCGCTACAATGCTGAGAACTATATTCTGCACTTTGTATCTTCCCCTTTGCTCTTACCTGTTGTACTTGACTTTGGCGATTGCATTTGTGTACAATGTTATCTGATCTGATTGGATAGCATGCAAAACAAAGTATTATACTGTACCTCGGTACATGTGGTAATAATAAACCTGAACTAATTAATTCCCGTTCTCTAACTAACTCATTAATGTTTTATTATTATTAATGTTTAGCGTTTTCTGAGTCATTCGTAACTGTCACTGTATGTCATGTTGTTACTTGTGGGCGGAGCACCAAGGCAAATTCCTTGTATGTGAATACTTGGCCAATAAACTTACTTACTAAACCTATTCTAAACTAAACTATACTAAACAGGATGGCGGAACTGTCATATGTTGAAAGAATGGAGCGAATGGGCTTGTATACACTGGAATTTAGAAGAATGAGAGGGGATCTTATTGAAACATATAAGATTATTAAGGGATTGGTCATGCTAGAGGCAGGAAACATGTTCCCGATGTTGGGGGAGTTCAGAACCAGGGGCCACAGTTTAAGAATAAAAGAGGTAGGCCATTTAGAACGGAGATGAGGAAAAACTTTTTCACCCAGAGAGTTGTGAATCTGTGGAATTCTCTGCCTCAGAAGGCAGTGGAGGCCAATACTCTGGATGCTTTCAAGAGAGAGTTAGATAGAGCTCTTAAAGATAGCGGAATCATGGGATATGTGGAGAAGGCAGGAACGGGGATACCGGTCGTGGATGATCAGCCATGATCACAGTGAATGGCGGTGCTGGCTCAAAGGGCCGAATGGCCTACTCCTGCACCTATTGTCTATTGTCTATTGTCTAAACAAGCTAACCTGGATGCAGCCCCGACCATCACATAAGCCAACCTCCTTGAAGAAGTGTCTCGATCCGAAACGTCACCTATTCCTTTTCTCCACTAACTAACCCACTGAGTTACTCCAGCTTTTTGTGTCTACCTCCCTTCCAATGACTCCATTTATACCTCACACTGCCTCGGCAAGGCCAGCAGCATAATCAAGAATGAGTCGCACCCTGACCACTACCTCTTCTCCCCTCTCCCATCAGGCAAAAGATATAGAAGTGTGAAAACGCACACCTCCAGATTCAGGGACAGTTTCCGACCTGACCCAAAAGGTCACCCATCCTTTTTCTCCAGAGATGCTACCTGATCTGCTATTTCTTCCCAGCTTTTATCAGGCAACTGAACCATCTTACCACAACCAGAGAGCAGTGCCGAACTTCTATCTACCTCATTGGTGACCATCAGACCATCTTTGATCGGACTTTGCTGGCTTCACCTTGCACTAAACGTTATTCCCTTATCATGTATCTGTACACTGTAAGTGGCTCGATTGTAATCACGTATTGTCTTTCCACTAACTGGTCAGCATGCAAGAAAAGATTTTCACTGTACACTGGTGCACGTGACAGTAAACTAAACTGAACTGAACTAAATCTAAACCTATATCTAAAATACTTCCCCACAGCCATCAGGCTATTAAACCTGGCTCGGACAAAGCTCTGAACTTTAATAACTCATTGTCTGTTATTTGCACTTGATCAGTTTATTTATTCATGTGTGTGTATATTTATATTATGGTATATGGACACACTGATCTGTTTTGTAGTCAATGCCCACTATATTCTGTTGTGCTGAAGCAAAGCAAGAATTTCATTGTCCTATCAGGGACACATGACAATAAACTCACTTGAACTTGAAATAAGGGGCAGGCCATTTTGGACTGAGATGAGGAAAAACGTTGTCACCCAGAGAGTTGTGAATCTGTGGAATTCAGAAGGCAGTGGAAGCCAATTCACTGGATGTTTTCCAGAGAGAGTTAGATTTAGCTCTTCGGGCTAACGGAATCAAGTGACATTGGGTCTATTTACTCTTGAGAACATTGTTTGCTGACAATGGGGGCGGGATTCTCAATGATTAGGTAAAGTACACAGCCTTATTGGATTTCCCTGGGCAGCCCGCCACCACTTTAAAGTCAAACAGGATGTTTTGATCCTTACACAGGTCTATTTAAAACCATTCATAAATCCATCGTTGTTGAATAAACTACTCTTGCGATAGTTTTCTTTATTCAGAGAGTCACACCAGGTTAATGGGAACAACCGTGGCGATTGCATTATTTCCCAGAGCAGTAAACACGAGGAAGGAAGATGCCCTACCTTCCTCTTCCTCTTCCGCGTCACTGTAGCTCTTATCTTCCACGAAGCCGGAGCTGGTGGAACTTCCTGTGCTGGCCACGCTCTCCAGACGACGCTTTGTACTCTCCATCAAGTCCGCGCCCGTGTCGTCGCCAAGCTGGTTGACGTTCTTCTGACACTGAAAAGGGACAATGGGTTTCTAAATGACTGAGCTCCGGGAAGGCAGGTGTGTTCGGTGCGGACCAGGGGAGAGTGAAACGTGTACACCATCACAGTGAGCAGATATTGTCCACGTGTGCACCAGCTGAGCTCTCCTTACCTGCGACACTTTCATGAGATCCTGGCCAGAAGCCAGAAGTTAGTTGGCCAGGATGTCTCTGGTCACTACTTACCCCTACTTTGTATGAGCTGGCCAAGATGTTCTTTTTGTTGTGTATTCCTACTTTGTATGATTTTGTGACAGAAAGTTGAGTACCTGATTATGCATGGTTTCTTATACACACACTAACACCTATATATATGTGTAAGAAAGAACTGCAGATGCTGGTTTAAATCGAAGGTGGACACAAAAGGCTGGAGGAACTCAGCGGGTGAGGCAGCATCTCTGGAGAGAAGGAATGGGCGACGTTTTGGGTCGAGACCCTTCTTCAGACTGATGTCAGGGGAGGGGGCATGACAAACCTATAAATGTCCCACACCTATATCTGTATATATATAAGGTAGACAAAATTGCTGGAGAAACTCAGCGGGTGCAGCAGCATCTAATGGGCGAAGGAAATAGGCAACGTTTCAGGCCGAAACCCTTCTTCAGACTCATGTATATATATATGTGTGTGTGTGTGCAACTGTGCATGTATGTATATATATATATATATACAGTATTGGGTGTTTGTGTGTCTCTGTCTCTGTGTGTGTATGTATGTATAGATACATGTTGTATATGTGTTTGTGTATATAAGTGTGTGTGTGTATGTGTGTACACGCAAGCACGCACATACGCACAAGATTTATATATCAAGCATGAGATGCGCGTCTCATAGCATATTGATGAGATTATTAATTCAATTCCTTGTTTAAGAAAGAACTGCAGATGCTGGAAAAATCGAAGGTAGACAAAAATGCTGGAGAAACTCAGACCCTTCTTTGGTCTGAAGAAGGGTCTCGACCCTAAACGTCGCCTATTCCTTCTCTCCATAGATGCTGCCTCACCCGCTGAGTTACTAGTTCAATTCCTTTAGTAGTTTGATTGCTTGATAGAAAGATACGACATGGACACAGGCCCTCCACACTAGGGGGGAATTTACAGAGGGCCAGTCAACCTACAAACCCGCACGTCTTTGGGATGTGGGAGGAAACCGGAGCACCCAGCAGGAAACCTACACGGTCACAGGGAGAACGTGCAAACTCCTCACAGTCAGTACCCGAGGTCAGGATGGATCTCGGGTCTCTGGCGCTGTGAGGCAGCAGCTCTACCCGCTGCGCCACCGTGCCGCCCCTCAATTAGTTAATTCCTAATACAGTTTTCCAATCAGTTTTATTCCAAATCATTGCTTACAGCAATGAGTTAACCAGCATGGAGCTGGTCAGAAGGTGGTGGCTTTGGCAAAATACAAAGTTTATCAATTGCAGTTTTGGGGGTCATTAGGCGGAATAACAATGAATGTTCAGTCTTTCTGTAGCCTTACCTTGATGAAAATGAAATCATTTCTTTTGTTCCTGAGGTAGTTAGACAGATTTCCATACTTGCAGTACTCCACAATCACCATCAGAGGGCCTGCCAAGTAAAACATCACAATTAAAAACAAATCTTAGAGAATTATCCGTCTTGTGGGAATGTTTATAGTCTACGCGTTTACCCAATCTCGCCAACAAAAGGAAGATTGGTTTGAAACTGTCATCTTGATTACAAAAAAAGTTAATTTTATTCTGGGAAGCATTTCTTCTTGGTTTGGCAGAATATGCCTGAGGAAACATTCATATCAGATAGTAAAGAAATAAGATAGACACAAAATACTGGAGTAACTCAGCGGGACAGGCAGCATCTCTGGATAGAAGGAAGGGCTGATGTTTCAGGTCGAGACCCTTCTTCAGACTGAAGAAGAGTCTCGACCCGAAACGTCACCCATTCCTTCTCTCCAGAGATGCTGCCTGTCCCGCTGATTTACTCCAGTATTTTGTGTCTATCTTCGGTGTAAACCAGCATCTGCAGTTCCCTCCTACACAGTAAGGAAATAAGATTCAGATTTCAACAAACAGCAGAGTACGTGTCAAACTGGACAATACACAATGAAAATAAAAAACTCTGAAGATGTTGGATATATCTGAAATAAAAACAAAAAATCACAAAACTGATTAGTACGGGTGTCAGGGGTTATGGAGGGGGGAAGGCAGGAGAATGGGGTTGAGAAGGAAAGATAGATCAGCCATGATTGAATGGCGGAGTAGACTTGATGGCGGAGTAGACTGGAAGGGTCGAATGGCCTAATTCTGCTCCTTATTGAAAACTGGCATTATTCTCCAAGTTACTAAGGTGTACCTCTCTTGTGCTGTTCTGCAGCTCGGCAACATTCATAGAGATAGAAAAACAAAATCAATATGTCAGATCTGCGTCTTCTTCTTAGGCCCCCTTCGGTCATGGCTGACCATGGATGTCTCCAGGGTTGGAGGACGCCAGTGTGTGACGTTGTTTAACATGGGGAGACTGGTGCACAGACAGCCACCCCACGGTCCTTGACAGATCTGGGTCAGGATCCAGTGGCATGGAGTCCAAGACGACCGGAGACCCTTTTCTGCTGCAGCCTTCATCCGCCTTCCCAGCCGTTGTGACACTCCACTAAGGTCAGCCATCGTCCTCCGCCTGTTCCACCGTTGAGGTCTTGGTTGGATTGCTCTTTGTCAGAGACCTCCCCTTCGACCTTACCGCCATGGGTGGCCCTACCAGGAGCATAGCTCCAGACCGCATCGCTCTCAGGATCTCAGGACCACACAAGCTTGTTTCTGAAAAGTTGCGATTGTCCCTGCCTCAATTAGCTCCTCCGGCAGCTCGTTCTATAAGACCACCATCCTTTGTGTGCAAAAGTTACCCCTTACATTCTACTATGGTAGACAAAAATGCTGGAGAAACTCAGCGGGTGAGGCAGCATCTATGGAGCGAAGGGTCGGTTTCTGAAGAAGGGTCTCGACCTATTCCTTCGCTCCATAGATGCTGCCCCACCCGCTGAGTCTCTCCAGCATTTTTGTCTACCTTCGATTTTTCCAGCAACTGCAGTTCTTTCTGAAACCTCACATTCCTATTAAATCTTTTCCACCTTCACCTTAGACCTATGTCCTCTGGTCCTCGATTCCCCGACTCTGGGCAATTTATGCTTTTCTAAGGAAACAGGAGATGTCTTATATGACGCAGAATCTCTCTCTCTAGTATATTTTCAACTGATAAAAAAAAAAATATTGGAGCTGGAGGTTCAGGAAGCAATATTCTTAAGTTTGTACTTGAAACTTAGATTGATATCATTTGATATGCCCATTCACAAGGTTTAATTTTGTAAAGGAAACAGTTTGACCTTGGGTGGGTCAAGGACATCTGCTATCAGGAAATCCTATTGAGTGAACAATGTAAAGCCTACATTTACAGAGAGCCCTCGTGTTATCTTGTCCTAGGCTGGGAAGTGAGGAACAAGATAGGAAACACAATGCTTATGTTGACATAAAAATAGTTGACTTGTTTACTCCGTGGCCAGAAATCTTCAGTACCTGAAGAGTCTGAAGAAGGGTCCCAACCCAAAACCTCGCCTCTTCATGTTTAGTTTAGTTTATGTGCAGGAAAGAACTGCAGATGCTGGTTTAAATCGAAGGTAGACACAAAATGCTGGAGTAACTCAGCGGGTCAGGCAGCATCTCTGGAGAGAAGGAATGGGAGATGCTGCCTGTTTAGTTTAGTTTAGTTTAAGGTAGATAAAAATGCTGGAGAAAATTAGCGGGTGAGGCAGCATCTATGGAGCGAAGGAATAGGTGACGTTTCGGGTCGAGACCCTTCTTCAGACTGAGTTTAGTTTAGTTTAGTTCAGTTTAGAGATACAGTGTGGAAAAACAATAATAAACAGAGAATAGGAGGTGGTGAGGTTCTTAAATGGGTGAGCAGAGAAACAGAGGGGTGTAAAATGCGAGCGGAAGCAATAGGTAGCAAGGTGAAAAGTAAAAGTGGCAGGCAGACAAATCTAGGGCAAAAATCAAAAAGGGCCACTTTTCAACATAATTGTATAAGGGGTAAGAGCGTTGTAAAAACAAGCCTGAAGGCTTTGTGTCTCAATGCAAGGAGCATTCGTAATAAGGTGGATGAGTTGAACGCGCAGATAGCTATTAATGATTATGATATAGTTGGGATCACGGAGACATGGCTCCAGGGTGACCAAGGCTGGGAGCTGAACATCCAGGGATATTCAATATTCAGGAGGGATAGAGAGAAAGGAAAAGGTGGTGGGATAGCGTTGCTGGTTAGAGAGGAGATTAACGCAGTGGAAAAGAAGGACATTAGCTTGGAGGATGTGGAATCGGTATGGGTAGAGCTGCGAAACACTAAGGGGCAGAAAACGCTGGTGGGTGTTGTGTACAGGCCACCTAACAGTAGTAGTGAAGTTGGGGATGGCATCAAACAGAAAATTAGAAATGCGTGCAACAAAGGCAAAACAGTTATAATGGGTGACTTCAATCTACATATAGATTGGGTGAATCAAATTGGCAGGGGTGCTGAGGAAGAGGATTTCTTGGAATGTATGCGGGATAGTTATCTAAACCAACATGTAGAGGAACCAACGAGAGAGCAGGCTATTCTAGACTGGGTATTGAGTAATGAGGAAGGGTTAGTTAGCAGTCTTGTTGTGCGAGCCCCCTTGGGCAAGAGTGACCATAATATGGTTGAGTTCTTCATTAGGATGGAGAGTGACATTGTTAATTCAGAAACAACGGTTCTGAACTTAAAGAAAGGTAACTTTGAGGGTATGAGACGTGAATTGGCCAAGATTGACTGGCAATTAGTTCTAAAAGGGTTGACGGTGGATATGCAATGGAAGGCATTTAAAGACTGCATGGATGAACTACAAAAATTGTTCATCCCAGTTTGGCAAAAGAATAAATCAGGGAAGGTAGTGCATCCGTGGATAACAAGGGAAATCAGGGATAGTATCAAAGCAAAAGATGATGCGTACAAATTAGCCAGAAAAAGCAGCATACCAGAGGACTGGGAGAAATTCAGAGACCAGCAGAGGAGGACAAAGGGCTTAATTAGGAAAGGGAAAATAGATTATGAAAGAAAACTGGCAGGGAACATAAAAACTGACTGCAAAGGTTTTTATAGATATGTGAAGAGAAAGAGATTAGTTAAAACAAATGTAGGTCCCTTGCAGTCAAAAACAGGTGAATTGATCATGGGGAACAAGGATATGGTGGACCAATTGAATAACTACTTTGGTTCCGTCTTCACTAAGGAAGACATAAATAATCTGCCGGAAATAGCAGGGGACCGCGGGTCAAAGGAGATGGAGGAACTGAGTGAAATCCAGGTTAGTCGGGAAGTGGTGTTGGGTAAATTGAATGGATTAAAGGCCGATAAATCACCAGGGCCAGATAGGCTGCATCCCAGAGTACTTAAGGAAGTAGCTCCAGAAATAGTGGATGCATTAGTGATAATTTTTCAAAACTCTTTAGATTCTGGAGTAGTTCCTGAGGATTGGAGGGTAGAAAACGTAACCCCACTTTTTAAGAAGGGAGGGAGAGAGAAAAGGGGGAATTACAGACCAGTTAGTCTAACATCGGTAGTGGGGAAACTGCTAGTTATTAAAGATGGGATAGCAACACATTTGGAAAGTGGTGAAATCATTGGACAAAGTCAGCATGGATTTACGAAAGGTAAATCATGTCTGACGAATCTTATAGAATTTTTCGAGGATGTAACTAGTAGAGTGGATAGGGGAGAACCAGTGGATGTGTTGTATCTGGACTTTCAGAAGGCTTTTGACAAGGTCCCACATAAGAGATTAGTATACAAACTTAAAGCACACGGTATTGGGGGTTCAGTATTGATGTGGATAGAGAACTGGCTGGCAAACAGGAAGCAAAGAGTAGGAGTAAACGGGTCCTTTTCACAATGGCAGGCAGTGACTAGTGGGGTACCGCAAGGTTCAGTGCTGGGACCCCAGCTATTTACAATTTATATTAATGAGCTGGATGAGGGAATTGAAGGCAACATCTCCAAGTTTGCGGATGACACTAAGCTGGGGGGCAGTGTTAGCTGTGAGGAGGATGCTAGGAGACTGCAAGGTGACTTGGATAGGCTGGGTGAGTGGGCAAATGTTTGGCAGATGCAGTATAATGTGGATAAATGTGAGGTTATCCACTTTGGTGGCAAAAACAGGAAAGCAGACTATTATCTAAATGGTGGCCGATTAGGAAAAGGGGAGATGCAGCGAGACCTGGTTGTCATGGTACACCAGTCATTGAAAGTAGGCATGCAGGTGCAGCAGGCAGTGCAGAAAGCGAATGGTATGTTAGCTTTCATAGCAAAAGGATTTGAGTATAGGAGCAGGGAGGTTCTACTGCAGTTGTACAGGGTCTTGGTGAGACCACACCTGGAGTATTGCGTACAGTTTTGGTCTCCAAATCTGAGGAAGGACATTATAGCCATAGAAGGAGTGCAGAGAAGGTTCACCAGACTGATTCCTGGGATGTCAGGACTTTCATATGAAGAAAGACTGGATAGACTTGGCTTATACTCGCTAGAATTTAGGAGTTTGAGAGGGGATCTTATAGAAACGTCCAAAATCTTATGGGGTTGGACAGGCTAGATGCAGGAAGATTGTTCCTGGTGTTGGGGAAGTCCAGGACAAGGGGTCACAGCTTAAGGATAAGGGGGAAATCCTTTAAGACCGAGATGAGAAAAAACTTTTTCACACAGAGAGTGGTGAATCTCTGGAACTCTCTGCCACAGAGGGTAGTTGAGGCCAGTTCATTGGCTATATTTAAGAGGGAGTTAGATGTGGCCCTTCTGGCTAAAGGGATCAGGGGGTATGGAGAGAAGGCAGGTACGGGATACTGAGTTGGATGATCAGCCATGATCATATTGAATGGCGGTGCAGGCTCGAAGGGCCGAATGGCCTGCTCCTGCACCTATTTTCTATGTATCTATGTATCTATGAAACAGGCCCTTCGGCCCACTGAGTCCGAACCGACCAGCAATCCCCGCACATTAACACTATCCTAAACACACTAGGGACAATTTACACTTATACCAAGCCAATTAACCTACAAACCTTTACGTCTTTGGATTGTGGGAGGAAACCGAAGATCTTGGAGAAAACCCACGCAGGTCACGGGGAGAACGTACAAACTCCGTACAGACAGCACCTGTAGTCGGGATCGAACCCAGGTCTCTGGCGCTGCAAGCGTTGTAAGGCAGCAACTCTGCCGCTGCGCCACATGTTCTCCTGGGATGCTGTCTGACCCGTTGAGTTACACCAGCACTTTGTGTCTTTTTAAGGCCACAATGTTAGGCAGATTTTTTAAAAGCTGAGATAAAAGATTTTCTGGCTATTTAAAGATGAGATAATATGCATGAAATGTATTGATTTGTTATTTATCCCAGAGGACTTGCCAACTAGCATTCCTGCAAACAGCATCATGTTTTCAAAAAAGGACACAAAGCCTTTCTTCAGAATCTAAAGAAGAGCCCCAACCCGAAACGTCACCTATCCATGTTCTCCATGGATGACCTGAGCTGCTGAGATGCTGCCTGACCCACTGAGTTACTCCAGCACATTGTGTCATTTTTTGTAAACCAGCATCTGCAGTTCCTTGCTTCCATCATCAGACTTCCACTGTAAATCTACCCATGAACCCGATGGCATTGATGAGGAAACAAGGAACTGCAGATGCTGGTTGACACAAAAGGACACAAAGTGCTGGAGTAACTGCAGCAGGACAGGCAGCATCTCTGGAGACCATGGATGGGTGATGTTTCAGGTCAGGAAGAAAGGCCATGACCTGAAATGTCACCTATCCGTGTTCTCCATAGATGCTGCCTGTCCCTGCTGGGTCACTCCAGTACTTTGTGTCTTTTTTTTTTGTCAACCAGCATCTGCAGTTCCTTGTTTCCAATCTTCAGTACAAATTGGTTCAACCTAAGGGGCAAACATTTCATTCAGAGGGTGGCGGGTTTATGGAATGGGCTGCCGGAGGAGGTAGTTGAGGCAGGTACCACAACAGCATTCAAAAGACATTTGGACAAGTACATGGATAGGAAAGGTTTAGAGGGGTGTGGGCCATACGCGGGCAAGTAGGACCAGCTTAGATGGGGCATCATGGTCGCATGGACGAGTTGGGCCGAAGGGCCTGCTTCCATGCTGTGTGAGTCTATGACACTATGACTCTAGCTGTTATGTGTACCGAGGAACAGTGAAAAAGGTTCATAGTTGATCTTGACTATAACGATGGATGCAATTATTTGCATTGTTAATTGTTTTAGGTTATCCTTCCTTTTAGTTTCGCTTAGTTTATTGTAATCTGTACCAAAGTACAGTGAATAGCTCTTGTTGCATGCTAAACGGTCAGTGGAAAGACAACACATGATTACAATCCAGCCGTCCACAGTGTACAGATACAGGATAAAGGGAATAACATTAAGTGCAAGATAAAGTCCAGTAAAGCCCGATATAAGATAGTCCGAGGGTCTCCAATGACGTAGATAGTAGCTCAGGGCCACTCTCTAGTTGTTGTTAGGATGAGAGGGAAGAACATTGTAAGAAGCCTGACACAAAATGCTGGAGTAACTCGGCGGGTCAGGCAGCATCTCTGGAGAAAAGGAATGGGTGACGTTTTGGGTCCAGACCTTTTTCAGATCGAGCCGAAACGTCGCCTAGTCCTGTTCTCCAGAGATGCTGCCTGACCCGCCGAGTTACTCCAGTATTTTGTGTCTATCTTCAGTGTAGTTCCTTCCTGCACATGTTGTAAGAAGAGGGACACAAAATGCTGGAGTAACACAGCGGGTCAGGCAGCATCTCTGGATAGAAGGAATGGGTGACGTTTTGGATCCAGACCCTTCTTCAGACTTAAGACCCCACATCAGAAGAAGAGGGGTAGCTTGGTCGTGTATATTGGAGCAGAGGGTGTAATGTAATGCACAGTAGAGAGCATGCTGACCGGTTGCATCGTGGCTTGGTTCGGCAACTTGAGTGCCCTGGAGAGGAAAAGACTACAAAAAGTAGTAAACACTGCCCAGTCCATCATCGGCTCTGACCTCCCTTCCATCGAGGGGATCTACCACAGTCGCTGCCTCAAAAACGCTGGCAGCATCATCAAGGACCCACACCATCCTGGCCACACACTCATCTCCCTACTACCTTCAGGTAGAAGGTACAGGAGCCTGAAGACTGCAACGACCAGGTTCAGGAACAGCTACTTCCCCACAGCCATCAGGCTATTAAACCTGGCTCGGACATAACACTGAACTTTACTAGCCAATACTGTTATTTACACTTTATCAGTATATTGACCATTGTGTATATATTTATAGAATGCCTTGTAGTAAATGCCTACTATGTTCTGTTGTGCTCAAGCAAAGCAAGAATTTCATTGTCCTACCAGGGACACATGACAATAAACTCACTTGACTTGACTTGATGTTTAGTCTTACCTCCAGGCTTGGTACAGGCTCCCAGTATGTTTACCACGTTTAGATGATGGCCGATGTGAATGAGGATTTTCAGCTCTGACATAAGGGCTTTACACTCGTTGGCAGTGGCCCCCTCTGTGGGAAAGTGAGATTACAAGTGAACAAACTCAATAGCAGCCGTGTTTATTCTGTTACAAAGCAGAGTGGAAAAGTCAAGGTTGCAATGCTGTTTTTAGAGGGATAACAGAACAATGAAACTGATAAGATTTCCACCGTGATCTTGTCACTTCCACCAATAAGTACTCAGGTTGAACAGGAAGACACAAAATGCTGGAGTAACGCAGCAGGTGAGGCAGCCAGAGGCGCTGCCTGTCCCGTTGAGTTACTCCAGCATTTTGTGTCTACCTTCCATTTAAACCAGCGTCTGCAGTTCTTTCTTACACTCAGGTTCAACAGAATACATGCATGTTAATCTTCAAATAATGCACTGACTGAGAATGGGGATGTTGAGAGTGCAATTAGCCAGGCCAGCATCGGAAACCCCATTCTGCGACCATAGGCGGCACGGTGGCGCAGCGGTAGAGTTGCTGCCCTACAGCGCCAGAGACCCGGGTTCGATCCTGACCATGGGTGCTGCCTGTACGGAGTTTGCACCTTCCCCCCGTGACCTGCGCGGGTCTTTCCGGGTCCCCTGGTTTCCTTCCACATTCCAAAGACGTGCTTGGTTTGTAGATTAATTGGCCCTGTTGTGCAGGATAGAACCAGAGTACATGCCGGTCAGCACGGACTCGGTGGGCCGAAGGGCCTGTTTCCACGCTGCAGCTCTAAAACTATAAACTAAAACAATCCCGCGGCAGCATGGTGAGAATTCCTTGGTTACGTTGCTAGGTTAGAATTTGTCTCCCTGTGAGACGGCTCTTGCCAGATTGGCAAAGAAAACATTTCTATTCCGAAGAAACTTGGAAGAGAATGAGATCGACTGTAAGTTTGGTTCGTGTGACAACCCACAGAAAGTCATACCTACAACCTTGAACTAAATCCAAACCTTCTCAATGAACGCCTGCTATTGTGTGAATTCCTGATGAGAATACATTGACTAAGATTCATCTCAGTACACTCCATGCATTGTGAAGGAAATGCAGGAAGGTGAGATTAATAAGAGTTATCAAATCTGAAGCCGCAGGACAAACAGAATATCTAATCCCCTCTTTGGCTGGAAATTGTTTGCTGGTTGCTAAGGCAGATTAAGTATTCCGTTCATGAGAGGCCAACAAATGTCTAGTTTTGGACCTGCCCCTGGTACGTTCAACAGTGCATGAAGCCTCGAGGACACAAAGTGCTGGAGTAACTCAGCGGGCCAGGAAGCATCTCGGCCATTTCGGATCGAGACACTTCTTCAGGCTTCTATCCATGTTCTCCAGAGATCTTGCCAGACCTGCTTAGTTACTCCAGCAGCAGACACAAGAAGCTGGAGTAACTCAGCGGGACAGGCAGCACCTCTGGAGAGAAGGAACGGGTGACGTTTCGGGGTCGAGACCCTTCTTCAGACTTCAGTTACTCCAGCACTCTTGTTTCCTTTTGTGTGTTGATCAGAATTTCAGTTTACTTAGTTCAGAGATACAGGGCAGAAACAGGTCCTACGTACCACCGAGTCCGCGCGACCAGTGATCCCCGTAGACTAACACTATCCTACACACACTAGGGGACAACTTACAATTTTACCGAAGCCAATTAACCTACAAAACCTTTTCGTCTTTGGAGTGTGGGAGGAAACCGGGGCACCTGGAGAAACCCATGAGGTCACAGGGACAACGTACGAAACTCCGTACAGACAGCACCCACCTTGGGCGGATATGGATCAAACGCAGGCAGGCGGGACTAGTGTAGAGTGGGCATGTTGGTGGGAGCGGGCAAGTTGGGCCGAAGGGCCTGTTTCCACGCTGTATGGCACCATGACTCTATAACTGTTGTAGGGGAAGCAGCAATACCACAACCAGTTAAATGCCCAGAAGATACCAGCACTGCTTGCTCGGTCGAGAAAGAGCAGCTGCCTTTAATAACCGCCATGTCTCCATGGATTGGCAATATGCTGAGTGTGCAGACGCATACCTTTTAGCATTTTTGCAGCCACAGTTTTACACGTTGATGACTTATCGATCCCAAAGGCAGATGCCTCCACCACTTTGCCAAACGCGCCAAGTCCCAAAGTCTTCCCTGTGGTCAAATAAGGGAGAGATAGGTTCAGTTAACGGAAGCATTTTACAGCTATGCCTGAACAATATGCTGGGATGGAGTGATACAGTTATAGGTGTATAAGTCCTGGCTTTATTAACCTTGCTGCTATCCTGAACAATGAAGAAACCGGAAGGGAAGATTAGTTGGAGCAAGTAATGGATGAGCAATGGATGGTAGGGAAAGGAATCACGCAGGAAACAAATAGCAAGATAATATTTTGGAACTTGGGGAAAGGCTGAGTTAATGGAGGAAACCGTCAGTTGAATTTAGGAATTCAGGAATTTAGGAATTTAGGTTCAGGAATAGCTACTTCCCCACAGCCATCGGGCTATTAAACTTGGCTCGGACAAAACTCTGAACATTAATAGCCCATTATCTGTTATTTGCACTCTATCAGTGTATTTATTCATGTGTGTATAGATTTATATAATGGTATATGGACACACTGATCTGTTTTGTAGTCAATGCCTACTATGTTCTGTTGTGCTGAAGCAAAGCAAGAATTTCATTGTCCTATCAGGGACACATGACAATAAACTCTCTTGAATCCTTGAATTTCCAGCTTTGGTCTAACTGGGTGATTGTGTAGATTGAACTGATTGAAAGACACAGGATGGAAACAGACCCTTCGGCCCACCGAGTCCATGCCGACCATCGATCACCCATTCACACTGGTTCTATGTTATCCCACGTTCTCATCTACTCCCTACACATTAGGGGCAATTTTAGAGAGGCCAATGAACCTACAAACCGCATGTCTTTGGGAAGTTAGAGGAAATGCAAATAGATCTTGTTCAAGCAGATGAGAGTAGTTGATCTTGGCATCAAGTTCGGCACAGCCATTGTCGGCCGAAATGCCTGTTCCTGTGCTGTACTTTTCCATGTTCTATGTTGCAATGTGATACAATGCAACATGAAATATCAGGTAGCACTCAAGATGAAGTGAACTTTGCACGATGATGCCCAACGTCTAAAATAAATGAGTCAATAAGTAGTTAATTTACTGGTTGAGCTAGATGACCAAGTTCACATATTGCCTGCTTTAGACTTTGGACTTTTAGACTTTGCCACCTAAATTGAAGGGGTGAATTCAAAGCTCAAGGCATCATAGTGGGCCACAGTTTAAGAATAAGGGGTAAGCCGTTTAGAACGGAGACGAGGAAACACTTTTTCACACAGAGGGTTGTGAGTCTGTGGAGGCCGGTTCTCTGGATACTTTCAAGAGAGAGCTAGATAGGGCTCTTAAAGATAGCGGAGTCAGGGGATATGGGGAGAAGGCAGGAACGGGGTACTGATTGGGGATGATCAGCCATGATCACATTGAATGGCGGTGCTGGCTTGAAGGGCCGAATGGCCTACTCCTGCACCTGTTGTCTATTGTCCATTGTCTATTGTCATAAGAGACAAAGAAGAATCTGCTGCCAAAATGTAGGTCATATTGTGCCAATCTCTTCCAGAGTGTGTTCTCTGTATACATGCCGTACTTACCGAGTTTGAGTCTGTCTCTGGGGAACTCCCATTTACTGCTGTCGTACTGGAAGTGTTCACACTGCTCGTCCAAAGGCACTTCGTCTGGGTCCATTATGATCGACAGATACCCAGTTTTAACATCCGCCGTGCGTGGCTGCAAAGAGGTAATGAATTCTCGTCAGTTCACACCAAGGAAGCACTGCCTGAACAGCTCAGTGTAAAAGCATCCAGCGGTTTATTAAAGGAGTGAAACACATCAGGGACGTGTCACCTCACGCTTGTGGTGAATTAGCTAATGCACTTCAGACCAGTAAAGTGGTGGCCAAATCCTCTGTGCGATGTGCTTGGGCTGAAATATATTTGTAAGGAAAAGCCACTGTTCCTGACTCTCTTATAAATTGGTGAATGTCACTAGATTTACAGCTGGCAATTCTGTTCACGGTTTCAGCTGACGTAATGTTAAATTTATAATGACACTGAAGCTAGCAGGGTTAGGGGCAGGAACCACGATAGGGCAGCATGGTGGCGCAGCGGTAATGCTGCTGCCTTACAGCGCCAGAGACCCAGGTTCAATCCTGACTACGGGTGCCGTCCGTACGGAGTTTGTACGTTCTCCCCTTGGTGGGTTTTCTCTGAGTGCTCAGGTTTCCTCCCACAATAGACAATAGGCAACAGGTGCAGGAGTAGGCCATTTGGCCCTTCGAGCCAGCACCGCCATTCAATGTGATCATGGCTGATCATCTACAATCAGTACCCCGTTCCTGCCTTCTCCCCATATCCCCTGACTCCGCTATCTTTAAGAGCCCTATCTAGCTCTCTCTTGAAAGTATCCAGAGAACCGGCCTCCGCCCCCTCTGAGGCAGAGAATTCCACAGACTCACAACTCTCTGTGTGAAAAAGTGTTACACTCCAAAAATGTACAGGTTTGTAGGTTAATTGGCTTGGTATAAATGTAAATTGTCCTTAGTGTGTGTAGGATAGTGTGATAGTGTGCGGGGATCGCTGGTCGTCGCAGACTCGGTGGGCCGAAGGGCCTGTTTCTGCGCTGTATCTCTCTAAACTAAAGCAGAATTTTCCGAGGGGAGACTTTGGTTACTCAGTAAAAGGAATGATGGTTTAGAGATCCCGCAAAGGTTTGTCCAATTTTCCCACAACTTGACCGTTCAACGTTTGACATAAATTTAGCAAACACGACGATCGTTCACGAACTTGCCTTCTTGAGTTTCCGGATGAAAAGAGTGAGTAAAAGCCAAAAGAGTGTGGCCGCTACTCCAGTGCACACCAAGATGATCAGCTCCAAGTTCGACTTTTCCTCAGCGCCTGAGGTAGAAAAATATGTAAAAATAAATTGTGAAAATCATATTTTCACAGAAATTGCTTTAACATTCCCCAGAATGAAAGGTACCTGTGGTTCAGAAGTCCATAAGTCATACAGCAGAATTAGGCCATTTGGCCCATCGAGTCTACTCTACCATTCAATCATGGCTGGTCTATCTTTCTCTATCAAACCCATTCTCCTGCCTTCTCCCCATAACTTTCGACACCCTTATATCATTGAGAAGAATGGATCGGGTAAACGCACAAAGTTTCTTGCCCAGCTTAGGGGAATTCGGAACCAGCGGACATATTTAACGAGGAAAGATTTTATAGGAACCTGAGGGGTAACGTTTTTACACAACGGGTGGTGGGTGCATGGAACGAGCTGCCAGAGGAGGTAGTTGAGGTAATAATAATAATAATGGATGGGATTTATATAGCGCCTTTCTAATACTCAAGGCGCTCTACATCGCATTATTCATTCACTCCTCAGTCACACTCGGTGGTGGTAAGCTACTTCTGTAGCCACAGCTGCCCTGGGGCAGACTGACGGAAGCGTGGCTGCTAATCTGCGCCTACGGCCCCTCCGACCACCACCAATCACTCACACACATTCACACACACATTCACACACACATTCACACGCAGGCAAAGGTGGGTGAAGTGTCTTGCCCAAGGACACAACGACAGTATGCACTCCAAGCGGGATTCGAACCGGCTACCTTCCGGTTGCCAGCCGAACACTTAGCCCATTGCGCCATCTGTCGTCACAGGTAGGCACTATCACAACGCTGAAGAAACATTTACACAGGTACATGGATAGGACAGGTTTAGTGGGATATGGGCCAAACACAGGCAAATGGGACTAATGTAGATGGGACGTTGGTCAGTGTGGACAAATTGGTTTCAAGGGCATGTTTCCATGCTGTGAACTGGCATATTGTCAAATTGGCATAGTGGGCAAGTCCTATTTGCCTGCATTTGGTGCATATCCTTCTACACTCTTCCTACCATTTGTCTGACGAAGGGTCTCGAACCGAGACGTTACCCATTCCTTCTATCCAGAGATTCTGCCTGTCCCGCTGAGTTACTCCAGCATTTTGTGTCTATCTTCGGTGTAAACCAGCATCTGCAGTTCCTTCCTACACATATATGTCCAAATACCATCACAGTCAAGTTATAATTGTTTCTTCTATAGCTTCCTCTGGCAGCTCATTCTCGACATGGAGAAGGAAAGGCTACTCCAGCAGGTCTCACCTACAACTGATATATACGCTGACGTTTCCACCGTCCCCTTCTCGTTTGTCGCCTTGCATTTGTACACTCCTTCATCATCATGTTCAACCCTCTCAATGATCAACGTTTTGCTTCCCGATTCCAAAGATATACCTGTGGGTTTACAAAAGAATCGGTGGTGCTATCTGTTAGTCATCTTAAAGAGTTTTCTTGAAAAAGTGACAATAACCCGCAACCACGCATTGAGGGGATGGGACCCAACGGGTCCCACTTGGTCTACTTCCTGCTTGTCTTCCTTTTGTTGTCTTCCCTTGATGAGTAGTGGTCACAATACTTGTTAATTAAGCTAGTTTAGTTTTGGAGTGGCACAGTGGTGTAGTGGTAGAGTTGCTGCCTTGTTTTAATGTTTTATGTTTAATTCGTAATGGTTTACTGTATGTCGTGTTGTTACTTCCGAGCGGAGCACCAAGGCAAATTCCTTGTATGTGTACTTACTTGGCCAATAAAACTATTCATTCATTCATTCGTTGCTGCACCAGAGACCTGGGTTCGACCCTGACTACTGCCATTGTCTGCACGGAGTTTGTACTTTCTCCCTGTGTGACCTGCGAGGGTTTTCTCCGGGTGCACCGGTTTCCTCCCACACTCCAAAGACGTACAGGTTTGGAGGTTAATTGGCTTTGGTAACATTGTAAATTGTCCCTAGCGTTAATGTGTGGGGTGAACACTGGCCGGCACGGACTCAGTGGGCCTAAGGACCTGTTTCTGCACAGTATCTCTAAAGTCTAATGTGAAAGGTGTACTGCATGGAAACAGGTCCTTCAGTCCATGCTGAAAAGAAAGACTTAAAAATCAGCACAAGGTGCACCTTCTGTCCTTCATATGATTCCTTTGCAAGATAATTTTTTTCATTATTAAGTAATAAATCTTCAAAAATATTCGCATTGCTGTCACTGATAATAAATCTCTTCAATTCTCTTATTGGTTGTATCAAACAAGTCAATGGTAAAAGATGAAACCAAAATAAAATGATAATACCCATCAATGGTATTTACTTTAATCGATGGGAATAAACAAGACAGATTCACAAGATGACAGAACATCTAGGGTGGCACGGTGGTAGAGTTGCTGCCTTACAGCGCTTGCAGCGCCAGAGACCCGGTTCGATCCCGACTATGGCTGCTGTCTACACAGAGTTTGTACGTTCTCCCCTGTTTTCACCTGGTGCTCCAGTTTCCTCCCACATTCCATAGACGTACAGGTTTATAGGTTAATTGGCTTGGTATAAGAGAAAAGTTTGTCCCTAATGTGTGTGTGGGGTAATGTTAATGTGCGTGGATCGCTGGTCGGCGCGGACCCGGTGGGCTGAAGGGCCTGTTTCCGCGCTGTATCTCCAAACTAAACTAAACTAAACTGAATGATCTTTTGGTGTTCGATACGTCAAGATCAAAGATAAATCAAATTGGTGTAAAAATGATCTTAAATAATTTCTGCAGAGACCGCTCCCTCCGTAACTCCCTGGTCAATTCGTCCCTTCCCACCCAAACCATCCCCTCCCCTGGCACTTTCCCTTGCAACCGCAGGAAATGCTACACTTGTCGCTTTATTTCCCCCCTTGACTCCATTCAAGGACCCAAGCAGTCTTTCCAGGTGCGGCAGAGGTTCACCTGCATCTCCTCCAACCTCATCTATTGCATCCGCTGCTCTAGGTGTCAGCTGCTCTACATCGGTGAGACCAAGCGCAGGCTTGGCGATCGCTTCGCCCAACACCTCCGCTCGGTTCGCAATAACCAACCTGATCTCCCGGTGACTCAGCACTTCAACTCCCCCTCCCATTCCGAAACCGACCTCTCTATCCTGGGCCTCCTCCATGACCAGAGTGAGGCCCACCGTAAATTGGAGGAGCAGCATCTCATATTTCGCTTGGGCAGTTTACACCCCAGCGGTATGAACATTGATTTCTCCAATTTCAGATAGTCCCTGCTTTCTCCTCCCCTTCCCAGCTCTCCCTCAGCCCACTGTCTCCGCCTCTTCCTTTCTTCTTCTCGTCCCCCCCCCCCCCCCCACCCTCACATCAGTCTGAAGAAGAGTTTCGGCGCGAAACGTCGCCTATTTCCTTCGCTCCTGAGATGCTGCCTCACCCGTTGAGTTTCTCCAGCATTTTTGTCTACCTTCGATTTTCCAGCATCTGCAATTCCTTCTTAAATAATATTTATATGCTTTCCATGTGAAAATAGTTCAAGATTTTGCACACAATACGAAGTACTACCACTCTTATAGTGTAAATCTTGGTGAACATGGGTCAAAGTTCATGGAGAATGTGACTTTGGAATAGAACCCATCAGCATTAAGGCAATGTTTTGCACTGTGAATTCTGAAAAGATGTTCTGAGAAATGTTGTCTCAATGATCCTCATGTGAAAGGGCGGATAATCCCTTTCACAGCTGTCTGACATGCTTGAAATACCATTCACAGATAGTTAAAAGTTGGCGATGATAAAAGCTCGTGAGCAGCTAACATTGTTTCGCGATGCAAAGAAGTGTACAAATAAATCGAGCTTTAATAACTCCTTTTACCGCATTGGGGCTTTTAATTTTCTTTCCAGTTAAAAAGATCGGAGAGATGCACAGAGTCTCTTGCCCAGAGTAGGGCAACCGAGGACTAGAGGACATAGGTTTAAGGTGAAGGCTAAAAGATTTAATAGGAATCTGAGCGGAAACATTTTCACACAGAGGGTGGTGGGTGTATGGAACAAGCTGCCAGAGGAGGTAGTTGAGGCTGGGACTATCCCAGCATTTAACAGTTAGACAGGTACATGGATAGGACAGGTTTGGAGGGATATGGACTAAGCGCAGGCAGGTGGGACTAGTGTAGCTGGGACATGTTGGCCTGTGTGGGTAAGTTGGGCCAAAGGGCCTGTTTCCATGCTGTATCACTCCATGACTCTTAAATATCGGGGATTGCACTTAGGTATGGTAATAATTTTACTGACCTGTATGCAAAAAAATGTATTTCATTGTATCTTGGTACACGTGATAATAAGCAAACCATTGAACCATGGAGATCCCAGATGAAGGATGAAAGGTAGGAGATTTGACCACTTTTTAGAAGATTATGAAATATAGAAAATGGGTGCCGAAGTAGGTCATTCGGCCCAATATGATCATGGCTGATCATCCAAAATCAGTACCCCGTTCCTGCTTTTCCCCCATATCCTTTGATTCCGTTAGCCCTAAGAGCTTAATCTAACTCTCGCTTGAAAACATACAGTGAATTGCTTCCAATGCCTTCTGTGGCAAAGAATTCCACAGATTCACTACTCTCTGGTTGAAAAAGATTTTCCTCGGTTGCTTCATGACCAACTTGCCGATTATATTTTAGAAATAGGCCTTTCGGTCCACCAAATCGCCACACTCTTTTGGTTTTTAATCACTCTTTTCACCCGGAAACGCGAGAAGGTAAGGTTGTGAACGATCTTCCTCTTTGCTAAGTTTGTGTCAAAACATGAATGGTCAGGTTTGAGGGACAATTGGACAAAACTTTGCGGGACCTCTAAACCATCTTTCCTTTTATTGAGTAACCAAAGTCTCCCCTCATGAATTCTACTTTAGTTTAGAGAGATACAGCTTGGAAAGTCGGCCATCTTGAAACAGGGCCCTAAACTCTCGCCCTCCTCTCCCTGCTTCACCTTTTCCCTTTTTACTTCAGAAATTCAGCGCGGGAAGAGGCCCTTCGGCCCACCGAGTCCGCACCGACCAGCGATCCCCGCACATCAACACTATCCTACACACACAAGAGACAATTTACAATTTTACCAAGCCAATTAACCTGCAAACCTGTACGTCTTTGGCGTGCGGGAGGAAACCGGAGAACCCGGAGAAACCCACGCAGGTCACGGGAGAGCGTACAAACTCCGTACAGACAGCACCCGTAGACAGGATGAAACCTGGGTCTCTGGCACTGTAAGCGCTGTGCCACCGTGCCGCCCTTATGACGTGTCACAGGAACAGAGACGGAAAATAAATTTTGCTCAACACACCTGAAGCTGGAAGAACCTGTTTTTCATTTCTGTACCAGGAGATGGTGGGGGAAGGCCGGCCTGTGACGTTACAGTATAGGACCATGGTGCTGCTGCCGTTCACCTCCATGTTGGTCAGGTTCTTCTGCAGAACTGGGACAGCCTTAGCTGCAACGTAACAGAGTAAAGGCAAATAAATTCTTTGTTTAATCACAATAGTCAGCACAGATAGAGTAGACAGTCAAAACCTTTCTTCCCCCTGGGTGGGAAAGTGTAAGACTGGAAGACATGGCTTTATGATGAGAAGGATCAAGGTTAAAGGCGA
>CM075983.1:6688496-6721732 GCA_038087875.1 Malacoraja senta | reverse complement strand
GGCGCCGTGTGCGACCGCGCGTCACTGCCTATGTCACCACGCACTATGCATGCGTAATGGATGCCATGCGCGCATAATGCACGCCATGAGCGCATCATGTGCGCGTCGCGACTCGTGCGTCGTGCGTCGTGACGCGTAAATGATGTCGCGTAAATGATGCACAAATGACGCCCAAGTGGGACAGGCCCTTCAAGCTATTGAACACTACAAACTCCAACTAATGCTACCTTGGTTGCAGTTAGGGACTTTTGGGAGGGCTTTGTTTCATTTTCTGCAGAGTTTTGTTTTTAATCTATTGAACTTTGTTATGTTTATTAATTATATTATCTAATGAGCACGGATGGAGTTTGCAAGCCTGTTATGCTGCTACAAGTAAAGAATGTAATTGTTCCGTTTCGGTACATATGACAATAAAACACTCTTCATCTCCCAAGATGGAAAAATCAAATACAAATATTACAGGGCATAGTTTTAAGCTGGGAGGGGAAAGGAGATGCGCGGGGCAGAGGGTGGTGGGGTCCTGGAACGTGCTGCCGGGGGTGGTGGTGGAGGCAGATACGATGGTGGTGTTTAAGATGGGCACATACATGTGCAGGGATCGGAGGAATATCATAGAATCATGTTTACTCATGTTTATAATAGACAATAGGCAACAGGTGCAGGAGTAGGCCATTCGGCCCTTCGAGCCCTTCGAGCCAGCACTGCCATTCAATGTGATCATGGCTGATCATCAAGAATCAGTATCTCGTTCCCGGGGTACTGATCTAGTATGTATATATATACACATATTGAACTTTGAAAGGAGATGGGCAAGGCCAAGGTGCCAAGGGTGGTAGTGGAGGCAAATATGAAAGGGGATTTAAGCAGGTTTTTGATAGGCATGTGGATATAAGTGTCAAAGGTTTACGAGGAGAAGGCAGGAGAATGGTGTTAAGGGAAAAAATAGATCAGCCTTGATTGAATATCGAAGTAGACTCAATGGGCCGAATGGCCTAATTGTGCTCCTATGTCTTATGGTCTTATGCAGGGAATGGCCCGCATTGGATCACGTGCAGGCTGAGGAGATTACTTTATCTTGGCATTATGTTCATTCGAGTTCAACATCCTGAAGAAGGGCCCCGACCCAAAAGGTCACCCATCCTTTATCTCCAGAGATGCTGCCTGATCCGCTGTTTCTTCCCAGCTGTTTCTTCCCAGCTGTTATCAGGTAACTGAATCATCCTACCTCAACCAGAGAGCAGTGCTGAACTACTATCTGCCTCCGATGTCCCTGGGACTATCCTTGACCGGACTTTGCTGGCTTCACCTTGCACTAAACGGTATTCCCTTATCATGTAAATGGATCGATTGTGATCATGTAATGTCTTTCTGCTGACATGGTTAGCACGCAACAAATAGCTTTTCACTGTACCTCGGTACACGTGACAGTGAACTAAGCTGAACTGAGTTACTCCAGCACTTTGTGTCTATCTTTGGTAGACACAAAGCATCCGCAGTTCTTTGCTTCTGCCACGATTACTAGGAGGTTTTGAAGGTAGACAAAAATGCTGGAGAAACTCAGCGGGTGAGGCAGCATCTATGGAGCGAAGGAAATAGGTGACGTTTCGAGTCGACACCCTTCTTCATTCGGAGAGAGGAGGAGAACTTCTTCAAAGTAGGCATACCTTGAGGAGATTTCGCAGTGGACTAGACGAAATGTTTAAGAAAGAACTGCAGATGCTGGAAAAATCGAAGGTAGACAAAAATGCTGGAGAAACTCAGCGGGTGAGGCAGCATCTATGGAGCCAAGGAATAGGTGACGTTTCGGGTCAAGTTTCTGAAGAAGGGTCGGTTTCTGAAGAAGGGTCTCGTCCTATTCCTTCACTCCATAGATGCTGCCTCACCCGCTGAGTTTCTCCAGCATTTTTGTCTACCTTTGATTTTTCCAGCATCTGCAGTTGTTTCTTAAACAGGGGTTTTTTGAAAGGCGCTTAATTGAAAATGAATCGTGCATTTACATGGTTAAAGGTGCTACTGTGTGTAAAACTTACATTCTATGTGCACAATGGTGTGCCTCTCACACTCTTTGCCGCAGGTCACGTCCATCGCTTTGCACTTGTAAATGCCACTGTTGTTTTTCGTCACATTTCTGAGATGGAGAACCAACGACGTGGAGTAGATTCCTTCAATTCTTTGGGTGAAAAGATCCAGTTGAACCTGGAGGGAATTCTCAAAGGACTGGTAATACCACGTCACCTCCTTCCCGTAGTATTTTCTGACCCAGCAGATGAGATTCAGATCCTCTCCCTGTGTCCGTGACGTGGTGGCGTCTGCCTCGAGGTGCAGGACATCGGACTGATCTAATCCAAAATGGACACAGACAAGAAACACAGAGGTGACATCTATGTCTTTCACCAAAAGTAACTTCCCTCATTCTGAACAGCGGTGGAGTTTCTGCCTGAGACCTGGGTTCAATCTTGACTACTGGTGCTGTCCGTACGGAGTTTGTACATTCATGCACCTGTGTGGGTTTTCACCAGGTGCTCCAGTTTTCTCCCAATTCCTCCCACACTCCAAAGATGTACAGGTTTGTAGGTTAATTGGCTTCTGTAAATTGCCCCTAGTGTGCAGTGAGTGGATGAGAAAGTGGGATAACCTAGAACTGGTGTACGGTGATCGATTATCAGCGTAAACTCAGTGGTACATAGGGCTTGTTTCCATGCTGTATCTCTAAACCAAGCAAACTTAGGTTGGTCTTATTAGAATAGTTGGGATTATTTAAAAACCCATTTAAAATGGATTGATGGTTACTTCATAATTCATCTTTTCAATTCAATGACCTTATGCATTGACAATAGACAATAGGTGCAGGAGTAGGCCATTCGGCCCTTCGAGCCAGCACCGCCATTCAATGTGATCATGGTCGATCATCCACAATCAGTACCCGTTCCTGCCTTCTCCCCATATCCCTTAACTCTGCCATCCCTAAGAGCTCTATCTAACTCTCTCTTGAAAGCATTCAGAGAACCAACCTCCACCGTCCTCTGAGGCAGAGAATTCCACAGACTCACAACTCTGTGTGTGAAAAAGTGTTTCCTCATCCGCTGTTCTAAATGGCTTACCCCTTATTCTTAAACTATGGACCCTGGTTCTGGACTCCCCCAAAATTGGGAACATGTTTCCTGCCTCTAGCCTGACCAAACCCTTAATAATCTTATATGTTTCAATAAATTCCCCTCTCATCCTTCTAAATTCCAGAGTATACAAGCCCAGCCGCTCCATTCTTTCAGCATATGACAGTCCCGCCATATTGGAATTACAATGTGGAGTTACGGACGTAGAAACATAGAAACATAGAAAATAGGTGCAGGAGTAGGCCATTCGGCCCTTCGAGCCTGCACCGCCATTTGATATGATCATGGCTGATCATCCAACTCAGTATCCTGTACCTGCCTTCTCTCCATACCCCCTGATCCCTTCAGCCACAAGGGCCACATCTAACTCCCTCTTAAATATAGCCAATGAACTGGCCTCAACTACCCTCTCTGGCAGAGAATTCCACAGATTCACCACTCTCTGTGTGAAAAATGTTTTTCTCATCTCGGTCTTTCCTTAAACTGTGACCCCTTGTTCTGGACTTCCCCAACATCGGGAACAATCTTCTTCCATCTAGCCTGTCCAACTCCTTAAGAATTTTGTAAGTTTCTATAAGATCCCCCCTCAATCTTCTAAATTCCAGCGAATCTGCTAAATTCCAAACATATCTTTATAAGAAGAGGAAACTTGCATTTCTAAGCAGTGAGCTAGCTGAGGAAATTAAATTCTCATCTCTCTTCTATCCATAAAATGCTCTTTGCTGTGGCATTATTATCACTTTCTGAAGAATAGATTTAAAAATTGCATTAAATGCATCTTTATAATTTGGCGGGATTAAATACTGGGAAATGGATGGTTATCCTAATTAAGCCATGATCACTTTAACCAATAACCCACATACTTGTGAGTTTCATTGTTCGGTTGTCTGTAAATGTGACTAACACTCAACTGTTGACAAGCAATGTGCCTAGCCTTTCCACGTTAGCAGGCTGCCCTCAAAATGTCACCATTGCCAAAATAATTTTAATCTCCACTTCCTTATTTGCACAGCCAACTTTTCAGTAATATCTGAATAAACCTTCTTTGTAAATAAGATTAGATCAGCCTCCCTATCAATGGGTGACTGTGTAATCTGCTGCTCTACCTTTTCACTCACAGTGTGGAAACATACCCAGACCTTTGAGGTCATTGTTGTTAACGCAGGCATTGCCACTTTCATTTCACTGCACATCTTATATGTGTATGTGACAAATAAACTTGACTTGACTTGGATGGTAACCAACCTCCCTTCCATTGACACCATTTAGGCCTCACGCTGCCTCGGCAAGGCCAGCAGCAAAATCAAGGACCAGTCGCACCCTGGCCACTCCTTCTTCTCCCCCCTCCCATCGGGCAAAAGGTACAGAAGTGTGAAAACGCACACCTCCAGATTCTGGGACAGTTTCTTCCCAGCTGTTATCGGGCAACTTAACCATCCTACCACAACCAGAGAGCAGTCCTGAACTACTATCTACTTTATTGGTGACCCTTGAACTATCCTTGATCGGATGTTGCTGGCTTAACCTTGCACTAAACGTTATTCCCTTATCATGTATCTATACACTGTAATAGCTTGGGTAGACAAAATTGTTGGAGAAACTCAGCGGGTGCGGCAGCTTCTATGGAGCGAAGGAAATAGGCAACGCCACCACGCGCCATGTGCACGTAATGCACTCCATGCGCGCGTCGTGCGTCGTGACGCGTAAATGATGTCGCGTAAATGACGCCCAAGTGGGACAGGCCCTTAACATTCACTCATAAGTGACAATTTCCCTTTCCTAAGAGAAGTTAATTGTATTTGTGCAGTGAGCCTAATAGGTAGGCCAAACCTGAAGCTCAACAAAGAGAAAGAAAGAGTATAAAAAATGAAAGGGGCGGTATGGAGGCGCAGAGGTAGAGCTACTGCCTTACAGCACCAGAGACCCGGCTTTGATCTTAACTATGGGAGCTGTCCGTATGGAGTTTGTGACCCCGTTACCTGCGTGGGTTTTCTCCGAGATCTTCGGTTTCCTCCTACACTTCAAAGACGTACAGGTTTGTAGGTTAATTGGCTTGGTATAATTGTAAATTGTCCCGAGTGTGTGTAGGATAGTGTTAGTGTGCGGGGATCGCTAGTCGATGCAGATTCGGTGGGCTGAAGGGCCTGTTTCCACGCTGTATCTCTAAACTAAATGAAATATCTTGATTTGGTTAATGAAAAGGTTGGTTATTTCCTGTTTTATTGTAGGTAGACAAAATGCTGGAGAAACTCAGCGGGTGAGGCAGCATCTATGGTGCGAAGGAAATAGGTGACGTTGCGACCAAGGGTCTCGACCCAAAACGTCGCCTATTACTTCGCTCCATAGATGCTGCCTCACCCGCTGAGTTTCTCCAGCATTTTTGTCTACCTTCGATTTTTCCAGCATCTGCGATTTTTCCAGCATCTGTATTGTTAAACATCCTGTTTTATTGTGGACAGTTTAAAACTTCCTTAAATCCACTGTCAATGAACGTTCAATGAATCTATGGCCATCCTCGTGACTTGGTGGAATGTTCATGGTTCTGAGCATGTAACAATAACAAGGAAGCTGATGATAGATTAGGTAATTTGCATTTGTAAATTAATAATCTATATTACTAAAAGTCTGATCTTGACCACTTCCTGTTGTTCTGTATATTGATTTTAGAAAAAAACACTGTCACTTATGGCTGTGATTTTTGGCCATCTTACTCAGAGTCCCCCTCCACTGTGCAGGGCAAGAGCATTTTTCCCATCGATGAAAAATAAAAGAGTTATTGGTGTTTAAAAAATGTTGAGATTCTCTCTCCTGAAGGCCACACCCCTTCCGGAGGGACTATAAAACCCAGAAGTGTTCAGTGCCTCAGTCAGTCTCTGCAAGATGGGGGAAGCAAGAGGGTCACGTCTCTCAGTCTCTCTGTGAATAACACTGAACACATGTCTACTAAACTGTGAATGGTTTTACTGACCTGTCAGTGCCCTTAATGTGGGTAGAAAATATAGTTTGGAAATGCTAAATCTGTGTTGCCTTTGGTTTGGAAATGCTAAAGCTGTGTTGCCTAATTAAAGTTGCCTTGCCTAATTAAATTTGCCTTGCCTAATTAAAGTTGCCTTGCCTAATTAAAGTTGCCCTGGCTTCTATATATTTAAAAGTCTAATCTTGACCACATCCTGTTTGCGATTTATATTGATTTTAGAAAAAAAATGCTACCACGTAGGGCAGTGATTTTTGGCCATCTTGCTCAGAGTCCCCCTCCGCTCATCAGGTGCTGAGGATTTTTCCCATCGATGAAAAATAAAAGAGTTATTTGTGTTTAAAAATTGTTGAGATTCTCTTTCCTGTCAATCATGCCATGAAGGCCACGCCCCTTCTGGTGGTAGGGGGGAGGGACTATAAAATCCAGAAGTGTGGGCATGGCTCAGTCTCTGCAAGATGGAGGAGGGAGAGGTCACGACTTGCTGTCTTTAGTGGCCTTGCACCCTGTTTGAAATGGTATGAAACGGCACTTGAATTTGGTGGCCTTGCACCCTGCTTGAAGTGGTAAGAGACTGCACTTGAATTTGGTGGCCTTGCATCCGACTTGAAATGGAATTTCAAGGAACAGCCGTGTCAACTGCCAGCCCACCAGCCGTGAGTGAGTGAGCTCCCAGCACAACAGGCTTGAGTGACTGAGCCGCCAGCCCAATAATCCATTTGGCCCACAATGTCCATACTAGCCCTCTGGAAACCAGTCCCTTCAGCCCACAACACCCATACTAGCGCTCCAGAAAGCTCCCCTCCCCCCTACTGGCCACCAATATTGGAATTGGTGGAGAGGTGGAATATTGCGTTAGGGGACCAGCCCTCCCGTGTGATGCAGGGACCCATCGGTCGTACCTTTAGAAAGGAGATGAGGAGGAATTTCTTTAGCCAGTGGGTGGTGAATCTGTGGAGTTCATTGCCACAGACGGTTGGAGAGGCCAAGACTTTGGGTATTTTTTAAAGCGGATATTGATAGGTTCTTGATTAGTAAGGGCATCAAAGGTTATAGGGAGAAAGATTCAACGATACTTTAATGTCACGTGTGCATAGATACAGTGAAATGCTTTGATTCGCATACAAACTGGTAAAATCAAATCAGGAGAATGAGGTTTAGAGGGAAAAATAGATCAGCCATGATCGAAGGGTGGGGTAGACTTGAAAGGCCAAATGGCCTAACTCTTCTCCTGGGTCTTATAGCCTTATAGATTTCAGTTAGTACAGTGGCCTGTAATTATACCTAATGTAGCAATTTATCTCTTAATGTAATTTATAGCAATGTGTTGAAAAAATTCCCAATAAAGCTGATAATGTCTAAAGTTTGGTAAAGGTATAATATTTCTGTTCAAGTTGCCTGACCTGTTGACACAGCATTTTGTGTCTATCTTTAGTATAAACCAGCATCTGCAGGTCCATATTATTACAGCTCGAATAGCTCTATCACTGTGCTAGCTGGTAAATTATTTCCCAGTTGAATTTAACTTTGTACTAAATGTGCAGTAAGGAACTGCAGATGCTGGTTTACACCAAAGATGGACACAAAGTGCTGGAGTAACTCAGCAGGACAGGCAGCATCTCTGGAGAAAAGGAATAGGTGACACTTCGGGTCGAGACCCTTCTTCCGTCTTAAGAAGGGTAATTCATAGCAATGCTGATAATGTCTAAAGTTCGTCTAATTCCTTCCGTCTGAAGAAGGGTCTCGACCCAAAACATCACCAATTCCTTTTCTCCAGAGATGCTGCCTGACCCGCTGAGTTACTCCAGCATTTTGTGTCAATCTTAACTCCGTACAAGATAGGAATTTATCCCGGAATATTAAAGTTTGTACAACTTATTGTTGAGGGCGAGGGAGTCTATGAAGTTGTTTGATTAAAGTTTGGCTGCAGTATATGATCAACTTAATGAATGGTCCATTTCAGATATGATCCGGATCTGAGTTTTAGGATATCTAAAGATCTCTCTGCTCAGGAAAATGCTGTCGCTCCTTATATAGCAGAGAATAAATCTCAGAATTAGCAGCTTCAAATAGCAACGCTGGTGCCATCAATTCTTATACACCAAGTACCACCCTTGGATGGCATCCAACAGCTTAACATGGCGCACATCATTTGCAAAGTCAAGTCTATTTCAGGCTCTAAGGGCAATATTGTGGAACTGCATAACAGGAAATCCCAGAAACTCGAAAAACGCTCTAGATTCAATTGAAAATTTCAGTTTTTGTGTTATTTAAAAAAAAAACGAACAATACTCAGTCATTACACAGTAGTTGAGATTGTCATGCTCATAGCATCTTTGTGAGTGGGTGAGTTGATGGGCGTTGATCTGGAAAAAAATACCCACCCTTATTAACCTGAACAGGATCCACACCTCTTTTGAAAGAATGGAAATTATTTTAGATTTAGTTTAGAGATACAGTGTGGAAACAGGCCCTTCAGCCCATCGAGTCCGTGCCGACCATCTATCCCCGCACATTAAAACTCTCCTACACACACTAGGGACAATTTACATTTATACCAAGTCAATTAACCTGCAAAACCTGTACCTCTTTGTCGTGTGGGAGGAAAAGGAAGATCCCGGAGAAAACCCACGCAGGTCACGGGGAGAGAGTACAAGCTCCATACAGAGAGCACACGGAGTCAGGATCGAACCCGGGTCTCTGGCGCTGTAAGGCAGCAACTCTACCGCTGCACCACCGTGCCGCCAATGCCGCCCATACCAGGCTGCCCATTTAGGTTTATTATTGTCACATGTGCAGAGGTACAGGGAAAAGCTTTTGTTTCTATGCTGTCTGATCAAACAATATTGGGCGGCACAATGGCGATACAATCGATCCATTTACAGTGTACAGATACATGAAGAGGGAATAATGTTTAGTGCAAGGTAAAGCCAGCAAAGTCCAATCAAGGTCACCAGATAGTAGTTCAGCACCGCTCTGGTTGTGGTAGGATGATTCAGTTGCCTGATAACAGCTGGGAAGAAACTGTCCCTGAATCTGGAGGTGTGCGTTTTCACACTCCTGATGGGAGAGGGGGGAAGAGGGAGTGGCCGGGGTGCGACTGGTCCTTGATTATGCTGCTGGCCTTGCCGAGGCAGCGTGAGGTGCAAATGGAGTCAATAGGAGGGAGGTTGGTTTGTGTGACGGTCTGGGCTGCCTCCACAATCCGCTGCAATTTCTTGCAGTCTTGGATGGAGCTGTTCCTAAACCAAGCTGTGATGCATCCCGATAAAATGCTTCCGAGTATTTAGTATCCGGGGGGTCGGGTAGCCCAGGCGGACTGAGCGAAGGTTGTTTCCCTCCTATGTAAATCACTAAACTGGCAAATGCGGTGCTACCAGCAAACTGTCAATTGCGGATCTTTTCAGATGGCATTGGATAGCAGACAATTGGATATCATTGGGTGGCAGACAATTGCTTACTTGTAATAAAGAAGTTCATTTGTCTCCTGTCTACGCCAAGTCTGTTGGAAGCAATGCAGTAATAAATCCCCGAGATCTTGCTTTCAACAACTGTCAGGCTGCTCACAATCTAGGAAACAGAAAAAGAATCGGCGTATTAGTTTTACACATTAATCTCTCTCACTGATGTTGACGTTTATGCCAATGGTGGAAAGCTTGCTGGGATCCAAAATGATTCATAATTTCACGTTCATGTGATAGTAGCAGAGTTAGGCCATTCGGCCCATCAAGCCTACACCATTCAATCATAGCTGATCTATCTCTCCCTCCTAAATTAATTCTCCTGCCTTCTCCCCATAACCCCTGACACCCGTACTAATCAAGAATCTATCAACCTCTGCCTTAAAAATATCCAATGACTTGGCCTTCAGGTTGACACATTATTGATTGACTCATATTTACAATTGGGTCGCTATTCCTTGGAGCGCAGGAGGATGAGGGGTGATCTTATAGAGGTGTATACAATCATGAGACGAATAGGTCGGGTAGATGCCTCTTGGAGCCTCTTGCCCAGAGTAGGTGAATCGAGGACCAGAGGACATTGGTTTAAAGTGAAGGGGAAAAGATTTAATAGGAATCTGAGCGGTAACTTTTTCACACAAAGGGTGGTGCGTGTATGGAACAAACTGCCAAAGGAGGTAGTTGAGGCAAGGACTATCCCAACATTTAAGAATCAGTTAGACAGGTACATGGCTAGGACACGTTTGGAGGGATGTGGGTCAAATGCTGGCAGGTGTAACTAGTGTAACTAAAACAAAACAAATTATTGATTAACACATAGAGGCCGAGCTGTGGGGAGAGGTCGGGCAGGCTAGGACTTTATTCTTTGGAGCGCAGGAGGCTAAGGGATCATCTTATTTTGGTGTATAAAATCATGGAATTGATGCGGTGAACACACAGAGTCTATAACCCAAGGTAGGGGAATCAAGAACCAGAAGATATAGATTTAAGGTGAGAGAGAGGGGAAAGATTTAATAGGGACCTGAGGAGCAACTTTTGCACACAGAGGATGGCGGGTGTATGGATCTATGTCCCCTGTTTCTTGATTCCCTTAAACAGGGTAAAAGACGGGGCATTTACCCTAACTGTTTCCCCTCATGACCTTATGCACCTCTTTTAGATCATCCTTCATCCTCCTGTGCTCCAAGAAACAAAGCCCTAGCCTGCCCAACCTCATCCTATAACTGTTGGTACAGTGAAAAGCTTTTTTGTTATGTGCTATCCGAACAGCAAAAAGAGGTGTATAAATTCATGAGAGGAATAGATCGGGTTTACGCACAGAATCTCTTGCCCAGAATAGTTGAATCGAGGACCAGAGGACATAGATTCAAGGTGAAGGGGAAAAGATTTAATAGAAATCTGAGGGGTAACTTTTTGACACAAAAGGGTGGTGGATGTATGGGACAATCTGTCAGAGGAGGTAGTTGAAGCAGGGACTATCTCAACGTTTAACAGTTAGACAGGTACATGGATAGGACAGGTTTGGAGGGATAAGGACCGCAGGCAGGTGGGACTAGTGTAGATGGGACATGTTGGCCAGGGGGGCCTGTTTCCACGCTGTATAACTCTATGGCAATAGACAATGGACAATAGACAATAGGTGCAGGAGTAGGCCATTCGGCCCTTCGAGCCAGCACCGCCATTCAATGTGATCATGGCTGATCATCCCCGATCAGTACCCTGTTCCTGCCTTTTCCCCATATCCCCTGACTCCGCTATTTTTAAGAGCCCTATCTAGCTCTCTCTTGCCAAGATTAAAATCAAGCCGGCCACAGTTTCTCTCGATATATCCTGGATTTCTGCTGTAAAATTCAGGAAATGTGTGTTTCTGTCCGCCTCTAAAAGCAATTACCATTCCAGACGAGATGTCCGAACCAGGGTAAGGTTTCACTCAAACGTGAATCCATCTTCACCTTTCAGATTCTGTCCCACCTGCTGAGTATTTCATGCGACACGTGGTTTTGATTTATTTGGTATCTCAGACGGCTCGTGGAGCTGGATAAATGCCAAGCACCTTCTCCACAACTCCACGTGTTGGCAGCATAGATCCCTGCCTGTTACCCTTTCACTCTGTGCTGTGTAACCAATACCTTACAAATGTCCCTGGGATCTCCCCGTGATATATCGAGGCTGCCAATGCAATGGCTCAAAAGCCTGTGGTGTTGAGTCAAATCAGGAGCAGGGGCTTGATGATCGATCTCACTTTTCAAGATCTTGATCTTTATTGTCGTCGAAAGGATTTGAGGATTGAGTTATGTTTAAATATGTAAACGTTTTAAAAGCACATGAATCGGCAAGGGGCTTAAAACACGCTAGCTATCGATATGGAAGATCAGTACATTGCAGCCAGAAAGGCTATTTGTGTGGTGTCATTATTTACAGTTGTTTTTTAATTTATACGGTGAAGGGTAATTGCCTCGTTTGTAACTCAGTAGCTAATGTAATCCTCATTCATTGCGAAAATTGCTTTCATTATCAGAAATAGCTGGTATAATTAAAAAGAAGTCTGTGACTTAACCATTGAGATCGGATGAAGTCTGAAAAGAGTCTTCTTCGAGACTCCTGCGTGGATGGGACAGGTTTGGAGGGATATGGACCAAACGCAGGCAGGTGGGACTAGTGTAGCTGGGACATGTTGGCTGGTGTGGGTAAGTTGGGCTGAAGGGCCTGTTTCCACACTGTATCACTCTATGACTTGAAAGGTTGTACCATGTACAAGGGCACATGGATTGCCAAAGTTTATGGAATAGGGACATAGTTATACAGCATGGAAACAGGCCCTTTTGCCCAACTTGCCCAGTCCCACCAGCCTCCATTTGGCCCATACCCATCTAAATCTTTGAGAAGCCTGAGAACTTAGTTTAGTGATACAGCACAGATACAGGCCTTTCAGCCCACCAATCAGTGACCCCCGTACACTAACACTATCCTACACACACTAGGGACAAACATTTTACTAAGCCAATTACCCTACAAATCTGTACATCGTTGGAGTATGGGTGGAAACCGGAGCTCCCGGAGAAAACCCACGCAGGTCACGGGGAGGAAGTACAAACTGCCTACAGACAGCACCCATAGTCGGGATCGAACCCGGGTCTCCGACGCTGTGAGGCAGCAACTCTACCGCTGCGCCACCGTGCCGCCCGCCCCAGGAGCTTGAAACAGAGGTTCATGGTCAACAGAAGGACGTCCCATCTAATCCCTGTCAAGAAGAGTCAAGTCCACTTCTACTGACCGATGGAAAATGGCTTTCACGTCTTGTATGATATAATCGTCCTAAAGCTAGGAATATCTGGGCAGCCATTCTATCCATTGCTTTACTATCCAAAGAATTGCTGTCAAAGAGAGATAACTGAGGAAAATCAAGAGGGAAAAAGGAAACCAGTTGAAATGAGTTAAAAATGACAAAATTATCCTGTGTTAAAATGAGTTTGGTTCAGTTTAGTTTATTGTCACATGTACCGAAGTACAGTGAAAAGCTTTTGTTGCGTGCTAACCAGTCAGCGGAAAGACAATACATGATTACAATCAGGGTACAGTGCAAAGATTTTTGTTGCGTGCTAACCAGTCAGCGGAAAGACTATACATGGTTACAATCGAGTCATCCGCAGTGTTTCGGTAGAGGATACAGGATATAACGTTTGGTGCAAGATAAAGTCCGGTAAAGTCCGATTAAAGATAGTCTGGGGGTCTCCAATGAGGTAGATAGTAGCTCACGACCGCTCTCTAGTTGTTGTTAGAATGGTTCAGTTGCCTGATAACAACTGGGAAGAAACTGTCCCTGAATTAGAGGATAGAACTGAAATGAATTGACTCACTAAAACTTTTTTTTCTTTTTAAGGATACAACATGAAAACAGGCCCTTCGGCCCACTGAGTCCTTGCCGACCATCGATCACCCCTTCACACTAGGTCTATGTTATCCCACTTTCAAATCCAATCCCTGCACACTAGGGGCAATTTACAGAGGCCAATGACCCTACAAACCCTTGTGCACACGTGTTTGGGATGTGGGAGGAAAGTGGAGCAGCCGGAGGAAAACGACATAGTTACAGGGAGAATGTGTGAAGTTAACACAGACTGCACCCGAGGTCAGGATTGAACCCGGGTCTCCGGCGCTGTGAGGCAGCGGCTCTACCAGCTGCGCCACTCAACCTTCGAGCTGAGCTATCTGAAAACTTTACTCATACCTCTTCTGCATAACGGGTGCTGTCTGTGCGGAGTTTGTCCGTTTTCCCTGTGACCGCGTGGGTTTTCTCCGGGTGCTCCGGTTTCCTCCCACACTCCAAAGACGTACAGGTTTGTAGGTTAATTGGCATTGTTAAAAATTGTAAATTGTCCCTAGTGTGTGTAGGATAGTGTTAGTGTGCTGGGGTGATCACTGGTCGGCGCGGACCCGGTGGGCCGAAGGACCTGTTTCTTCGCTGTATCCCTAAACCTAAAATAACAAAGCTTGTTGCTTGCCTGGATAAAAGGGACCATAAATTAGCTAAACAGATGCAGAAATTGATCCCAATCAAAGAATGGTGCCAGCTTCTATTTTCCAGATAGATTGAATTCTGACTATTTTGAAGCATTTGAGATCAAAGAACATTTTAGGGCCAGCACTTGCGGCCTGTTTTGGATTAGTTCAAAATGTGCTGCAAAGAAGCAGATCGAAGATTTATCTCCATTCTCTGGGATGTTGTGCTCTCTCCAATTCTGCTGTTTTGAGGCACTGAAATACACAGAGTCGCTCAGCAAAGCTTGCAGCAAAATTGCGGCAGTCTAGGAACTCAACTGAGTGAGTTTTAGGTGATCTGAATTGAAATTATTGTAGCTATAGTTTAGTTGAGTTTAGTTTAGAGATACAGCGCGGAAACAGGTCCTTCAGCCCACCGTGTCCACGCCGACCAGCGATCCCCTAACACTTTCCTGCGCGCACTAGGGACATTTTAAAACCAGCCAATTAACCTACAAACATGTACGTCTCTGGAGTGTAGGAGGAAACCGAAGAACTCGGAGAAAACCCATGGGGGTCGCGGGGAGAACGTACAAACTCTGTACAGTCAGCACCCATAATCAGGATTGAACCTGGGCCTCTGGCGCTGTAAGGCAGCAACTCTACCGCTGCGCTACCATTTCTTAAAGCTAAATGGGTTCTCGCGCCAGGTATCAGTTGATAACAAATTCCATGGTACTTTGGAGTGAGTATTGCCAAATGGCATCTTATCAATTAGTTTGTAAGGTGTAACAAGAATCTAAAAGCCCCACAGCCTGAAGGGTGTCATTTTGTGTCGGAGGGTGGCACGGTGGCGCAGTGGTAGAGTTGCTGCCTTACAGCGCCAGAGGACCCAGGTTCGATCCTGACTACGGGTGCTGTCTGTACGGAGTTTGTACGTGAATGGAAAGGGATATTGAGCAGGTGAACAACAGCCAATGGATTTGCAATTCCCGGGTTTCATGTCTCCACCTGAAAAATACTTATTGCCTTCGTATGCTTAAATCTTCTGTAAATGTTGTTAATTATTTGAGCTCTAGTGCCTATCTGCACCAAACACAAATAATATAGGAAGAAAGAACTGCAGATGCTGGTGCTGAAGTAACTCAGCGGGTCAAGCAGCATCTCTGGAGCACATGGATAGGTGACGTTTCTTGTCCAGACCCTTCTGACGGATATGTTCTCCAGAGATGCTGCCTGACCCGCTGAGTTACTCCAGCATTTTCTGTCCAAACACTCGTACATACAAACTTGTGCATGCACATACCTTTGTTTTATTCTGTATCACCATGCTTTTCTGGGGCAAAATCTTAATTTTGTTGCCCAGAATTGTCGCAGCATTTGGGATGGTAATTTTCTCATCATTACTTGGTTTGCATCTGCCAAGGAGAATAAAAAAAACACAATTAACAAACTAGCCAGAAGGCATCAAAATAGAAAGTACCTGCAAAACCATAATATTTGATGAGAAAAACAATTTTTAAATTATACTCCAAGAAAAGGGCGGCACAGCGGTGGAGTTGCTGCCTCACAGCGCCAGAGACCCGGGTTCGATCCTGACTACAGGTGCTGTTTGTATGGAGTTTGTACATTCTCCCCGTGACCCACGTGGGTTTTCCCCGGGTGCTCCGGTTTCGTCCCACACTCCAAAGACGTGCAGGTTTGTAGGCTAATAGGCTTGGTATGATTGTAAATTGTCCCTATTGTGTGTAGGATGGTATTAGTGTGAGGGGATCGCTGGTCGGCATGGACTCGTTGGGCTGAAGGGGCTGTTCCATCACAGTGAGGAGGAGATTCACTGTGATGGATGTTTGTGTAAATTGTGTTTGCTGTGTGTCTTGGCGCTTTTCTTGTAGTATGACTGCAGAAACCAAATTTCGTTTGAACTTTATTTGAGGTTCAAATGACAATAAATAAATTGTATTTTATTGTATTGTTGTGCTATATCTCTAAACTAAACTAAATCCATGTGCAGATGCAGGTTTGAAAGGAGAAAAAAAAATTGCCATGTTCAATTTTTAATTTCTATTAATTCCAAATGAATCTTTATTCAGAATAAAAAATATATGTAGAACAAAAACCATGAAAAAACTCTCAAAACATTTTCAGTAGTTTTTACGTTTAATTGTGTCATATTCAGTCGTGCTAGCACCTTTCTTTACTCAAAGCATAAGATAGACACAAAATGCTGAAGTAACTCAGCAGGACAAGGGCAGCATCTCTGGAGAGAAGGAATGGGTGACGTTTCGGGACGAGACCCTTCTTCGGACTTACTCAAAACACCCTGCCTCTCATGTGGCCCCCTGGGGTGACACCCCTTCCCTTGTATGAGGGGTGACCCCCACCGGACTCTGCCCCTCAATGTCTAGACTGTGGTGTTGGCTGCACCGAGCTGCAGTGCGTCCCTCAGCACGTACTCCTGCAGTCTGGAGCAGGACAGTCGGCAACATTCCCCGACGGACACCTCGCGATTACCAAGTGTGGGAGCTTGATGCCAGAGGAAGATTAGGGAGGGAACTCGCGCCCTGAAGCCTAGCGGAAGTCTGTCACGCTACAGGCGGGGAGAGGAGAATCAATTGTGTTGCTGGGAATGGCTTTCTATGAGGGAGGAAGCCAGACAACAACAGGAAAGCAAGCCGTACGTCAGCAGGAAAACACCTTCAGCTTCTGTTGGGCTGAGATAAGGATGCTCTCAAGGCTCGTGTAGGTGAAAACCACTGCTATCTCTCGTCCCTTTAATGTCACTCGCATAGTAATTCCTTCCTCTGCCCTTCGATATATGTCTCTCATGCAAACTAATTGACACAAATGCGATACGTGACAACGTTGAAGCGTTTAAGATTAAATAAGACATGTGCCATCCACATCTCATTTCCCCAGCCCCTTATTCTTCCCTTTTGAAGATTTGTAAAGATTTATTAGCAACCACCAGGTAGAAAATAGCTTCTCCCCAACAACCATCAGGCTCTTGAACACCAAGCAACACTAACCTCAACTATGAACTTGTGAAGCCGTCTGAAGAACGGTGTCGACCTGAAAGGTCACCTATTCCTTCTCTCCAGAGATACTGCCTGACCCACTGAGTTGTTGCAGTATTTTGTGTCTACATGCAGAGACAAACTGCGGCACGGGGGTGCAGCGGTAGAGTTGCTGCCTCACAGCGCCAGAGACCCGGGTTTGATCCTGACTACGGGTGCTGTCTGTACGGAGTTTGTACGTTCTCCCCGTGACCTGCGTGGGCTTTCTCTGGGAAGCTCCGGTTTCCTCCCACACTCCAAAGACGTGCAGGTTTGTCGGCTAATTGGCTTGGCATGAATGTAAAATTGTTCCCAAGTGTGTTTGGAATAGTGTCAGTGTGTGGGGATCACTGATCAGCACTGATGTGGGGCCTGTTTCTGCTCTGTATCTCTAAAACAAAGCTAGTTCTCCCCACAGATGCTGCCTGTCTCGCTGTGTTGCTCCAGCATTTTGTGCCTAAACTAAACCTGTGTACAGTATGAGCAGTTGATGAGAAGATAAGACCCGTATCCTTTGACCCAGTAATAAGTATGAACACTTGGGCAGGAACAGAGTGATCAGAAACCCAATGATATTTACAGAGATCTCTGTTTATGGAGTATAAATAGAAACACGCATTCTAGATCCTAGTGTGTCTGTCAGATTAATTCCACTCCATTAGCTCTTCCTATCCTCCCTACCGTATCCTGAGATGTATTCAATGCCAAATTCCATGCACAGGAACACAAAAGGCTGCAGAGAGCGGTGGACAAAGCACTGACCCTCAGGGTCTCAACCTCCCTGGACCATCGAGGGGCCTGACACAAGAAGACCACATCTCATACATAGATACATAGAAAATAGGTGCAGGAGTAGGGCCATTCGGCCCTTCGAGCCTGCACCGCCATTCAATATGATCATGGCTGATCATCCAACTCAGTATCCCGTACCTGCCTTCTCTCCATACCCCCTGATCCCCTTAGCCACAAGGGCCACATCTAACTCCCTCTTAAATATAGCCAATGAACTGGCCTCAACTACCCTCTGTGGCAGAGAGTTCCAGAGATTCACCACTCTCTGTGTGAAAAAGTGAAAAATCTCACCCCGGTCACTCTCTCTTCTCCCCTCTCCCATCAAGCAAGAGGTACAGACGTGTGAAAACCACACTGCTCAACCTGAGGAGTACCCGAAGAAGTTGCCGCAACCCGAAACGTCACCCATTCCTTCTCTCCAGAGACGTTGCCTGTCCCGCTGAGTTACTCCACCTTTTTGTGTCTACTTTCAGCAACAGACTGGTTCCACCAAGATGCAGGACAGAACGCCACAGGAGATCCTTCTTCCCTGTGGAAACTGTACAACTCCTCTCCCTTCTGTCATGGGGTAGACTGACTCCCCCCCCCCCCCCCCCTACCCCTCTCAATCTTTGCTCATCCAGAATCCCAGAATCCTTTCGACTCGTCTCTTCAATTTCATGTTTCATGTGATTTGTTGCGTTTTATGATTGTTGCAGACCAATTTCCCTCCTGGGAGAAATAATGTTCTATCATATCGTATCGTATGATATCGTAAAACGCACACCCCCAGATTCAGGGACAGTGTCATCCCGGCTGCTTGTGCCTGCAAGGAAGATTATCATTGTACCTGTACCTCACCGCACTTGCACACACGGGCGGCATGGTGGCGCAGCGGTAGAGTTGCTGCCTTCCAGCGCCAGAGACCCGGGTTCGATCCTGACTACGGGTGCTGTCTTTACAGAGTTTGTACGTTCTCCCCGTGACCTGCGTGGGTTTTCTCCGGGATCTCCGGTTTCCTCCCACACTCCAAAGACGTGCAGGTGTGCAGGTTAATTGGCTTTGGTATAATTGTAAATTGTTCCCTAGTGCGTGTAGGGTAGTGTTAGTGTGTGGGGATCGCTGGTCGACGCGGACTCGACCAAAGGGCCTGTTTCAGTGCTGTATCCGGAAACTAAACTAAACAAAACTACACAACAATAAACGCGACTTGTGTTAAAGGGGAAAGAAGCAGCAAAACGTCTTACGTGGACAGCGCGGTGTCGCAGGGCTGCCACTCCCAGTAAATGTTGGGGATTGGAGATCCAGAAGCCGTACAAGTCAGTGGGTAGTTTTTCCCAAGATGATAAACCTTTTCTCCTGGAGAAGCCACAATTTTATCAGCGATCTCTGGCTTGACTGAAAAAAAGAATGGCAGAGAGGTTGTAATAAATGGGATACAATAATGGTATAACGGTCTAATCAATAATGTTTTATTATTAATGTTTAATGTTTTATGTATCATTCTTAACTGTCACTGTATGTCATGTTGTCACTTGCGGGTGGAGCACCAAGGCAAATTCCTTGTATGTGAATGCTTGGCCAATAAACTTATTCAATTCAATTCAATACTGTGTAACATTGTCGGCGCCCTTCATGTGCCGACTCTTTGCATACCTTTGGAATGCAAACCAAAGAATATCGCTGTGACTTGTCACATGTAATAATAAAGTATTCATTCATTCATTCATTCAAGATTAGAAAACATAGGAGCAGAATCAAACCATTCTGCTCCACATTTCGATCATGGCTGATCTATCTTTCCCTCTCAACTCCATTCTCCTGTCCTCCTCTCGTTGTCTTTGACGCTCTTACTAATCAAGAACCTCCACTTTAAAAATACTCAATGACTTGGCCTCCAAAGCCGTCCGTGTCAATGAATTCCACAGATTCACCACCCTCTGACAAAAGACATTCCTCTTCTTCTCATTCTCAGGGTGTGTCCTTTAATTCTAAGGCTGTGCCCTCTGGTCCTGGACTCTCCCACGACAAGAAACATTCTCTCCACATCCATTCTATCCAGGCCTTTCACTATTCGTCAAGTTTCAATGAAATACCCCCTCATCCTTCTAACCCCAGAGCCATCAAACGCTCCTCATACATTAACTCAGTCATCCCTGGGATCATTGTCGTAAACCTCCTCTGGACCATCTCCAAAGCCTGCACATGCCTTCTCAGATATAATCGAGTAGGAAGACAAATAACTCCTGAAAATAACATCATTTGGATTTGTAATGTATGCAATGGAGATTGATGTATTCAAGAGGGAGCTCTTAGGGCTAACAGAATCAAGGGATATGGGGAGAAAGCAGGAACGGGGTACTGATTTAAGATGATCAGCCATGATCATATTGAATGGCAGTGCTGGCTCAAAGGGACTAATGGCTACTCCTGAACCTATTTTTCTATGTTTCCATGTTTCCATGTTTCTATGTAATTACCAACACTATACTTCACACATAAAATTTCCAGGAATATAACACAGGACATACTGCTGTCATATTTCTAATATATATCTGATATAATTCTGATATATTTCATTTGCCTGCAAAAATCACACCATATTACCACAATATCAATGTTTCTTTCAAAGGTGATAAATCCAGTGGTTTTTCTGTTTTCATCAATTAACTGTTGATTTTGTGCCAAATCAGCATCGAATTTAATAAACTAAAAACTTAACAGTATAAAATCAAAACATGTTTAAAAAACGGACATATTATTAAACTGATGTACAACAGAAAAATTCTAAAAATATGAAAAAAAAATCAATCTTCACTTTTTAAGATGTCACTTATTTTAACCTGTTGGGAGAGGAACCTCAAACAAAAGCAGAATTTTGTTTTAGTTTAATTTAGGGATTCAGCGCTGAAACAGGTCCTTCGGCCCACCAGGTCCGCATCGCCCAGGGATCCCCGCGCACTAACGCGATCCTACACACACTAGGGACAATGTGCAATTATACCAAGCCTTCAAACCTGTACATTTTTGGAGTGTGGGAGAAAACTAGAGATCCCGGAGAAAACCCATGCAGGTCACGGGGAGAACGTACAAACTCCATACAGGCAGCACCCATAGTCAGGATCGAACCCGGGTCTCTGGCGCTGCAAGGCAAGCAAGTCTACCGCTGCGCCACCGTGCCACCCGATGGAAATGATGTCATGGATGGGAGAGAAGGATGTTGGGGTCATTGGACATCCAGGTGGGGCACAGGGAAGAGAGGGGGGAGAAAAAAATAGAGGGGAGAGGATGGGTTTGTTGGTTAATTACCTGAAATCAGAGAATTCAATGTTCGTACAATACTCCAGGTGAGACCAGACCTGGAGTATTGCGTACAGTTTTGGTCTCCTAATCTGAGGAAAGACATTCTTGCCATAGAGGGAGTACAGAGAAGGTTCACCAGACTGATTCTTGGGATGGCAGGACTTTCATATGAAGAAAGACTGGATAGACTCGGCTTGTACCCGCTAGAATTTAGAAGATTGAGGGGGGATCTCATAGAAACTTACAAAAAATTTTAAGGGGTTGGACAGGCTAGATGCAGGAAGATTATTCCCGATGTTGGGGAAGTCCAGAACAAGGGGTCACAGTTTAAGGATAAGGGGGAAGTCTTTTAGGACCGAGATGAGAAAATCATTTTTTACACAGAGAGTGGTGAATCTGTGGAATTCTCTGCCACAGAAGGTAGTTGAGGCCAGTTCATTGGCTATATTTAAGTGGGAGTTAGATGTGGCCCTTGTGGGTAAAGGGATCAGGGGGTATGGAGAGAAGGCAGATACAGGATGCTGAGTTGGATGATCAGCCATGATCATATTGAATGGTGGTGCAGGCTCGAAGGGCCGAATGGCCTACTCCTGTACCTATTTTCTATGTTTCTATGTTTCTATGTTTCTATAAGCTACCCAAGCAGAATATCAGCACTCATGACTGTGGAGGCCCAGTCAATGGATATTTTTAAGGTGGAGCTGGACAGATTCTTGATTAGTACGGGTTTCAGGGGTTCTGGGGAGATAGCAGGAGAATGCGGTTGAGAGGGCGAGGTAGATCAACCGTGATTGAATGGCAGGGTGGACTCGATGGGCCGAATGGCCTCATTCTGCTCCTATAAGTTATGAATATGAAATGGCGTTTTTGGATGCGGAAGAATTTAATGTGAGAAAGAGTTCTCGACCCTCTCATGCAGCCAGTTGTGTCAACTGGTCGTTTGCTTCCGTGCCACCTTGGAACCTGCCTTGTGGCAAAAGCAAGATCGATTCTCCAACTCTGGCCCTTGTGGGCGGCATGGTGGCACGGCTGTCGAGTTGCTGCCTTACTGTGCTTGCAACGCCAGAGACCCGGGTTCCATACTGGCTAGACTTTACGGAGTTTGGACGTTCTCCCCGTGACCTGCGTGGGTTTTTCTCCGAGAACTTCGGTTTCCTCCCACACTCCAAAGACGTACAGGTTTGTAGGTTAATTGGCTTGGTATAAATGTAAAAATTGTCCCTAGTCTGTGTAGGATGGTGTTAGTGTGCGGGGATCGCTGGTCGGTGCAGACTCGGTGGGTCAAACGGCCTGTTTCCACGCTGTATCTCTAAACTAAACTAAACTAAATAAGGATTACATGCAATTATGCCTAAAATGCTTCTCCGTAAAATGACATAGGTTTAAGGTAGGTGCAAAAGATTTACATAGATACATAGATACATAGACAATGGGTGCAGGAGTAGGCCATTTGGCCCTTCGCGCCAGCACCGCCATTCACTGTGATCATGGCTGATCATTCACAATCAGTACCCCGTTCCTGCCTTCTCCCCATACCCTTTGATTCCACCAGCCCTAAGAGCTCTATCTAACTCTCTTTTGAATGCAGCCAGTGAATCGGCCTCCACTGCCTTCTGAGGCAGAGAAATCCACAAATTCACAACTCTCTGGGTGAAAACGTTTTTCCTCATCTCAGTTCAAAATGGTCTATTCTTAAAATGGTCTATTCTTAAACTGAGGCCCCTGGTTCTGGACTGCTCCCACATCGGGAACATAATAGGAATCTGAGGGGTAACCTTTTCACACAAAGGGTGGTGGGTGTATGGAACGAGCTGCCGGAGGAGGTAGTTGAGGCTGGGACTATCACAACGTTTAAGAACATCAATGGCTTTCAACACATCCCAAGTGTTTTACAGCAAGTGACTTTCTTTTAACAGTAGAGTCATCAGTGTAATATGTAAAGAACTCAACAGGAATCTGGGCAGAACAAGCTCCCAAAAATAGAATTGTGACGTTGTTCAGAAAGGGTGATGCAGTAATTCTGAGTGAGGGGGTATAGATCAGCCAGTACATAGAATGGTTCAGCACAGAAACAGTTAGACAGGTACATGGATAGCTCGGGTTTAGTGGGATATGGGCCAAACACAGGCAGGTGGGACTAATGTTGGCCGGTGTGGGCAAGTTGGGCCGAAGGGCCTGTTTCCACGCTGTATCACTCTGTGACTCTATAAAAAGCCCCAAAAAGCTCCGACCTCAATCTATTGGAGTTTAGAACCAACTCTCATTTAAAAGATGCACGGAAAGTGATTTTCTTTTGGCATCGGTTTTCTGACAGTTTGCAGTAGTTTCTTTGCTTAATGTGGAGGACTTCTAAAGATAATTGCCATGTTGCATCACACAAGATATATATGGTAACTTAATTATGGCAGTGTATAAATAACTGGTCAAAACGCAAAAAAAACCCAAAAACAAATGGGCAGATGCTGGAAATCTGAACTAAGTCTGAAATAACTTCATTTTCCTGCTCTACCTCCCCTTTTCTCCGAAACATAAAATATTATTGATTTAATATTTTCACTGTGATCATGGCTGATCATCCCCAATCAGTCCCCCGTTCTTGCCTTCTCACCATATCTTCTCTTGATTCCGCTAGCCCTAAGAGCTCTGTCTAACTCTCTTTGAATGCATCCAGTGAATTGGCCTCCACTGCCTTCTGAGGCAGAGAATTCCACAGATTCACTCCTATCACTTATGACCTGATAATCTGGGTTCAAACCTGTCCTCTGGCACTGCCTGTGTGGAGTTTGCATGTTCTCCTTGTGACCATGTGAATTTCTTCCCGGTCGGTGCCTGTGAGCCATACACATGTGGTCTGGTAGCACAAACATAAAGGAGATTTCAGTAAGGGAATATTCACAACATGTCAGGCTGGATACTCTTTCCCTTGATCTCCAGTTTAAAAAATCAGTAGCAGAGTTTAAACTCCAGCTTTTAAATGCATATAAAATCATAAAAGGACTGGACAAACTAGATGCAGGAAAAATGTTCCCAATGTTGGGCGAGTCCAGAACCAGGGGCCACAGTCTTAGAATAAAGGGGAGGCCATTTAAGACTGAGGTGAGAAAAAAACTTTTTCACCCAGAGAGTTGTGAATTTATGGAATTCCCTGCCACAGAGGGCAGTGGAGGCCAAGTCACTGGATGAATTTAAGAGAGAGTTAGAGAGAGCTCTAGGAGCTAGTGGAGTCAAGGGATATGGGGAGAAGGCAAGCACGGGTTATTGATTGGGCCATGATCACAATAAATGGCGGTGCTGGCTCGAAGGGCCGAATGGCCTCCTCCTGCACCTATGTTGTATGTTTCTATGTTTCTCTGTTTCATTTACTCTCCTCATAGATCCACAATATGTATTTTCCCTGACCTGTGCGTCTCTTCCCTGCCAAAGCAAATAACCAAATAGACTTGACTTCCAGTTGTAAGTTACACTTCGACGCTTAAAAGCTTAGCAATGCCTTCAGAGGGAGAGTATAGGACAGTCATAGTGTCATAGAGTGACACTGTGTGGAAACAGGCCCTTCGGCCCAACTTGCTCACACCGGACAACATGTCCCAGCTACACTAGTCCCACCTGCCTGCACTTGGTCCATATCCCTCTAAACCTGTCCTATCCATGTACCTGTCTAACTGTTTCTTAAATGTTGGGATATTCCCAGCCTCAACTACCTCCTCCGGCAGCTCGTTCCATACACCCACCACCCTTTGTGTGAAAAAGGTACCTCTCAGATTCCTATTAAATCTTTTCCCTTTCACTTTAAACCTATGTCCTCTGGTCCTCGATTCACCTCGATTCACCTACTCTGGGCAAGAGACTCTGAACCGATTTATTCCTCTGATTTTATACACCTCTATAAAATCACCCCTCATCCTCCTGCGCTCCATGGAATAGAGACCCAGCCTACTCACCCTCTCCCTCTAGCTCACACCCTCCAGTCCTGGCAACGTCCTCGTAAATCTTCTCTCTACCCTTTCCAGCTTGACAACATCTTTCCTATAACACGGTGCCCAGAACTGAACACAATACTCTAAATGCAGCCTCACCAATCAGAATCTAGTCTGAAGAAGGGTCTCGACCCGAAACGTCACCCATCCGTTTTCTCCAGAGATGCTGCCTGACCGGCCGAGTTACTCCGGCACCTTGTGTCTGTAATCATATCTGTCTGTCCAACCTAACCAACGCCCAATTAGAAAGAAAGAAAATATATTGCGTTCTACTGGTAATTCCATAGCTTCCATAGTTTTTGTGGCACGATGGTGCAGCTGGTGGGGCTGCTGCCACACAGCGCCAGAGACACCGGTTCGATCCTGACCTTGGCTGGTGTGTTTGTGCACATTTGTACCTTCTCCTGCGACAGCGTGGGTTTTCCTCCGGGTGCTCCGGTCTACTCCCACATCCCAAAGGCGTGCGGGTTTGTAGGTCAATTGCCCCCCCCCCCCCCCCCCCCGTAAATCGCCCTTCGTGTGCAGAGAGTGGATGGAAAAGTGGGATAAGATACTGTAGAACTAGTGTGGTGGTCTGCATGGACTCGGTGGGCCGAAGGGCCTGTTTCCATGCCGTATTTCGAAACTATAATCCTCATGTTCTTTTAGCTCATCCTCCCCCTTCCTACCCAACCTTGCCAACCCAGTATTCTTGTGGACACAGTGTGTCTCGTGGACTGTGCAGGAAGGAACTGCAGATGCTGGTTATACACTGAAGATAGACACAAAACGCTGGAGTAACTCAGCGGGACAGGCAGCATCTCTGGGGAGAAGAAATGGGTGACGTTTCGGGTAGAGACCCTGCTTCATAGAGTCATAGTCGTACAACGTGGAAACAGGCCCTTCAGCCCAACTTGCCCACACCGGCCACACTAGTCCCTGCGTTTGGCCCATACCCCTACAAACCTGTCCCATTTGTGTACCTGTTCAAGAAGGAACTGCAGATGCTGGAGAATCGAAGGTAGACAAAATTGCTGGAGAAACTCAGCGGGTGCGGCAACATCTATGGAGCGAAGGAAATAGGCAACGTTTCGGGCCGAAACCCTTCTTCAGACTGAAGAAAGATTTCGGCCCGAAACGTTGCCTATTTCCTTCGCTCCATAGATGCTGCCGCACCCGCTGAGTTTCTCCAGCAATTCTGTCTACCTCCCATTTGTGTACCTGCCTGACTGTTTCTTAATATGCTGGAGTAACTCAGAGGGACAGGCAGCTTCTCTGGGGGAGAAGGAATGGGTGATGTTTTGGGTTCGAGACCTCTGTTTCTGAAGGCTAGTGTTCTTGTGGGACACAGCGCTTTCTACGAAGTTACTCCAGCTCTCGGGGTGAAGCACTCCCTGTAATCATTGGTAATTGTGAAGCTGCCCATTCTCACCGTGTCTGGCGGAGCCTTTTGTTGTTCTTCCAGCGAATGACTTTGAGAGGAACGCAAAGCAAAGCAGGCGTAATGCAATGAGCTGACAATAAATCTTGTCCGAACTGCGAGGGGGCTGGAGCCTGCACGAAGGATCCGCGCGGAATGCTCGGAATATGTTGGCAAAAATGTATCTGACCTCCCAAAGGAATGCTGGCAACTTCTAATAAAATCAAAACAGCTTGGACGGAGTATTTTTCGTGTGGATAACACTCACTTCCCCCGAGGCTCTTTCCTGCTGACCAGATCATTATGTGTGCTGAAATCTGAAGAGAAAGCTGGAAGTGCACGACAGATCAATCAGCACCTGATAACTAAATAATAGGTTGGCTTGAGTTTGGGTGCAGTCAGACGAAAGTGCTGATGTAAGCCGTACGCTTGGTACATTCTTTTCCTTTGCACCCAATGTCCAGCACGTATTTTTAAACCCATTTTCTGTTTTAGAAACACAGCGCAGGTTTTGTTTGGTTTATTATTACTGTCCCGCGTAACAGGGCACGAGGCACGGTGAAAAGGTTTTTTTTTGTTGCGTGCTATCCGGGGCACGAGGCACGGTGGCGCAGTGGTAGAGTTGCTGCCTTACAGCGCTTGCAGCGCCGGAGACTCCGGTTCGAACCCGACTGCGGGTGCTGTCTGTGCGTTCTCCCCCATGACCTGCGTGGGATTTCTACAAGATCTACAAGACTGGATAGACTCGGCTTGTACTCGCTAGAAATTAGAAGATTGAGGGGGGGATCTTATAGAAACTTAAGAGGGAGTTAGATGTTGCCCTTGTGGCTAAAGGGACCAGGGAGTATGGAGAGAAGGCAGGTACAGGATACTGAGTTGGATGATCAGCCATGATCATATTGAATGGCGGTGCAGGCTCGAAGGGTCGAATGGCCTACTCCTGCACCTATTTTCTATGTTTCTATCTTTGGTTTCTTCTCACACGCCAAAGTCATCCAGGTTTGTGGGTTGATTGGCTAGGTACAAGTGTAAATTGTCCCTAGTGTGTGTAGGGTAGCGTTAATGTGCGGGGATCGCTGGTCGGTGCGGACTCGGTGGGCCGAAGGGCCTGTTTCCGCGCTGTATCTCTAAATTAACTAAAAACCAGTCAGCGGAAAGTCTACACATGATTACAATCAAGCTGTACGCATTGTACAGATACAGGATAAAGGGAATAAGGTTAGTGCAAGATAAAGTCCTGTAAAGTCCGATTAAATACAGTCTGAGGGACTCCAATGAGGTAAATGGCAGACACAAAAAGCTGGAGTAACTCAGCGGGTCAGGCAGCATCTCTGGAGAAAACGAATAGGTGACGTATTGGGACGAGACTCTTCAAACTGAAGGCCAGGGGTAGGTCAGTACCGCTCTCTAGTTGGAGATTTAGGGTGGTTCGGTTGCCTGATAACAGCCGGGAAGAAACTGTCCCTGAATCTGGAGGTATGTGTTTTCAAACTTCTGTACCTCTTGCCTGATGGGAGAAGGGGAGAAGAGCAAGTGATTATGCTGCTGCCTTGCCGAGGCAACGTGAAGTGTAGATGGGGTCAATGGAAGGGGGGGTTGGTTTGCGTGATGTTCTGGGCTGCGACCACAATTCTCTGCACTTCTAGAGTCATAGAGCACGGAAACAGGCCCTTCGGCCCAAATTTCCCAAGATGTCCCATCTACGTTAGTTCCGCCTGCCCACATTTGGCCCATATCCATCTAAACCTTTGCAAATCTATGTATCAGCCAAATGTCTTTCAATTGTCTTTGGAAGCAATGCCAACTTTAGTCCTGTGTTACGTGCAGTTGGGCATGAAAGGATTGAGATAGACTTACCATCCTTAGAGACTCTGAGGGTGATGGTAATGTTCTTCTGAAGGTTATGCAGCTTGTTGTTCAGTGAAATAGTGTAATTCCCCTCATCCTTTTCAGGATATGGAGACTATTTTCAATGTATAGCGGTCTTGGACATAACAAGTCTGATTCTGTGTAATGAGTTTCCCATTCTTGTACCTACAAGGCAAAACTACAAGTTAGATGGATGAAGTAAAGGTCAACCACTTGGTGTGTTTTATCCCAATTACAATCACTCCATGAAGGTTATCACATTTTTCAGAGAGAGAGAGAGAGAGAGAGAGAGCGAGAGAGGAGAGAGAGAGAGAGAGAGAGAGGGAGAGAGAGCGAGAGAGCTGGTCACCACGTGGGGTTGAGAATATTGTAAACAATGAATGCATTGTTGTACTATAATGATTATTTGTTACATTGCAATTTCTGATTATGTTTTGATGTGATGTATCATATGATTGTGTTGAATAAAGTTTTTGAAAGGAAAAAAAAAAGAGAGAGAAAACTCCGTACACTGACAGCACCCGAGGTCAGGATCGAACCTGGGTCTCTAGTGCTGTTCTCTGTGTAAAACGGCTTGCCCAGCACAGTGGTGCAGCGGTAGAGTTGCTGCCTTACAGAGCCAGAGACCCGGTTCGATCCTGCCAACGGGTGCTTGTCTGTACGGAGTTTTACATTCTCCCCGTGACCAAGTGGGTTTTCTCCAGGTTGCTCCGGTTTCCTCCTACATTCCAAATCGTGCAGGTTAAATTTTTTATTAAATTTAAAAAAAAAATTTTTTTTAATTTTTTTATTTAAATTTTATTAGAAGTAAGTACAGTAATATGGCACCAATGTGCCTAATATATATTGACATGTTAAATTTTATGTATAGCTTCTCGTGGATGGATGATTGTTGGCCAGCACGGTCTCGGTGGGCCAAAGGGCCTGTTTCCACGCTGTATCTCTAAACTCCAACCAAACCAATCTCCTTTGAACTTTAAAGCTATGCATTTAGTCTTTTACACGTCCAGTCGATCTAAATTAAGCAGCCAAAATATATTAAATACTGGCATTTGATTTTATGTGGAACATTTGTTAAACATATTCTAAAAATTCTTGGAATTGACAATTCCTCACTACATAAATGGCAGCAGTACTGAAAGGATTGAGTAAAGATAATTGTAAACAATGAAAATGCTGTAATGCAACTTCTCAGAACCAGAAGCTGTACTGCGTTTTATTAACTGGTACTGTTTTATTTGTGACTCCAGCCTTTTTGTTCAATCCATGGAATCCACATGGACTCAAATGGTAAATTCCTTTCATAAAGGAATATTACAAATCATTGCAACATGCAATTCTATTTAGCGATTAATTCAAATGGATTGTCCCTCAAATTCTTGCCCTTGGGGAAATAATACGTCTTTATAAGATCTGCCTTCTTCACTGGTATACGGCATGGATTGAATTGATTGGTTCAGGAAGGAACTGCAGATGCTAGTATAAACCGAAGGTAGACACAAAATGCTGGAGTAACTCAGCGTGACAGGCAGCATCTCTGGAGAGAAGGAATGGGTGACATTTCGGGTCGAGACCCTTCTTCAGACTAGTCTTGACGTCTCGAGCTGAAATGTCACTCGTTCTTTCTCTCCAGAGATGCTGTCTGTCCCGCTGAGTGGCTCCAGCATTTTGAATTAATTGGTGGAGGAAATAGGCAGGTGATGTTTCGGGTCAGGACTCTTCAGTCTGAAGAAGGGTCCCGACGCATAATGTCCATTCCTTCCACAGATGCTGCCTGACCTGCTGAGTTCCTTTCGCAGAAGAATGCCTGAAGAAGGGTCTAGACCCGAAACGTCAGCTATTCCCTTTCTTCAGAGATGCAGTCTGACCCAATGAGATAGATAGAAACATAGAAAATAGGTGCAGGAGTAGGCCATTCGGCCCTTCAACCCAGCTCCGCCATTCAATATGATCATGGCTGATCATCCAAAATCAGTACTCCAGCTTTTTTTTTGTCTATCTTCGGTTTAAACCGGCATCTGCAGTTCTTTCCTATGTTATTAAAAATTTAGAAGGATGAGAGGGTATCTTATAGAAACATATTAAATTATTATTATTATTATAAGATGCAGGAAACATGTTCCCGATGTTGGGGGAGTCCAGAACCAGGGGTCACAGTTTAAGAATAAGGGGTAGGCCATTTAGGACTGGGATGAGGAAAAGCTTTTTCACCCAGAGAGTTGTGAATCTGTGGAATTCTCTGCCACAGAAGGCAGTGGAGGCCAATTCGCTGGATGTTTTCAAGAGAGAGTTAGATTTAACTCTTACCTCTAACGGAATCATGGTGATAGGGGGAGAAAGCAGGAATGGGGTATTGATTTTGGATGATCAGCCAGGATCATATTGAATGGTGGTGCTGGCTTGAACGGCTGAATGGCCTACTCCTGCACCTATTTTCTATGTTCTATGTTTCGATGACATGGGGTTTTGTGGGGGAAAAAAACTGGAAAAATGAACTTTACCAGGATACTTCTGGAGACGGGAATGCGTTGACTTTGACCGGCAGTCTCACGTTTCCTTGCTCGACTTTCACAAGCAAAGGGTTCTCTTTTTTAAAACTCTGCCAAAAATGTAAGGTTTCTCTGCAAAAAAAAAGAAATAAAAGCAAGTTATAAGGATATGAGTGAGAATATAGAAAAGCATGTTGAACAGTTGAAGCTCCAGGCCAAGTTAAAACAACCACGGAATTAATGTTCCTACTCCGAAGTATTCTCCCAAAACGTTCCTGGAAAATTGGACTATCCTCACAGAAAACCCAGCTGATTAAATTTAGCTTTTCAGAAAGTTGAAAAAAATCTGCATTTTTACTCTTTCAACTATTTTTTTTTATAAACTAACATACATCACTAAAAATAGAGTTAGGATTGACATGTTAACCAAATCATTCCCATTTTAATTTTCTTGGCTTATTTTGAATGTCAGTAGTTAAGATTAACAACGTGCTGGGGTAACTCAGACGGCATCTCTGGAGAACACAGATAGATGCCATTTCGGGTCCGGATCCTTTTAGTTTAGTTCAGTTTTGAAGATACAGCGCGGAAACAGACCCTTCGGCCCAGCGAGTCCGCGCCGACCAGCGTTCCCCATACAATAGCACTGTCCTACACACACTAGGGACAATTTACAGTTTTACAGAAGCCAATTAACCCATTCGTGTTTGGAGTGTGGGAGGAAATTGGAGCACCCGGAGAAAACCCACGCGGTCACGGGGGAGAACGTACAAACTCCGTACAGACAGCACCCGTGGTCAGGATCGAACCCCGGGTCTCTGGCACTGTGAGGCAGCAACTCTACTGCCAACACCACCTGATGATTAGGACGATTAGGAAATGGGGAGATGCAGCGAGACCTGGGTGTCATGGTACACCAGTCATTGAAAGTAGACATGCAGGTGCAGCAGACAGTGAAGAAAGCGAATGGTATGTTAGCATTCATAGCAAAAGGATTTGAGTATAGGAGCAGGGAGGTTCTACTGCAGTTGTACAGGGTCTTGGTGAGACCACACCTGGAGTATTGCGTACAGTTTTGGTCTCCAAATCTGAGGAAGGACATTATAGCCATAGAGGGAGTGCAGAGAATGTTCACCAGACTGATTCCTGGGATGTCAGGACTTTCATATGAAGAAAGACTGGATAGACTTGGCTTGTACTCGCTAGAATTTAGGAGATTGAGAGGGGATCTTATAGAAACGTACAAAATTCTTATGGGGTTGGACAGGCTAGATGCAGGAAGATTGTTCCCGATGTTGGGGAAGTCCAGGACAAGGGGTCACAGCTTAAGGATAAGGGGGAAATCCTTTAAGACTGAGATGAGGACAAACATTTTCACACAGAGAGTGGTGAATCTCTGGAACTCTCTGCCACAGAGGGTAGTTGAGGCCAGTTCATTGGCTATATTTAAGAGGGAGTTAGATGTGGCCCTTGTGGCTAAATGGATCAGGGGGTATGGAGAGAAGGCAGGTACGGGATACTGAGTTGGATGATCAGCCATGATCATATTGAATGGCGGTGCAGGCTCGAAGGGCCGAATGGCCTACTCCTGCACCTATTTTCTATGTATCTATGTATCTATGTATGATACCCAGAGAACATATTACTATAGGTGCCACATGACAGCCAATTTTTATAACAAATTCTCTTTCTCCATTTTGATAAGTGATTGGAGCAGAATTAGGCCATTCGGCCCATCAAGTCTACTCCGCCATTCAATCATGGCTGATCTATCTTTCCCTCTCAACCCCATTCTCCGGCCTTCTCCCCATAACCCCAGACATTTTTGATTGTCATTTGATTTTTGATTGCAAAATAATGACCTAAGTCCCTTAACAACTGCAGGTGAATAAGCATTCTTGCGGGAGTTTATGCTCCTCATCTGATTTTTGTACAATCAGTCACCAACCTTGTCAAAGATCACATGCCTATAGTTTGTGTGGGTTTACTACCACCATGTGATTCACTGTGAAAGCCATTCCAAAACATATAAATTCAATTTAATTATACAATTTGCAATTACTTACCAATGACGATTACTCTAGTCTTGCTTTCTGATATATTTTTATTATGCACTTTGCAGGCGTAGGTGCCTTTATCTATGAGCTGGATGTTATTCAGTGTCAGAATGCTTTGATATGTAGTTTCTGCTACCTGTGTCTTTGCTTCGCTAATTGCAACAGTTCTATTAGTCTGCAAATAAATAGTTTTGCATTGTTAATCACCACATTTAAAAAAACATACATTGATAATTGTATTTACATAGAGTACAGCGCAGAGACAGGCTCTTCAGCCCACAGTGTCTA
>CM075983.1:6662755-6688296 GCA_038087875.1 Malacoraja senta | reverse complement strand
AAAGAACTACAGATGCTGGAAAAATCGAAGATGGACAAAAATGCTGGAGAAACTCAACGGGTGAGGCAGCCTCTATGGAGAGAAGGAATAGGCGACGTTTCGGGTCGAGACCCTTCTTCAGACTGATGTCCGGGGGGGGGGGGGGGGGGGGGGGACGGGAAAAAGAGGGTAGTTTAGCTAGTGTCGCTCGGGTAGTTTAAACCCCAGCGGTATGAACATTGACTTCTCCAAATTTAGATAGTCCTTGCTTACTCCCTCCTTCCCCTCCCCTTCCCAGTTCTCCCACAAGCCTCTTCCTTTCTGTTTCCCCGCCCCCCCTCGACATCAGTCTGAAAAAGGGTCTCGACCCGAAACGTCGCCTATTCCTTCTCTCCATTAATGCTGCCTCACCCGCTCAGTTTCTCCAGCAGTTTTGTCCACCTTGTCGCGACTTTGAATCTTTTGCATTCAGCAAATCTGGTAAACACGCTCGCATTGGACACAACTTGAAACTCACCAATTTGGCAGGGTAATCCCAACGAAATTCGCCCCTGGAGTTGTAAAACATTGTAGCCAGACATTTGATGTAGAGTGTATCACCAGCCAGCACCTTGATCCTTGAGCTTGTGTTCAGCTGAAGATGAATCAGTCCTCCAACTAACGAACGACACAGTGAAATATGTCAGCAATGCCCAAAACACACAGTAATCAAGCGTTTGGGGTTAACTTTAACCTCCTTCATTTACGCAAACCAACCTCCCTTCCATTGACTCCATCTACACCTCACGCTGCCTCGGCAAGGCCAGCAGCATAATCAAGGACCAGTCGCACCCCGGCCACTCCCCCCTCTTCTCCCCTCTCCCATCGGGCAAGGGGTATAGAAGTGTGAAAACGCACACCCCCAGATTCAGTGACAGCTTCTTCCAGCTGTTATCGGGGAACTGAACCATCCTACCACAACTAGAGAGTGGTCGTGAACTACTATCTACCTCTTTGGTGACCCTCGGACTATCTTTGATCAGACTTTGCTGGCTTTACCTTGCACTAAACGTTATTCCCTTATCATGTATCGGTACACTGCAAACGGCTCAATTGTAATCATGCATTGGCTTTCTGCTGACTGATTAGCAGGCAACAAAACCTTTTCACTGCACCTCGGTACACGTGACATTAAACTAAATTAAACCTGTCTGTGGACCAGGATGCCCATCTAAGCTAATTCTATTTGCTTTTGTTTGGCTCATATCCCTCTCAACCTTTCCTATCCATGTACCTGTCCACATGTTTTGTATATGTTGTTATTGTATCTGCCTCAACTACCTCCTCCGGCAGCTCATTCCATACACTCACCACCCTTGGTATGAAAAAGTTGCCCCTCAGACTCCTATTATTCTTTCCCCTCTCAATTTAAACCTATACCCTCTAGTTCTTGATTTTCCTACCCTGGGCATTCTTCACATCTATTCCCCCTCATGATTTTATTTCCCTCAATGAGATCAACCCTCAGCCTACTGGGGTCACCTGTTCAACCTCTCCCTATAGCTCAAGCCCCCGAGTCCTGGAAACATCCTCGCCAATTCTCTCTGCCCTCTTTCCAACTTAATGGCATCTCTCCCATTTCAGATTGCCCGAAACCGAACACGAATCTCCAAATGTAGATTAGTTTAGTTTAGAGATACGGTGTAGAAACAGGCCCTTCGGCCCACCAAGTCTGCGTTGACCAGTGATCCCCGGACGCTAACACTATCGTACACACAATAGGGACAATCTGCAATCTCACCACGCCAATTAGCCTACAAACCTGTCTGTCTTTGGAGTGTGGGGGGAAAAGCAGAGATCCAGGAGAAAACGCATGCAGTTACGGGGAGAACATGCAAACTCCGCACAGACAGCACTCGTAGTCAGGATCGAACCCGGGTCTCTAGCGCTGTGAGGCAGCCACTCTACCGCCGCATTGGGTAGACAGAGTCTCTTCAGGGCAAGAGATTACCTGATCTATTCACCTCATGATTTTATACACCTGTATAACATCACCCCTTATCCTCCTGCGCTCTAAGGAATAAAGTCCCAGCCTACTCATCCTCTCCCTGTAGCTCAGACCCTCTAGTGCCCGCAACATCCTCGTAAATCTTCTCTGTTCCCTTTCCAGCTTGACAACATCTTTCCAACATGTGGCCAGAATTGAATACAGTCAAAACTAGCTGAATGATTGGAGATAGATGGCAGAGATTAGTTTAGTTTACAGATACAACTACAGAACAGGCCCTATGGCCCACCTAGTCTGCACCAACCAGCGATCCCCGCACGCTAACACTTTCCTACACAGACTAGGGACAATTTTACATTTATACCAAACCAATTAACCTACAAACCTGCACGTCTTTGGAGTGTGGGAGGAAACCCGAGCACCTGGAGAAAACCCGCGCAGGTCACGGGGAGAACGTACAAACTCCGTACGGACAGCACCCTTTGTTTAGCAGGATCGAACTCGGGTCTCTGGCGCTGGAAGGCAGCAACTCTACAGCTGCGTCACTGTGCCGTCCTGCTGCTAGCTAATGGGATGGGGAACGATAATGGTAGTCGCTGTGTGTTTGTGGCCGACATCAAAATTAAATGTAATGGAAACATGGTAGTGCGGAGCCAAAGAGCACAAACAGGCGAAAAAATACTGCACAGAAGCACGGAAAATTGTGACTTTGCAAATCACATTGGAACCGACCTCTTGTTTAGCTTTGAGATAAAGCATGGAAATGTCTTTTGTCCCCTCCACCCCCCACTCACCTGCATACCTGTATACATCTGTCACATGCCTGGCTTTATCCTGCCCCCACCATGTTTCCAGCTATCTCTCCCCTACTACAATCAAGTTGAAGGAAGGTCCCAACCCAAAGCATTGCCCATTCCTTTTCTCCTGAGATGCTGCCTGACCCGCTGAGTTACTCCAGCAATTTGTGTCTATCTTCAGTGTAAACCAGCATCTGCAGTTCCTTCCTACACATGACGGTCACTGAAGTTGCCCCTGAGTGCGAGTTACGCATCATTATCACAGCTGTGTGTGTCCGGGAACACAAATCCGTTAACTACATATGTGTCATTAATCTGGGAAGCGATCTTCTCAAGTCTGCGAGGATTGACCCCCTTTCCCGAATGTAAACTGTTTTCCCGACTAAGTTCCTGTGTGTGTGTGTGTGGCTATTCCATTCTATTCTAAAATGCTTGTAGGCTTGTGAATCACTCACTGGACCCGTTCTCAGAGAAAACCCACGCAGGTCACGGGGAAAATGTCAAGGGCAGTCACGGTGGTGCAGCGGTAGAGTTGCTGCCTTACAGCGAATGCAGCACCGGAGACCCGGGTTCGATCCCGACTGCGGGTGCTGTCTGTACGGAGTTTGTGCGTTCCCTCGGTGACCTGTGTGGGTTTTTCTCCGATATCTTCGGTTTCCTCCCACATTCCAAAGACGTACTGGTTATAGACAATAGGTGCAGGAGTAGGCAATTCGGCCCTTCGAGCCAGCACCGCCATTCAATGTGATCATGGCTGACCATCCACAATCAGGACCCCGTTCCTGCCTTCTCCCCATATCCCCCTGACTCCACTATCTTTAAGAGCCCTAACTAGCTCTCTCTTGAAAGTATCCATAGAACCGGCCTCCACCACCCTCTGAGGCAGAGAATTTCACAGACTCACAACTCTCTGTGTGAAAAAGTTTGACAACAGGTTTGTAGGTTAATTGGCTTGGTGTATGTAAAAATTGTCCCTAGTGGGTGTCGGATAGTGTCGGCACGGACCCGGTGGGCCGAAGGGCCTGTTTCCGTGCTGTATCTCCAACCCAAACTAAACTAAACTAAACGTACAAACTCCGTACCGACAGCACCAGTCGTCGGAATCGAACCCGGGTCTCCGGCGCTGCAAGCGCTGTAAGGCGGCAACTCTACCGCTGCGCCACCGTGCCGCCCGCCGCGCCACAAGAGTTCTTACCTTCGATGAGTATCATGTAGTGGGACGTGAAGAGTTGGTTGTTAACCCGGGTCGTACACTCCAACATCCCGTGCCGCACCCGTTTAGGATTCCGAATGACAAACCCTTGCTTCGGATCCCACGTGGTATTTTCCTTGTCAGTTTTTAATTCAACGTTGTTCTATTTCATGCAAAAATTAATCATTGTTACTACACACACACAATAATTAAGACCTCATCGTTTCATCGACACCTCATGTTTCGCTTGGGCAGGTTTCAACCCAGCAGTATGATATATTGATTTCTCTAATTTCAAGTGATCCTTGTATTTCCTCTGTCTCTCTCTGCCCCCCCCCCCACCCTAGTCATCCTGTTGAGTTTCACTGTTCGCAACGCTTTGTTATCACCTCTTCCACCGCCAACAACAGACCATTGTGGGCTCCACCTTTCATTGGTCATCGATGCCAGCTCTGATTTGTTCTGAAACTTTTCATACCCCAAGTTTCCTTGCCCCGTGACCCCCAGTCTGAAGAAGGGTCAAGGCCCAAAACGTCACGCATTCCTTTTCTCAGGAGATGCTGCCTGACCCACTTTGTTACTCTAACAATTTGAGTCCATCTTCAGTGTCAACCAGCATCTTCCGTTCCTTCCTGCACATTATGTTAAGACAGTCGGCCAGCATATTGTGTTAGGTGGACAAACCTGAAACATTTACAGTGCACTGTTGTTGCAATGGTAGACACAAAATGCTGGAGTAACTCAGTGGGTCAGGCAGCATCTGCGGAGAAAATGGACAAGTGACGTTTCGGGTCGGGACTCTTCTTCAGATCCGACACGAAACGTCACTTGCTATTTTCTCCACAGATGCTGACTGACCCACTGAGTTACTCCAGCACTTGTGTGTTTATCTTTGTTGTAAACCAGTATCTGCAGTTCCTTTTTATTACATAGTTGTTGCGATGGGTTTGTCTTTACCAAAGATAAAATGAAAGCTGTGGATAACGGACTTCCTGTATTGGAATGTACATGTTGCACCACAGTCTGATTGATCCACAGAATATTGAATTTAATTTTATATAACTTTCACAACTACCACTTGTTATGAGAGGGAAGGGCTTGTAAAATCCATTGGTTTGTGAGAATCATCCGTTGCCTCCTTGCTCAAGATATCCACGGAAAACCACACAAAGATAAATTGTTTCATACATCTCGATCACTAATTCCACTTAATATCTTTCATGCAATCACGCTCCCTGCCACAGAGTTCTACGTTATGATACAATGCGATAGAACTTTATTTATTCCTGGAGGGAAAGGGATCGACCAACAGTCATAAAAACAGAAAAATACACAAAACACAAAATACATGAGACATGAAACTAAAGTTACGCGTGGAAAGGTTTGGGGGACGTGCAAAGATTGGGGGTGGGGGGAGGGGAGAGTCTCAGTCTACCCCACGACAGAAGGGGGAGGAGTTGTAAAGTTTGATGGCCACAGGGTATAGAAGGGTCTCCTGTGGCGTTCTGTCCTGCATCTTGGAGCATGAGGAGACACAGGGAATGGCAGATATGGGAATCTTGAGCTAAACACAAAGCACTGAAGGAACTCAGCAGCATCTGTGGTGGGGAAATAGACAGATGATGCTTTGGTTCCAGTCCCATCCACAGACTGATGGATTAACAGTGGCCGAACAGCCTGAAGAAGGGTTCTGACCCGAAACATCGCCAGACCATTCCCTCCACAGATGCTGCCTGATCCGCTGAGATCCGCCAGCACTTTGTGTGTTTTTTCCTAAAGAGCATTAGTTAGTTTTGTCGATAGTTATCAGTTACACATTTCATTTGTTTCCCCACAAATATGACCGCGGGTGGGAATTAATTATAAGGAGGAAGCCCTTTCTGCAGCGCGGAAACAGGCCCTTCGGCCCACCGAGTCCGCACCGACCAGAGATCCCCGCACGCTAACAATACCCTACAAACTAGGGACAATTTACACATACACCAAGCCAATTACCCTACAAACAGGTACATCTTTGGAGTGTGGGAGGAAACCGGAGATCTCGGAGTAAACATACATGGTCATGGGGAGAACGTGCAAACTCCATACAGACAGCACCCGTAGTCGGGATCGAACCCTGGTCTCCGGCGCTGCAAGCGCTGTAAGGCAGCAACTCTACCGTTGTGCCGCCGTTGCCGCCCCTGTGCTTATTAAAAAAATAATTTTTCAATTGATGGACAATAGACAATAGGTGCAGGAGTAGGCCATTCGGCCCTTCGAGCCAGCACTGTCATTCAATGTGATCATGGCTGATCATCCCCAATCAGTACCCAGTTCTTGCCTTCTCCCCAAATCCCGTGACTCCGCTATAAGAGCCCTATCTAGCTCTCTTCTGAAAGTATCCAGAGAACCGGCCTCCACCGCCCTCTGAGGCAGAGAATTCCACAGACTCACAATTCTCTGTGTGAAAATTGTGTGATGCCTATTAATTTTCTTCCTAAGTGTATTTTTGTGCTTTAGCAGCTAGTGCAAGGCAGACTGCTTTCATCAATACCTCCTTTGCCCGCCTGCGGGCAATCATATTCCCCAAGAAAAATAATATTTTTATTTCTGCCACTGATCCTAGTTGCTCTGAAAGAAATGCTCTGGCATAGATTTTATAGTCATAGAGTCATAGAGCATAGAAACAGGCCCTTCAGCCCAACTTGCCCACACCGGCCAACATGTCCCAGCAACACTAGTCCCACCTGCCTGCATTTGGCCCATATCCCTCCAAACTTGTCCTATCCATGTACCTGTCTAACTGTTTCTTAAACGTTGGGGTAGTCACTGCCTCAACTACCTCCTCTGGCAGCTTGTTCCGTACACCCACCACCCTTTGTGTGAAAAAGTAACCCCTCAGATTCCTATTAAATCTTTACCCCTTCACCTTGAACCTATGTCGTCTGGTCCTCGATTCACCTACTCTGGGTAAGAGGCTCTGTGCATCTCTCCGATCTATTCCTTTAATGATTTTGTACACCTCTATTAGATCACCCCTCATCCTCCTGTGCTCCAAGGAATAGAGACCCAGCCTGCTCAACATCTGCCTAATGTTCAGACCCTCGAGTCCTGGCAACATCTTCGTAAATCTTCTCTGCACCCTTTACGTCACTCAGCTTGCTCAGCTTGCTTATTTATTTATTTTAGTTTTATTTTACTTTTCTTGTACATCGGTGGAGCTGCATACTAAATCTCGTTGCACTGACGTGCAATGACAATAAAAGATATATTATTATTATTATTATTATTATTATTCCAGATTTTGCCTGTATAAATGACAACAGGTCGTTTAATGTGCACTTTGGCTGCCTTCCCAGCAAGCTTCTTTCGCATTTGCTTTCCATTTTGAGGTCAGCTACAAACGCAGATGATTAATCACTTGGCCCCTGGGTTAACAGTGGGGCAAATGTGTTCCTTTTTTGCTAAACAAAGCCAGCAAGATGAATCGAACGTCTACAGAAACTCCTCCATGAAAGGGCAGAGACTGTTATCCACAAACAAAAGCAAAGAGATGAACAACTTTTGATTGACTACACATATTTGGGCGGCATGGTGGCGCAGCGGTAGAGTTGCTGCCTCACAACGCCAGAGACCAAAGGTTCGATTCTCATTAAGGGGTGCTGTCCGTGCGGAGTTTGTACCGTGTGGGTTTCCTCAGGGTGCTCTCGTTTCCGCCCACACTCCAAGGACGTGCAGGTTTGTAGGTTAATTGGCTTGGTTAATTTGTAAATTGTCCCTGGTGTGTGTAGGGTAGTGTTAGTGTGCGAGGATCGGGCTCGGTGGGCCGATGGGCCTGTTTCCGCGCTGTATCTCTAAACTAAACTAAACTCAAAATTTGACTCATGATTTGGTATAATGAAGGGCAAGGGATAATATATAATAAATTTTAATAAATATAAATATGTCTTATTAAAAATGCTGAAGATAATGGGTCTGACATTTTTATTATTTTCTTTAGCCAAAAAAGGCAACTTTCTCGTAGATGACTCCAACTGAAAACTGCTTTGGATGTCAAAACGAACATTTTTATTATGATGTAGTGTCATCTTGACAGAATAACGAGAGAGTATCCATTGGTCCCAAACCTGATGAGTTTTTTTATTATGCTCCCAAGAGCTGGTAATTGTTAGCCAGGAGGACTTTAAGGATAAGTACTTAAATCAAAGTTTCTAAACCTGTTATTTATTTTCCTTCATTTTCTTAACAAAAGGAATGTTTTGGTCTACTTCTTTAATTTTAGCTTTAGAGATACAGTGTAGAAACAAGCCCATAGGTCCACGCCGACTAGCAATCACCCATACACTAGTTTTATCCTATGCACAGAAGCCAATTAACCTACAAACCTGCACGTCTTTGGAGTGTGGGAGGAAACCCGAGCACCTGGAGAAAACCCGCGCAGGTCACGGGGAGAACGGACAAACTCCGTACGGACAGCACCCGTAGTCAGGATCGAACTCGGGTCTCTGGCGCTGTAAGGCAGCAACTCTACAGCTGCGTCACTGTGCCGTCCTGCTGCTAGCTAATGGGGATGGGAAACGATAATGGTTGTCGCTGTGTGTTTGTGGCCGACATCAAAATTAAATGTAATGGAAACATGGTAGTGCGGAGCCAAAGAGCACAAACAGGCGAAAAAATACTGCACAGTAACACGGAAAATTGTGACTTTGCAAATCACATTGGAACCGACCTCTTGTTTAGTTTTGAGATAAAGCATGGAAATGTCTTTTGTCCCCTCCACCCCCCACTCACCTGCATACCTGTATACACCTGTCACATGCCTGGCTTTATCCTGCCCCCACCATGTTTCCAGCTATCTCTCCCCTACTACAATCAGGTTGAAGGAAGGTCCCAACCCAAAGCATTGCCCATTCATTTTCTCCAGAGATGCTGCCTGACCCGCTGAGTTACTCCAGCAATTTCTGTCTATCTTCAGTGTAAATCAGCATCTGCAGTTCCCTCCTGCACATGACGGTCACTGAAGTTGCCCCTGAGTGCGAGTTACGCATCATTATTACAGCTGTGTGTGTCCGGGAACACAAATCCGTTAACTACATATGTGTCATTAATCTGGGAAGCGATCTTCTCAAGTCTGCGAGGATTGACCCCCTTTCCCGAATGTAAACTGTTTTTCCGACCAAGTTCCTGTGTGTGTGTGTGTGTGTGTGTGTGTGGCTATTCTATTCTATTCTAAAATGCTTATAGGCTTGTGAATCACTCACTGGACCCGACCACATTGCTGACTGGAAGTCCAGGCAAAGTTTCCCAGATGTATTTGTCAATACGGCTTTGAGAAATGCATACAAAAGACAGCGGAGGGGCAGATTACACACACACACACACACCTTCCTGGAAGGGTGAGTGTGTTTAAAGTCCATCGAGTCTGGTGGATTTAGGATGTTTGTGAATGGCGTTATGACTTACTCCTGTCCTTCCCCCTTTTGTGCGGCAGGATGCAGACAGCTAGTCTCCGCGCTACTTTAAGACACTGGGACCTGGGAAGCAGCCCAAGAGTCTCTATCACTCATAAACAAGCATACACCCAAGAGAGGATAAAAATCGAACCACAGGGCTTTACGTATAGATGTGTTTCTGTTCTATAAATGTATACCTACAAGTTTGACTTGACGGGCCGAGTGATGAGCCACAACGTGTGTACTTTTGAACTTATAAATTAATCTATAAATTTTAGACTTTGGACTTTAGAGATGCAGTGCAGAAACGGACCCATCAGCCCACCCAGTCCGCGCCAACCAGCAATCACCTCGCGCACTAGCTCCACCCTTCACACACGCGGGACAATTTACAAGTTCCAGAAGCCAATTCACCTACAAACCTGCACGTCATTGGAGTGTGGGTGGAAACTGGAGCACCCGGTGAAAACCCACGTGGGTCATGGGGAGAACGTACAAACCCCGCACAGATAGCGCCCGTAGAACCCGGGTCTCTGGCGCTGTAAGGCAGCAACTCTATCGCTGCGCCACCGTGCCCGCCCTTTTGTTTAAACATTAACCGTAAACATTTCTGTGTGTAAATAATCCACGTAAACTATTGCTAAATCAGTCAGTAAATTATTCATAGTCGTTTCCTCCCAATAATTTGATATTGAAATCATCCCCTTTAAGGAAGCTTTAAGCAAGAAATTGCAAGAAACCTCCAAAGACGTACAGGTTTGTAGGTTAATTGGCTTGGCAAATGTGAAAATTGTCCCTAGTGTGTGTAGGATAGTGTTAATATGCGGGGATCGCTGGTCGGCACGGACCCGTGCGGGCCGAAGGGCCTGTTTCCGCGCTGTATCTCTCTAAACTATAAATAAACTAAACTAAATTAATTCCCGTATTTACTTCATCATCGAGGCGATCCACCCCACAGACATTTACGTCATCTGTACTCGTTGTATTGTTATACAGTGTTAAACTGTGTTTCCAAATGACTATCTCCCAGAATTAACAACCGAGGCTCCGTACGGAAGTATTAAACATCCATGTATTGTTACGCCATGGGAGCAGTCTTTGGGATGTGATCAACAAGTTATATGAAAACACATGTTTTAAAATAAAAAAAATAAAGCATTTCCAGGTCAAAGTAAGGAAATGTTTCGACTGACAAAACTTATAAATAAAGTACTGATAGATTGCGGTGAGTGCTAAAATAGGATATGTCTCCAATGGGATGGATAATGGAGTTGCTAATAAGATTATCACCTATCAAAATATCCCCCGAACTTCTTCCCATCGAAAATATCTCCAGGATAAGCTTATGTCTGATGTCCTTTTTCTTTCTTAACCTTCTAGTAAATATCTCATAAAGTCTTAGTCATAGTCATGGAACCATTCAGTGTGGAAACAGGCCCTTTGGCCCAATTTGCCTAGCAAAGCTAGAAAGGCTTTTCACTATACCTGGGTACATGTGGCAATAAACTAAACTAAACTGGTCCCACTTGCCCGCGCTTGGCGTCTAAACCCGTCCTATCCATGTACCTGTCTAAATGTTTCTTAAATGATAGTCCCTGCCTATCGATGCCCATGGGGTTAGGATGGAGAGATAGATCAGCCATGATTGAATGGTGGAGTAGACTTGATGGGACAAATGGCCTAATTCTGCTCTTATCACTAATGGCTTTATGACTAATTGTCATCTGCAAACTTACTAGCTTCAACTACATCCCCTGGCATCTCTGCTCCTTTCGCTGCAGAATCTTCACATCCATCCTACGTAGTGGGGACCAGAATGGATGCAATGCACCAGTGTTGGTCTATGACAATAGACAATAGGTGCAGGAGTAGGCCATTCAGCCTTTTGAGCCAGCACCGCCATTCAATGTGATCATGGCTGATCATCCACAATCAGTACCCCATTCCTGCCTTCTCCCCATATCCCTTGACTCCGCTGTCTTTAAGAGCCCTATCTAACTCTCTCTTGAAAGCATCCAGAGAATTGGCCTCCGCTGCCTTCTGAGGCAGAGAATTCCACAGATTCCCAACTCTCTGGGTGAAAAAGTTTTTCATCATCTCCATTCTAAATGGCCAACCCCATATTCTTAAACTGTGGCCCCTGGTTCTGGACTCCCCCAACATCGGGAACATGTTTCCTGCCTCTAGTGTGTCCAATCCGTTAATAATCTTATATGTTTCAATAAGATCACCTCTCATCCTTCTAAATTCCAGTGTATACAAGCCCAGTCGCTCCATTCTTTCAACATATGACAGTCCCGCCATCACGGGAATTAACCTTGTGAACCGATGCTGCACTCCCTCAATAGCAAGAATGTCCTTCCTCAGATTTGGAGACCAAAACTGCACACAATACTCCAGGTGTGGTCTCACTAGGGCCCTGTACAACTGCAAAAGGATCTCTTTGCTCTGATACTCAACTCCTTTTGTTATGAAGGCCAACATGCCATTAGCTTTCTTCACTGCCTGCTGTACCTGCATGCTTACTTTCAGTGACTGATGAACAAGGACCCCAGATCCTGTTTTACTTCCCCTTTTCCTAACTTGACACCGTTCAGATAATAATCTGCTTTCCTGTTCTTGCCACCAAAGTGGGTAACCTCACATTTATCCACATTAAACTGCATCTGCCATGCATCTGCCCACTCACCCAACCTGTCCAAGTCACCCTGCAGCCTCATAGCATCCTCCTCACAGTTGACACTGCCACCCAGCTTTGTGTCATCTGCCAGTGTATTATGAAGGTTGAATATTATCTCCCTGCTTTTATAATATTGTGAACCATTTTTGAAATCCAGGATCCTGTGTACTATATTAAAGGCTCCCTCAGCATATCCTGCAAGTTTTGTGCAAGTATAGAATCAAAGAGTCACACAGAATGGAAACTGGCCTTCAGCCCAACTATTCCATGCCTGTGGCACAGCGGTAGAGTTGCTGCCTTACAGCAAATACAGCGCCGGGGACCCGGGTTTGATCCTGACTACAGATGCTGTCTTTACGGAGTTTGTATATTCTCCCGTGACCTGGTGGGTTTTCTTTGAGATCTTCTGTTTCCTCCCACACTCCAAAGACGTACAGGTTTGTAGGTTAATTGGCTTGGTAAATGTAAAAATCGTCCCCGATGTGTGTATGATAGAGTTAATGTGTGGGGATCGCTGGTCGGCGCGGACTCGGTGGGCCAAATGGCCTATTTCCACGCTGTATCTCTAAACTAAACTAAACCAAAATGCTCCCATCTAAGCTAGTCCCATTTGTAGGTATGTTACAATACTTACCTTCAGCGGCGCTGCAATTCTACCACTGGCCGTGTGCGTGATTTTGGCGCCTTTGAGGGGGGGGGGGCGGGGTTAAAACGCGGGTTTCTCCTACCTTGTCCTGTATTATATTTCGTTGGAGTGCCAGCGTTTGCTGAAAAATCGTTCCGAAGGGCGTTTTGTGTATTTTTTATTTTTATTCGATCGACAATGTCAGCGCTGGAGTTATTTTAAAATCAGCTTCGAAAGCAGTCAACGCCGACAACGGGGACGTATTTCATGCACGGGACAGGTAAACGAAAGCAGTTTATTTTTTTGTATAAAAGTGCTTCTTAAGAGGCCTTTAATTCACATTTTTTAATGCGAAACGGTGATTCTTTTCCCCGAACTAACGGCAGAATTTTTCATGCCGATACGGGGTTAAATTCACTGCAAATCAACGTTCCAAATTATCGCGTTCCAGAAAACCCCACTCGCAAGATGATTTAAATGGCCATTAATTTACAAGTATTAAACATTAAATTCCTTCCATTTGGCCTGTAAATCCATGACAATGAGATTTAAAAATTATGTTATATTGTGAATTCTTGTGTGAATGTTATTTGGACACTTAGGCTATTTAAAAATGTTAATCTATTCTTAAGAAATTTATAGATGTTTAGATCTAGTAATTGAATTTTGTAATTAGCTACAATTAGGTAACTAACTAATTATATGCTTTAATTTCATGTCATCTAAGTAAGATTGTTTCATATTTGTTTCAGAATGCTTCAATCTATAATAACTGAAAATTTCTTTCAGTTCAGTTATGGGCTTTTGACTGTCCTCGATCACAGCTTTTGTGTTAAGTCAATGGAAAAGCAATAGGGAACAAGATGCTAATTTCCGAGTATGAAAATGGCCATAACTTTTTTAATACTGAAGATATGAAAGTGAATTAGGTGTCACATTAAACTTCTTTATATGCTTTATCTAATGGGATAAATTACAGACTTTATTTTTTAAATCTCAAAATTTTGTAACATTGCTACCATTTGCCCTCATTTGACCCATATCATTTTTATTCCTTCCATTGTACCTGGCCAAATGCCTTTCAAATATTAATGTCCCCGCCTCAACTACTCCTTCTGGCAGTAAATATGTAGAAACATCTGAAGAAGGGTCCCCACTGGAAACGTCACCCATTCATTTTCTCAAGAGAAGCTGCCTGTCCTGCTGAGTACCTCCAGCACTTTCTAGTTATCTCTGCTTCCTCTGGCAGTTAGTTCCATATACCCACCACCATCTGTGCATAAAAGTTGCCCCTCAGATTCCTATTAAATCTTTCTCCTCTCACCGTAAACATATGCCTTCTAGTTCTTAAGTCCCCTACCCTTGGAAAATACTTTGTGCCTTCATCCTATCTATTCCTTGCATGATTTTACACACCTCTATAAGATCATCCCCCGATCCTTCACTCAAAAGAATAAAGTCCTAGCTTGCCCAACTTCCCCTTACAGCTCAGACCCTCGAGTCCTGGCAACATCCTCATAAATCTTCTCTGCATTCTTTCCAGCTTGATGGCATCAGTCCTATAGTCCCAATCAGAATACAAGACTCCAAATGTAACATAACTTCTCTACCCAATTCCCTGCCTGATGAAGGCCAACATGCCAAAAGCTTTCATCATTTCCCTATCGACCTGTGATGCCACTCAGAGGACTATGTCCTACTACTGGTCTAACTTGTTCCACCACACTCCCCAGGGCCCTCTAATTGATTGTGAAGGCCCTGCCCTAGCTTGACTTCCCAAAATCCGGTATCTGCATCAAACCCCATTACCCACTCCTCAGTTGTAGAGAATTGTGGACGCAGCCCAGACCATCACACAAACCAACCTCCCATCCATTGACTCCATTTATACCTCACTCTGCCTCGGCAAGGCCAGCAGCATAATCAAGGACGAGTCGAACCCTGGTCACTCCCTCTTCCATCGGACTTTACCTTGCACTAAACGTTATTCACGATATTCCTTTTGTCATATACCTGTACACAGCGGAGGGCTCGATTGTAATCATGTCTTTCCGCGCAACAAATGCTTTTCACCGTACCTCGGTAGGGTACACGTGACAATGAACTAAACTCAAACTCAGCTTGCTTGCTCAACTGATCAAGATCCAGCTGTATTTCTCGATAACCATCTTCGCTATCTGTGATGCCACCTATTTTAGTGTCATCTGCAAACTTACTAACTTGTATATTCTCATCCAAATCCTTGATATAGATGACAAACAGTCATGGGCTCAGCATTGATCCCTGAGGCACACCACTGGTCATAGGCGTCCAGTCAGAAAAATCACCACCCTCTGAATCCAACCATGAAGCTAATTCTGTATCAATTTAGTTCACTCTCCCTGGACCCCATGCAATTAAACTTCCAGAGCTGAGTACCATGCAGTCAGAGGCTTTACTGAAGTCCATATAGATGATGTCTATGGTTCTGTCCTCGTCAATCTTCTTGGTAACTTTTGCAAAAAAACTCAATCAAATTCATTAGACATCTCATGTCCCATCATGATTTAAGAGCGGCTCGGTGATGCAGCGGTAGAGTTGCTGCCTTGCAGCTTGCATCGCCGGAGACCCAGGTTCGATCCCGACTACGGGTGCTTGTCAGTATGGAGTTTCTCCCCATTCTCCCCATGCCCTTCGTGGGTTTCCTCCGAGATCTGCCCAGTTATCTCCCACACTCCAAAGACGGCTTGGTAAATGTAAAAAATTGTCCCTAGTGGGTGTAGGATGGTGTTAGCTGGTGTAGGGTAGTGTTAATGTGTGGGGATCGCTGGTCGGCGCGGACCCGGTGGGCCGAAGGGCCTGTGTCCGCGCTGTATCTCTAAACCTAAACCTAAACCTAAAATACACGCTTTGAATGAGATTTTGAAGATACTTAGAGAGGTTTGTCCTGTAGGGAAGGCAGCATATGGAAGACCCTGTGAACATACTCAGGATTCTTGCGGTTGAAGGTTACGTTAACACGAGCAATATGTTTTCCATAATCAAAAACACAAAAGACAGAGGCTTCAATCTGGGTTCAGAAGAGGGGAAGTGAAAGAGTGCCGACACTGAAACTGCAGTTTCTCAGAGGATTGTGAATATGTGGAACAGAAGCCATGAGTGGGAGATTTGGAAATTTGGGAGATTTGGCTACGTGAGAGATGGGGGAATTGGGCAATGTGAGACTGAGGAAAACAAGGGGTAAAAGTGATGCAGTGAAGATGGAGTATCTCAGCGGGTCAGGGAGGAGGGCACTACAGGTGTGGGAAGGTACAGAACAAAGCAGAGTCTGCATTGATGACTCCGGAAAGGTGGAGCCCACAATGGTCCATTGTTGGCCGGGGACAACCTCTTATTGTCCAAAGTCATTTCTGCTTCCATTTAACCATTTGGTAAGTTTTATTTAAGGACTGGGCGGCACGGTGGCGCAGCGACGGAGTTGCTGCCTCACAGCGCCAGAGACCCGGGTTCGATCCTGACCATGGGTGCTGTCTGTGTGGAGTTTGCACGTTCTCCCTGTGACTGCGTGGGTTTTTTCCGGGTGCTTCGGTTTCCTCCCACACCCCATAGACGTGCAGGTTTATACGTTAATTGGCTTGTATTTTTTAGGTTGTAAATTGTCCCTGGTATGAGTGGAATAGTGTTAATTAGTTTCGAGATGCAGCGCGGAAACAGGCCCTTCGGCCCACCGAGTCTGCACCGACCAACAATCCCCGCGCTCTGACACACACTAGGGACAATTTACATTTATACCAAGCCAATTAACTTACAAACCTGCACGTTTTTGGAGTGTGGGCGGAAACCGGAGATCACTGAGAAAACCCAGGCAGGTCACGGGGAGAACGTGCAAACTCCGTGCAGACAGCGCCCGTAGTCAGGATTGAACACGGGCCTCTCGCGTTGCAAGCGCTGTCAGGCCGCAATTCTACTACCATGCCACCGTGCCGCCTTACTGTGCGGGGATCGCTGGTCGTCGCAGACTCGGTGGGCCGAAGGGCCTGTTTCCGCGAGGTATCTCAAAACTAAAGTAAACTGAACCAGTGCACAGGCTAAACATTGGTTGACGCAGACTCGGTGGGCTGAAGGGGCCTGTTTCCTCGCTGTATCTCTAAACCTAGAACGGAACATAAAACCAGCACTGTACATGATATAAGAGTAATCTTGCCGATTAGTAATTGAAATCTCTCACCGTCAGTAAGGTGACCTGTAGGTCTGGAGCTGTGACACGGCAGGGAATCACCACAATCGCACTGTTTTCCTGCAGCTTTATTAACCTGGGAATTTCAGTATGAGGTTGCACAAATGGACTCTGAGGATCTGTTTTTCAAAGAAAAGCACACATTAGTTTTGCATTAGGCAATAAGGTAGAAAGCTTTAAAAGACTCAGATGTTTCCTGAACGATCTCAGCACAAGTATGGTCAACATTGTCACTCTTTTCTGCATCGAGATTAACCCTTTAAATACTGAAACATACTTATTTTAACTTGGTTTTGGAGATACAGCATGGAATCAGACCCTGCGGCCCACCGCGTCCGCACCGACCGATGATCACCCGTTCCCTCGTTCCATCCTACACGCACTAGGGACAATTTTACCAAAGCCAATTTGAAACATATAAGATTGTTAAGGGTTTGGACACGCTAGAGGCAGGAAACATGTTCCCGATGTTGGGGGAGTCCAGAACCAGGAGCCACAGTTTAAGAATAAGGAGTAAGCCATTTAGAACGGAGACGAGGAAACACTTTTTCTCACAGAGAGTGGTGAGTCTGTGGAATTCTCTGCCTCAGATGGAGGCAGGTTCTCTGGATGCTTTCAAGAGAGAGCTAGATAGGGCTCTTAAAAATAGCGGAGTCAGGGGATATGGGGAGAAGGCAGGAACGGGGTACTGATTGGGGATGATCTGCCATGATCACATTGAATGGCAGTGCTGGCTCGAAATGGCCTACTCCTGCACCTATTGTCTATTGTCTATTGTCTATAATGTACAAACCTGCACGTTTTTGGAGTTTGGGAGGAAACCGGAGCACCCGGAGGAAACCCACGTGGTCACAGGGAGAACGTACAAACTCCGTACAGACTGCACCCCTAGTCAGGTTTGAACCTGGGTCTTTGGTACTCCAAAGCAGCGGCTCCATCATTGCGCCACTGTGTCGCTCCAGTGAAGATTTTAAAACATAACTCGCTCTCTGTCCTATTCTGAATGTGCCCGGTGGAGAATAATCCTACGGCAAATGCTACAAGCTCTGTAAATTAAGTTCTTAAATTGATTCGTTGAGTTGATTGAGAGATACAGCAATGAAACCAGGCTCTTCGGCCCACTGAGTCCATGCTGGCCAACGATCATCTGTTAACATTAGTTCTATATTATCCCACCTTTGCATCCGCTCCCTGCACACAAGGGTCAATTTACAGAGGCCACCTAACCCACAAACCTGCACATCTTTGGGGTGTGGGAGGAAACTGGAGCACTGGGAGGAAACTCCACGCGGTCACAAGTAGAGCGTGCAAACTCCACACTGACAGCACACAGTCGGCGCGGACTTGGTGGGCTGAGAGGCCTGTTTCCGCGCTGTATTCCTAAACTAAACTAAATTAAACCAGAGTAAGAAGGAACTGCAGTTTCCTGCAACTGGGAGATGCCAGTTTAAACCGAAGAAGGACACCACAAAGCTGGAGTAACTCAGCGGGACAGGCAGCATCTCTGGAGACAAGGGGAATGGGTGACGTTTCGGGTCGAGACTCTTCTTCCCTGAACCAACTCTTTTGTCTTGCTGATGTTGAGGACTAGTTTGTTACCCTGCAATTGTGTGTGTAACATTACTTGAACCAGAATTAGAAAAACAGCAAGAGTGAAGTAAGCCATTTATTCTTGGACTAACACCAGAGGATTGTGTTATTATGCGTTCCCATCGACGAGCTGTTCTTGGAAAATGAAACAGAAAATTGGTGTTGGGCTGTTTTAAGGGCCTGTCCCACTTGGCGATTTTTTTGGCGACTGCCGGCGTCATATCAGTGTCGCCAAAACATTTTGAACATTTCAAAATGCAGCGACGACAAAAAAAATGTCGCCACTCGTTTTTAACACTGCACGTCATATGTCATCACGCCGTGTCACCGCCATAACACGCCGCAAATATTTTGGTGAACTGATACGTCAGTCAATGATGCCGGCAGTCGCCGAAAAAATCACCAAGTGGGACAGGCCCTTTAGCTCCACTTCCCTCTTGCATTTACTTTGACTGCAGCTTTCCCTGTAAGGTGCCTGGAATCAACAACAGTTGGATGCAAAATGCTGGAGGAACTCAGCGGGACGGGCAGCATCTCTGGAGAGTAGGAACGGGCGACGTTTCGGGTCGAGACCCTTCTTCAGATTAACAACAATTACTTGGATTCGCAGTGAACAGCAGATTTTACTGAAATCTATGGAACAACTTGACTTCACATTCAAGCAGCCTTGAGCAAGGAATAATCTCTCCATCAGGCAACGAATACATTAAACGATGAAATAATTTTTTTTTGTGGGAAAAGCAGGCCAAATAAAGGGCCGTAAATTAGGTCCCTCTTCGCAAGCGCAGAAGGGAAGGTTTAGTGTTTCTCTCGTGAATGGAAAACATTTCCAGGCTGTGTCCTTACGGCCCTGATGTGAAAAATATGGGTGTCCAGATGGATAAACTGGAACAGCAGGCAGGGAAGAATTGTATGAAACCCAGCAAACAGGAAATAATAGAAAGGCAGATATTGCTTTACAATGAAGATAGACACAAAAAGCTGGAGTAACTCAGCGGTTCAGACAGCATTTCTGGAGAAAAGATGCTTCTTCAGACTGAGAGTCAGGGGAAAGGAAATGAGAGATATAGACGGTGATTAGAGGGAGATATAGAACAAATTAATGAAAGATATGCAAAAAAGTAATGATGATAAAGGAAACAGGCCATTGTTAGCTGTGAGCTAGGTGAAAACGAGTTACAGACAATGAGACTCAACAAGACAACTTTGAAGCTAGTACGACTTGATTGGGGAAGGTAGACACAAAATGCTGGAGTAACTCAGCGGGACAGGCAGCATCTCTGGAGAGAAGGAATGGGTGACGTTTTGGGTCGACACCCTTCTCCAGACGGTAGGGGGGTGGGGTTGGAGAGATGGGGGTTACTTGAAGTTAGAGAAATCAATATTCATACCGCTGGAAATATGATATAATACTAAGTTTTATAATACTTTGTTTTATAATACTGAGGAGATGTGGCTGTAAATGTGAAATATCCTGGAAAAGACACTGACATGATGCTAACCAGCGCACATCTGTGTCTATATCCCAAAGGCATTTCTCAAGATCTGTCATGTTTTCACTTGCACGATACGTCTAAACTGTGATTCAGATTCAAGTTATTTCGATGGTCAGCACAACCACCTTTAACTTGGATTTAGTTCCATCCCAGGATTACAAATCTCTCCTATACCCGGCCACTGACACCCTCCTCCGCCTAGCGGAGCTGGTCCTTACCCTCAATAACTTCTCATTTGACTCCTCCCATTTCCTCCAAATACAAGGCGTAGCTATGGGCACACGCATGGGCCCCAGCTACGCCTGCCTCTTTGTCGGGTACGTAGAACAATCCTTGTTCAATGCGTACCAGGGCCCCATCCGCGACCTCTACCTCCGCTACATCGATGACTGTTTTGGTGCCACATCCTGCAGCCACACACAACTGACTGACTTCATCCGCTTCACCACCAACTTCCATCCGGCACTCAAATACACCTGGACCATTTCCGACACTTCCCTACCATTCCTTGACCTCACTATCTCCATCGCAGGTGATAGATTTCTTACCGACATCCATCATTACCAACCTACCGACTCCCATGGCTATCTGGACTACACTTCTTCCCACCCTGCTTCCTGTAAGGACTCCATCCCCCACTCCAAATTCCTCCGTCTACGCCGCATCTGCTCCCAGGATGAGGCGTTCCACACCAGGGCATCCGAAATGTCCTCATTTTTCAGGAACGGGGGTTCCCCTCCTCCACCGTAGATGAGGCCCGCACCAGGGTCTCTGCCATACCCCGCAACACTGCTCTCTCTCCCCATCCCCCACTCACAACAAGGGCAGAGTCCCCCTAGTCCTCACCTTTCACCCCACCAGCCGTCACATACAACAAGTGATCCTCCGTCAGTTTCGCCACCTCCAACGTGACCCCACCACTCGCCACATCTTCCCATCTCGCCCCGTGTCTGCCTTCCGCAAAGACCGCTCCCTCCGTAACTCCCTTGTCAATTCTTCCCTTCCCTCTCGTACCACCCCCTCCCCGGGTACTTTCCCTTGCAACCGCAAGAGATGCAACACTTGTCCCTTCACCTCCCCCCTTGACTCCATTCAAGGACCTAAGCAGTCGTTCCAGGTGCGACAGAGGTTCACCTGCATCTCCTCCAACCTCATCTATTGCATTCGCTGCTCTAGATGCCAGCTGATCTACATCGGTGAGACCAAGCGGAGGCTCGGCGATCGTTTCGCCGAACACCTCCGGTCGGTCCGCAATAACCAACCTGAACTCCCGGTGGCTCAGCATTTCCTCTCCCATTCCGTATCTGACCTCTCTGTCCTGGGTCTCCTCCATGGCCACAGCGAGCAACACCGGAAATTGGAGGAAATGCACCTCATATTCCGCTTGGGCAGTCTACATCCTGGGGGCTTGAACATTGAATTCTCCCAATTCTGCTAGCCCTTGCTGTCCCCTCCCCTTCATCAGCGCTCTGGTTGTCTCCTCCCCTCCCCCAGCCCTCGCGCTCCTCCTCCGCCTTTTTCCTTTCTTCTCCCCACCCCCTATCAGTCTGAAGAAGGGTTTCGGCCCGAAACGTTGCCTGTTTCCTTCGCTCCATAGATGTTGTTGCACCCGCTGAGTTTCTCCAGCATTTTTGTGTACCTTCGATTTTCCAGCATCTGCAGTTCCTTCTTTAACTCTCCTGTCTTTTGGCTCGTTACGAATTGAATTTGGCAAGCTTAAAGCCATCGAGCGGCACGCAGATTTTGGAACATTTCGAAGGGTCATTGTTATGAAAGTCCAATGTTCAGTTTAGTTTAGTTTGGAGGTACAGCGCGGAAACAGGCCCTTCGGACACCGAGTCCGTGCCGACCAGCGATCCCCGCACACTAGAACCGTCCTACACACGCTAGGCACAATTTACAATCTTCACCGAAGCCAATTAACCTACAAACCTGTACATCTTTGGAGTGTGGGAGGAAACCAGAGCACCTGGGGAAAATCCACGCAGGTCACAATAGACAATAGACAATAGGTGCAGGAGTAGGCCATTCAGCCCTTCAAGCCCGCACCGCCATTCATTGTGATCATGGCTGATCAACCACAATCAGTACCCCGTTCCTGCCTTCTCCCCATATCCTCTGACTCCGCTATCTTTAAGAGCCCTATCAAGCTCTCTGTTGAAAGCATCCAGAGAACCTGCCTCCACCGCCCTCTGAGGCAGAGAATTCCACAGACTCACAACTCTCTGTGTGAAAAAGTGTTTCTTCATCTCCGTTCTAAATGCCTTACCCCTTATTCTTAAACTGGGTGTGGCCCCTGGTTCTGGACTCCCACAACATCGGGAACATGTTTCCTGCCTCTAGCGTGTCCAAACCCTTAATAATCTTATATGTTTCAATAAGATTCCCTCTCATCCTTCTAAATTCCGGAGTTCAGGAGGAAAATGTGCAAAGTCCATACAGACAAGCACCCGTAGTCAGGATGGAACCCGGGTCTCTGGCGCTGTGAGGCAGCAACTCTACTGCTGCGCCACCATGCCGCCCAGAATGGTAGAGATCTATTTCTGCAGCAAACCATTGTACAATGCTCATTTACCTCAGGACAGCCACATGAATGAGAACATGATGTGGGAAAAGAGAGTTTTAGTAGTCCATATGGTTCTAGTTTATTGTCACGTGTGCCAAGGTACCGTGAAAAGCTTTTGTTGCGTGCTAACTAATCAACTGGACATGCTCCCTTCACCTTCTTAGGCTACCCAGCCAAACCTGATCGTCCAGTAACTTAACATTGAGGCAGAGACTGAAATTTGGACACATACTATCTTGATTTAATGTTTAGATTTCAGTTTAATTTAGAGATACAGCTGCTAAACAGACCTTTCGGCCCACCAAATCGGCCGACCAGCGATCCCCGCACACTTATGCTGTCCTACACACACACTAGGGACAATTTACAAATATACAAAGCCAATTAGCCTACAAACCCGTACGACTTTGGAGTGTGGGAGGAAACCGGAGCACCCAGAGAAAACCCACGCAGGTCACGGTGAGAACGTACAAACTCCGTACAGACAAGCACCCGTAGTCAGGATGTAACCCGGGTCGCTGGCGCGTTGAAGCAGCAACTCTACCGCTGCGCCACTGCGCCGCTTAGTATATCATGGGGAGACATCACAACATAGAAATCAGACGACAACACCAAAACCAAAGAATAAATTATAAATGTATAACATCTGGTTAAAGGGCCTGTCCAACTTTCCCGACCTTTACAGGCCACTGCCGGCACCCGTGATAGGTCTCCGAAATTTTCAACATGTTGAAAATTCAGCGGCGACCAGAAAGACGCTACGACTCTTTGGAGACCTCTCACGACCATAGGAGACCTCTCATGACCACTCGCACGATCCGCGACATGTCGCCAGGGGCCGCCTGTATGGTCGTGAGAGGTCTCCTATGGTCGTGAGAGGTCCCCAAAGAGGCGTAGCGTCTTTCTGGTTGAAAATGTTGACCATTTCGGCGACCTATCACGGGTGCCGGCAGTCGCCTGTAAAGGTCGCGAAAGTGGGACAGGCCCTTCAGGAACTGTGAATCAGGATTATTGGACTGAGCTTCAAGTAGATGGTGAAAATACTTTTTGCCGTTTCTTAATCATTCTTAACACAAGTACATCCTTGACACTGAAGTCAAATTCCAAATAGTTAAGGCGCGTTTAGAGGACAGTATCTGGGGATCAGTCTTTCAAAGATAAGTATTCATTTCACCAACCCCTTTTCACCTGACCACATTTGTAACGTCAACACTTCAAAGTCAAAAAATGTGATCTCTCCCAGTTACTGTAAATAAAGAGGGCATCTTCAGCCTGTGTGGTCTTGGACATTGCTTTCTGGAGCCGTGTTATTTGTGCTTTTATATTCGAGCTATTGCAGCGTTATTTAATCAATGAATCATTTGTGCTGCCGAGCAAATAAATCAAGTGTGATGCTTGGCTTGATAATTTTAAATGGAATTTATATTGCTGCAGAAGGATATATTCAGGGGTGATCCGTGTGCTGTACAACCACCCACTTGCACAGACTTGCATGTTTAATCATTAATGATAATTGGATCAATGTAAACAAGCTTATTTTCGGTTCGTAAATTCATCCACATTGTAGAGCCATTGTCATAGCGATATATAAGCAGCGGAACTGGCCCTTCGGCCCAACTGATACTGTGAGCAATTTTGGGCCCCGTATCTGGGAGGAAGGATGTGCTGGCTCTGGAGAGGGTCCAGAGGAGGTTTACAAGAATGATCCCATGAATGAGTAGGTTAACCTATGATAAGTGTTTGTCGGCGCTGGGCCTGTACTTGTTGGAGTTTAGAAGAATGAGGGGGTCCTTACTGAAGCGTACAGAATAGTGAAAGGCTTGGATAGAGTGGATGTGGAGAGGATGTTTCCACTAGTGGGAGAGTCGAAGACTAGAGGTCATATCCTCAAAATTAAAGGACCTTATTTTAGGAAGGAGATGAGGAGAAATTTATTTAGTCAGAGGGTGGAATTCTTTGCCACAGAAGGCTGAGGAGGCAAAGTCAATAGATATATTTAAGGCAGAGATAGATAGATTCTTGATTAGTACAGGTGTCAGAGGTTATGGGGAGAAGGCAGGTGAATGGGGTTAGGAGGGAGAGATAGATCAGCCATGATTGAATGGTAGAGTAGACTTGATGGGACGAATGGCCTAATTCTACCCCTATTCCTTATGACCTTGCGACCAAGATGTCACATCTAAGCTAGTCCCATTTCCCCCCATTTGCACATATCCCTCTAGTGTCAACCTGGCGACCCTTGCATGCGGTCTCTGTGGACTATTTCTATTAACTTTGTACTATTCAGGGATTGTACTTAAGAAATGGTAATACTTTACCATACCAGGGCGGCACAGTGGTGCAGCAGTAGAGTTGCTGCCTTACAGCGCTTGCAGCGCCAGAGACCCGGGTTCGCTCCTATCAATGGGTGTTGTCTGTACGGAGCTTGTACGTTCTCCCCTGCGTGACCTGCGTGGGTTTTCTCAGAGATCTTTGGTTTCCTCCAACATTCCAAAGACGTACAGGTTTGTAGGTTTATTGGCTTGGTGTATCTGTAAATTGTCCCTTGTGTGTGTAGGATGGTGTTAATGTGTGGTGGTCGGCAGGGACTCAGTGGGCCGAAGGGCCTGTTTCCAGATGTATCTAAACTAAACTACTGATGGTATACAAAAACAAAAAATAGTTTCATTGTAATAAAGAAATAAAGGAAATTAAGAAACATTGACCATTCACCAATGAGGAAAGTAAGATTTAAGAAAGATAAAATACATTTTTCCAAAATCAGAGATCCAGGAGAAACAAATCGAGCCACAGCAACCACAGTTTGTACTTAAATAGCATCAAGATGGTTCATCTCACACCAGTCATTGAAAGTAGGCATGCAGGTGCAGCAGGCAGTGAAGAAAGCGAATGGTATGTTGGCCTTCATAGCAAGAGGATTTGAGTATAGGAGCAGGGAGGTTCTACTGCAGTTGTACAGGGTCTTGGTGAGACCACACCTG
>CM075983.1:6397555-6662555 GCA_038087875.1 Malacoraja senta | reverse complement strand
CCGAAGATAGACACAAAGTGCTGGAGTAACTCAACGGGTCAGGCGGCATCTCTGGAGAAAAAAGGACTGGTGACGATTCGGGTCTGGACCCTCCTTCAGACTGAAAGCAGAGGAGGGGGAACTGGACAAAGGCCAGAACAACAACAGATGACCAAGGAAGGGTGGAGCCCACAATGGCCCATTGTTGGCTGGGAAAGAGGTGATAACGAAGGGACACAAGGATGGGAACAGTGGAACTAATAGGATGACTAGCATTGGGGGTGGGGGGGGAGGGAATGCAGGGGTTAATTGAAATAATACAATGTGACCGTTCATACACTCTTTCCCATGCAGTGCGTTTTCCAATCGGATGCACAGCTACAGTTACATCAAAGACTTCCCAACTCGGGAAGTCAGTCTAAAAATAAATATCTAGCACAATGCGAAGAGACTACACACAATAGCTGGCTGTGTAATGGGCCTGGTACATTTTGCTTATAATAAGTAAATTAATTTCAGAAGAATGGCTGGAATGATTTGTTTCATAATAATCAGAACAAAGAAAGAAGCAATTCATTCTTCCAATTAATTTGTTTTTCTTATGCTCCTCGCCAAATTAAAAGTGCATCGGACACATTTCCCTCTTTGTACATTCAAGCTAAATAATTATTGGATTACTGTACAAAGTATGTCAAGGAAATCTTTTAATTGGAACTTAACTCCATGGAGGAGTCATCAAATTTGTTCCACAGCTTGATCACTGGTGAACTGTGGTGTTTATTGTGGTATTGTGTGCAGTTCTGGTCATCTCATTACAGGCAAGACGTGGTGGCTTTGGAAATGAAGCAGGGAAGGTTTATCAGAATGATCCCTGGATTACAGGGTTCGAGCTACAGGGAGACGGTGGATTAATTTGGGTTGTTTTCTCTGGAACGTCCGAAGTTGAGGGCAGACTAGATAGAAGTATATCAAATTATGAGAGGCATCGATACGGTAGACAGTCACAACCTTTTCCTTAGGGTGGAGAGTGCACAACATTAGAGGGCATAGCTATAAGGTGAGAGGGGAAACTTTAATGGAGCTGTATATATATATGTGTGTGTATATACACTGTATATATATATATACACACACACACACACACACACACACACACACACACACACACACACACACACACACACACACACACACACACACACACACACACAGTGTATATATATATAGATACACACACACACACACACACACACACACACACACACACACACACACACACACACACACACACACACACACACACACACACACACACACACACACACACATATATACAGCTCCATTAAACTCCATTAAACTGTATATATTATATTAATATCATAATCTATCTATCTATCTATCTATCTATCTATCTATCTATCTATCTATCTATCTATCTATCTATCTATCTATCTATCTATCTATCTATCTATCTATCTTCTTTTATACTATAAAACTCTGTGGCTGTCATCCGTCTGTACGTCCAACGTCCTGCTTGACTTGTGCCACGCAGCCCTTTGATATCGCCCTACGCCCACGCAGCACGCGGAAACGCCGATATTTTTTTTACCATTTTTAAAGAGATTACGTTTATCTTTACGAATAGACAATCCTGATTAAATTTGGTCGTTTTTATGTACACTTTTTAAAATAAAATACTTCTCCCCACCCCACCCCCAAACATTTCAAAATGATTAAAAAAACAGCTCTCAGCAATAGAATGTTAATGAAGGTTCCGTTTTGTGATGTCACAATGCCCAATGCTCAAAGATGTCCAATCGAAATGGACCAATTTACATATGCCTTTGCAGCAGCCACAGCCCCAGCCCCTCCCCCCCACCCCCGCAGCCTGTGTCGAAGGGCGTCGTCACGTGTGTGGCAATAGAGAAAGAAGATAGGGGGTGATAGGGAATGGGAAACAGATGGCCTGTCCCTACCCCTCCTACTTCAACTCTCCCTCCCCACTCTTCCCCCTCTCTCCTCTCCCCCTCCCTCCCCTCCCACCCCCTCTCTTCCCCCTCCACCACCCCTCTTCACCCCATCTCCCCCCCACCACCTTCCCCTCCCTCTTGCACAACTCCCCGCTACCCCTCTGCCCCTCACTCCCCACTCTTCCCCTCTCCCTCCCCACCTCTCTCCCTCCACCCTCCCTCTCTCCCTCTCTCCCTCTCTTCCCCCTACTCCTCTCCCCTTCCCCTCATCTCCTCCCCCCTCTCCCCCTTCCTGCCCTCCCCGCCCTCCTCCCACTCCCCACTCTCCTCCCCCTCCCTCTCACCCACCCTGATCTCTCCCTCCCCAATCTCTCCCCTTTCCTCTTCCCCCTCTCCCCTCCCTCCCCCTCTCCTCTTCTCTCCCCACCCCGTCTCCCTCTCCCCTCTTCTCTTCCCACCCTGTCATCCTCTCCCCCCCTCCCCCCCTCCCCCCGAGTGTGTTTGGGGGTGGTTAGTGTGAGTTTGGGGGGTGGTTAGTGTGAGTGTGATGCCGCAGCCCTCCCCCCCTCCCGCAAACGCGCGTTGGGAAAACAGCCCGCCAACAGTCTCTCTGTCTTTAAGACGGAACTGCAGATGCTGGAAAATCGAAGGTACACAAAAAAACCTGTATATCATCAGCGGGTGCAGCAGCATCTATGGATCGAAGGAAATAGGCAACGTTTCGGTAGAAAACGTTAGAAAAACAATCTGAGGATGGGATTCGGCCCAAAGCATTGCCTATTTCCTTCGCTCAATAGATGCTGCTGCACCCGCTGTGTTTCTCATGCTTTTTTTTGTGTACCAGTCTCTCCGTCTCTCCCCTCTCTCTCTCTCTCTCTCTCTCTCTCTCTCTCTCTCTCTCTCTCTCTCTCTCTCTCTCTCTCTCTCTCTCTCTCTGCCCTTCTCCCTTCACAGCCCGCGACTCGACTCATGCACGCCCACTCCAACCCCCCCTTCATCTCTCTCCCCAATCCTCTCTTTCCTCTCTCCACCCCTCTCCTCTCTCCCCTTCCTCTCCACCCTCCTCCTCCCCCTCTTCAATTTTTTTTTCTAACATTACATTTTCCCTCTGCCCCAACACCTCTAGACGCATCTGAGAGGTGAGGGCTATTCGTCAGTGGATAGGGTGGAGATGGGATAAAAGAAGCAAATTAAAAAATTAAAATAATATCAAGGGGTGTGATGAGTGTGTGTGTTTGTGGGTGCCGGATTCCCTGCTTTGGAGGAAAGGGAGTGATTAGTGTGACGCCACAGCCTTCCCCCCCCCCCCCCCACAAACGCACGTTCGGTGTCCAGACCCAACGGGTCTGCACTTGGCCTAGTTATACTATAAAACTCTGTGGCTGTCATCCGTCTGTACGTCCAACGGCCTGCTTGACTTGTGCCACGCTGCCCCTTTGATACCGCCCTACGCCCACGCAGCACGCGGAAACGCCGATATTCTTTACCATTTCTAAAGTGATTACATTTATCTTTACGAATAGACACTCCTGATTAAATTTGGTCGTGTTTATGTACACTTTTTAAAATAAAATACTTCTCCCCACCCAAACCAAACATTTCAAAATGTTTAAAAAAACAGCTCAGCCATAGAATGTTAGTAAAGATTCCGTTGTGTGATGTCACAATACACAATGCTCACAGATGTCCAATCGGAATGGATCCATTTACATATGCCTTTGCAGCAGCCCCAGCCCCAGCCCCTCCCCCCCACCACCGCAGCCTGTGTCGAAGGGCGTCGTCACGTTTGTGGGAATAGAGAAAGAGGATTGGGGGTGATAGGGAATGGGTAACAGATGGACTGTCCCTACCCCACCTACTTCAACTCTCCCTCCCCACTCTTTCCCCTCTCTCCTCTCCCCCTTCCTCCCCTCCCACACCCTCTCTTCCCCCTCCACCATCCCTCTTCACCCCCATCTCCCCCCCACCCCCTTCCCCTCTCTCTTGCACCACTCCCCGCTACCCCTCTGCCCTTCACTCCCCACTCTTCCCCTCTCCATCCCCACCTCTCTCCCTCCACCCTCCCTCTCTCCCTCTCTTCCCCCTACTCCTCTCCCCTTCCCCTCATCCCCTCCCCCCCTCTCCCCCCTCCCCGCTCTCCTCCCACTCCCCACTCTCCTCTCCCCTTCCCCTAACTCAGCGGGTGCAGCAGCATCTTTGGATCGAAGGAAATGGGCAACGTTTCATAACAAAACACATCTAATGATGGGCTTCAGCCCAAAGCGTTGCCTATTTCCTTCGCTCCAACCCGTCTCCCTCTCCCCCCTCCCCCTGCCTGTGTGTTTGGGGGGTGGTTAGTGTGAGTGTGATGCTGCAGCCCCCCCCCACTCCCGCAAACGCGCGTTGGGAAAACAGCCCGCCAACAGTCCCTCTGTCTTTAAGACGGAACTGCAGATGCTGGAAAATCAAAGGTACACAAGAAAAACCTGTATAACCTCAGTGGGTGCAGCAGCATCTATGGATCGAATGAAATAGGCAACGTTTCAGGAGAAAACCCATCTAAGGATGGGCTTCAGCCCAAAGCGTTGCCTATTTCCTTCTCCCCACCCCGTCTCCCTCTCCCCCCCTCCCTCGCCTGTGTGTTTGGGGGGTGGTTAGTGTGAGTGTGATGCCGCAGCCCCCCCACAAACGCGCGTTGGGGGAAACAGCCCGCCAACAGTCTCTCTGTCTTTAAGAAGGATATTCCTGCAAATGCTGGAAAATCGAGGGTACACTAAAAAAAGCTGGAAAAACTCAGCGGGTGCAGCAGCATCTATGGATCGAATGAAATAGGCAACGTTTCGGTACTAAACACATCTGAAGATGGGTTTCAGACCAAAGTGTTGCTTATTTCCTTCGCTCCATAGATGCTGCTGCACACGCTGAGTTTCTCCAGCTTTTTTCTGTGTACCAGTCTCTCTGTCTCTCACCTCTCTCTCTCTCTCTCTCTCTCTCTCTCTCTGTGCCCTTCTCTCTTCACAGCCCGCGGCTCGACTCATGCACGCCCGCTCCAAACCCCCCCTTCACCTCTCTCCCCGTCCTCTCCTTCCTCTCTCCACCCCCTCCTCTCTCCCCCTCCTCTCCCACCCTTCCTCTCCCCCCTTCCTCTCCCCCCTTCCTCTCCACCCTCCTCCTCCCCCTCTTCAAATTTTTTTTTCTAACATTAAATTTTCTTTCTCTGCCCCCCCCTCTAGACGCACCTGGGAGGTGAGGGCTATTCGTTAGTGGATAGGGTGGAGATGGGATAAAAGAAGCCAATTAAAAAATTAAGATAATATCAAGGGGTGTGATGAGTGTGTGTGTTTGTGGGTGCCAGCGTGCTTTGGAGGAAAGGGGGTGGTTAGTGTAACGCCACAGCACCCCCCCCCCACCCGCAAACGCACGTTCGGTGTCCAGACCCAACGGGTCTGCACTTGGTCTAGTCTATCTTTAAAACTGTGTGTGTGTGTGTTTCTGTGTGTGTTTCTGCCTGTGTATGTTTCTGCCTGTCTTGTGGGTGCCAGCCTTCCTTTGATTCGTTGCTACGCCAACACCACACGCAGAAACGCCGAGATTTTTTCCATTTCGTTAGACATTTCACTTTTCATTCCAAGTATCCACTTCTGATTAAATTTCGTCGTGTTTATGCACACATTTTAAATAAAGTCCTTCTCCCCCCCACCCCCAAAATTTCAAAATATTAAAAAAAAACAGCTCTCACCCATAGAATGTTGGTGAACGTTCCATCGTGTGATGTCACAATGCCCAATGCTCACAGATGTCCAATCAGAATGGATCCATTTACATATGCTTTTGCAGCAGCCCCAGCCTCAGCCCCTCCCCCCCACCCCCGAAGCTTGTGTCGAAGCGCGTCATCACGTGTGTGGGAATAGAGAAAGAGGATTGGGGGTGATAGGGAATTGGGAACAGATGGACTGTCCCTACCCGTCCCCCTTCCACTCTCCCTCCCCACTATTTCCCCTCTCTCCCCCCCTCCCCTCTCCCCCTCCCTCCACACTCTTCCCCCTCCCTCCCCTACTCCATCTCCCTCCTCCCCTCCCTCCCCATCCCTCCCCACCTCTCTCCCCCTTCCCATCCCTCTCTCCCCCTCCCCCATCCCTCTCTCCTCCCCCTCTCAATCTCTCTCTCCTCACCCTCTCCCTCTCCTCACCCTCCTCCTCCCACCACCAACCCTCTCTCCCCCACCCCCCTTCCCTCTCCCCCCTTCCCTCCCCCACCTCCTTCCCTCTCTTCCCATCCCCTTCCCTCCCCCACCCCCTTCCCTCTCTCCCCCACCCCCTTACCCCTCCCCACTCTTCCCCCTCCATCCACACTTTTCCCCCTCTACCCTCTACCCCTATCTCTGCTCTCTCTCTCTTTGATCTTTATCTTTTTCTCTGCCCTCTCTCTCGCTTTTTCTTCCACTCTGTCTGTGCACACTCTCTCTGCCCCCCCCCTCTAGACGCACCTGAGAGGCGAGGGCTATTCGTCAGTGGATAGGGTGGAGATGGGATAAAAGAAGCCAATTAATAAAATTAAGATAATATCAAGGGGTGTGATGAGTGTGTGTGTTTGTGGGTGCCAGATTCCCACCCCGCAACCGTGCTTTGGAGGAACAGACCCAACGGGTCTGCACTTGGTCTAGTATATATGTGTGTGTGTGTGTGTGTGTGTGTGTGTGTGTGTGTGTGTGTGTGCGTGCGTGCGTGCGTGCGTGCGTGCGTGCGTGCGTGCGTGCGTGCGTGCGTGCGTGCGTGCGTGCGTGCGTGCGTGCGTGCGTGCGTGCGTGCGTGCGTGCGTGCGTGCGTGCGTGCGTGCGTGCGTGCGTGCGTGTGTGTGTGTGTGTGTGTGTGTTTTCAAGGTTCAAGGTTGGTTATTGTCACATGTACCAATTAAGGTACAGTGAAATTCAGATTTGCCACACAATCATACCGATAAAGAGCAACAAGACACCCAAATAAATGTTTTACATGAAACATCCACCACAGTGACTCCCCCACATACCTCACTGTGATGGAAGGAAAAAAAAGTTCCATCTTCTTCCCTTCTTTGTTCTCCCGCAGTCGGGGCACTCGAACCTTCCGTGGTCGGGGAGATCTAGGCTCCCGCAACCGGCGGTCGAGCTCTCCGCGATGGGGATCTCAGCTACCCCACGCCAGGCGATCGGACTCCCGTGCGTGTGTATGTGTGTGTGTGTGTGAGTGTGAATGTGTGTGAGTGTGTGTGTGTGTGTGTGTGTGTGTGTGTGTGTGTGTGTGTGTGTGTGTGTGTGTGTGTGTGTGTGTGTGCATATATACATACAAAATATAATATCTATGTAACTAAAAGTCTCATCTTGACCACTTCCTGCCTGCACTGTATATTGTTTTACTCACAGTCCTCCTCCGCTGAGGCAGCCCCGAGGATTTTTCCGATCGATAAAAAAAAAGTTATGAGTGTTTAAAAAATCTTGAGCTCAGCTGATTGGTCCTCTTGTCTGTCAATCACCACGATGAAGGTATCGCCCCTTCCAGGGGGGCAGGACTATAAAACCCCAGATGCCTGGATGTGAGTCAGTCACTCTGGAAGATCACGGGTGAGTCCACAACTGTGAATCTAAGCTATGAATCAACTGAACTGTGAGACGGTAATGTACTTGCAATAAATGATTTGTTAGCCCTTAATGACAATGCAATGAGTTGTTTGGAAAATTGGTGGCCTGAAATGCTGCAAAATTGAATTTGGTGGTCTGCACTCTGCCTGAAATGCTGCGAAATTGAGTTTGGTGGCCTGCACTCTGCCTGAAATGCTGCGAAATTGAGTTTGGTGGCCTACACTCTGCCTGAAATGCTGTGAAATTAAGTTTGGTGGCCTGCACTCTGCTTGAACTGGAATATCAAGGAATAGCTGTGAGTGAACTGCCAGCCCACCAGCCCTGAGTGACTGATCTGCCAGCCCACCATCCCTGAATGACTGAGCTGCCAGCCCACCAGCACTGAGTGACTGAGCTGCCAGCCCACCAGGCCTGAGTGACTGAGCTACCAGCCCAAGATTCCATTTGGCCCACAACATCCATACTAGTACTCCAGAAAGCCCCCCCCCCACTGGCCAGCAATATTGGAATTGGTGGAGAGGTGGAATATTGCGTTGGGGGACCAGCCTTCCCGTGTGAAAATGGGACCAAATGGGTCCCATTTAGTCTAGTATATATATATATATATATATATATATATATATATATATATATATATTAGGTATATATACATACAAAATACAACCTATATATATATATATATATATATATATAATACAAAACAGAGGAATATGCCTGCCTTTCTGTTATTTAGGACTTTATCTACCTCTGTTATCAAGCTCATCTCCATTTGAAGTTAAACCAGTTAAAGAATATACCTTTACAAATGTTTGCTTACAATACCATTATCTGATTTGATCGAACAGCACGCAAAACAAAGTTTTCATTGTACCTCGGTGCACATGACAACAAGAAACCTTAACCTAACTGAAGACGACAAGACATAGGAGCAGAATTAGGCCATTGGGCTCATTGAGTCTATTCAGCCGTTCAATCATGGCAGATCTATTTTCCCCTCTCAACCCCATCCTCCTACCTTCTCCCCATAGCCTTTGACGACCTTACTAATCAAGCCTCCACTGCCATCTGTAGTAATGACTCCCACAGATTCACCACCCTCTGGCTAAAGAAACTTCTCCACAGAGGGCAGACACAAAGTGCTGGAGTGACTCAGGGGGTCGGGCAGCATCTCCTGAGATTGAAGAAGGGTCCCAACCTTAAATCGTCACCCATCCTTTTTCTCTCGAGATGCTGCCTGACCCGCTGAGTTACTCCGGCACTTTGAGTCTATCTTCGATAGAAACCAGCATCTACAGTTCTTGAAGGAACTGCAGACGCTGGAAAATCGGAGGTAGGCAAAATTGCTGGAGAAACTCAGCGGGTGCGGCAGCATCTATGGAGCGAAGGAAATAGGCAACGTTTCGGCACGCTGAGTTTCTCTAGCAATTTTGTCTATCTACAGTTCTTTGTTTCTACATTTTCTCCACAGAGAGAAGGGAAAGACCAAACTGAGAAGAGCAGAAGAAGATCAAATATGGGTTACTGCAAAATGGAAGTAACCATATCTGTTAAAATTGAGAGATTGAGGTGCTGAAAACACGATAACATCCCCAAAGTATTTATTAGTGAGGAGGACTCTTAACCCGACTTAAATTTACATTCCATTCACGGAAATTATTTTGTGAAAACTGTTTTGGGGAACTTTTTCATGAAAGATGAATATAACCCTGCGAATGGGGATGATGACAGAAGCCTCCTTGTGGCAATCCCTGGAAGCGACTCTGTGACGCGTCGGGCGACCAATTCTGTCAACATTTGGACGACGACGGAAGCCAACAGCGAGCTGTGCGTCGTCCGACACACGAGCGAACGAACTCTGTGGATCTCACAGGGCAAGTCTAACATCCGTCGCACGGTCAATCCAACCAGAAAATAAATCAATCAATTAATCATTCTTCAACCTCAATTAAGCTCAACTGCATAGATATTATTGTTATTATTGCACTATTATTGTTTGCTTATTTTTTATGTGTACTTATGTGTGCGTGCGTGTGTATGTATATACAGTATATACATCCCTTCCATCGAGGGGATCTATCGCAGTCGCTGCCTCAAAAAGGCTGGCAGCATCATCAAGGACCCACATCATCCTGGCCACACATTCATCTCCCCGCTACCTTCAGGTAGAAGGTACAGGAGCCTGAAGACTGCAATGACCAGGTTCAGGAATAGCTACTTCCCCACAGCCATCAGGTTATTAAACTTGGCTCGGACAAAACTCTGAACATTAATAACCCATTATCTGTTATTTGCACTTTATCAGTGGTATATAGACACACTGATCTGTTTTGTAGTCAATGCCTACTATGTTCTGTTGTGCTGAAGCAAAGTAAGAATTTCATTGTCCTATCAGGGACACATGACAATAAACTCTCTTGAATCTTGAATCTATATATATTATATGTCAGGTCAAGGCGTAGCCTTGCAACTGGTACCATTTAGTCTAGTTCAACCTGAGGGACATGCTCATCCTTCATGGAAAGTCTGCCTTGGTGGACCAGACCAGGCAGAAGAGATCTTTATGAACCAACGGCTGGAAAGGCGATGCACTGTGGAATGTGAAGGGCCAGTCAGAGCACTAAAGATGACATGGCCATCCACTGCAGCCAACAGGTCTCCCGCCGTGATGATTTTTCGTACCACTAGACTCTGACTTCTGCGGCCGAGAGGTTGGGGTTGTGACAGTGCAACAGCTTCTCCACCTTAAACCAATTTACGCACAGGTTTTTGTGCAGCCCAAGAGACTGCACAACTCGCCATCGTCGTCACCGACGGGCTGCCACCATATGTATGTGTGTGTGTGTGTATATAAGATAGATACAAAAAGCTGAAGCCTGTCTCAGCGGGACAGGCAGCATCTCTGGAGAGAAGGAATAGGTGACGTTACGGGTCGAGACCTTTCCCCAGACTAGTTTGAATCAGGGAAACGAGTGATACAGACGATGATGTAGAGAGATAAAGAACAATGAATGAAAGATATGCAAAAAAGTAACGATGATAAAGGAAACGGGCCATTGTTAGCTGTTTGTTGGATGGAAACAAGAAGCTGGTGTGACTTGGGTGGGGGAGGGATAGAGAGAGAGGTAATGCCGGGGTTACTTGAAGTTAGAGAAATCAATATTCATACCACTGGGCTCAAAGCCCAGTGTGTTTATATATATATTTATCTGTGTTTATAGCTGAAATGCACTATAAATAGCTTGATTGTAATCATGTTTTGTGTTTCTGCTAACTGGTTAGCACGCAACAAAAAGCTTTTCACTGTACCTCGGTACACGTGACAATAAACTAAACTGAACTGAGTATGTGTTTCTATATACACACACACACTGAACTTTTTTTCTAATTTTTTTTCTCGTTTATTGTCGCGGGTTGACGCCCAAAGAGTCGTACCTTTTTCTGGTCACCGCTGGATTTTCAAATTGTAGAAAATTTCCGGCGGCCTGCTGCGACTATGACGGATGCCGACAAGTCGCCAAAAAAATCGCGTAAGTGGGACAGGCCCTTAAGAATTCCATTGTTCTATCAAGGACCATATGACAATAAAACACTCTTGACTCTGGTTATGTTGGTGTTAAACGGTTGCTATGAAATAACGTACATTGCTCTTTCAAAGTAATTTTCCACATCAAGCACTTTGAGTCGTTTAAATGTGCTAAATCATTGGCATTTGTAATGAATTATCCGTAAATGGTTCGAAGCCACAGTGAGAAAAAATAAACTGTGAGGTATAATTTAACACAAGTTGCTGGTTGAGGTGGAATCAAATGTTTGATGCTTGGAACCCAACTACCAATTAACCTCACCACGGAACGTCGGGACTGTTCTGTACCAGTGTGGTAACTTTCTAGTGAAATGATTTATGTTCTAATTCGAACTCTTCCTCAGGAAAGTAACAATTTAAATGTTGTTCTGGCAGCAAACTGTATAGAAATGTGAGCAATTCCACGTTGAAATAGCTGCATCGTCTAGTCACAGAGTCGTACAGCATGGAAACAGGCCCTTTGGCCCAGCTTACCCATGCCGACCAATGACCGATGACCAAGCTGGGGAGCTTTTTGAAAAAGGGCGGCACTGTGGTGCAGCGGTAGAGTTGCTGCCTTACAACGCCGGAGACCCGGGCACTACCAGTCAAATTGGACAGTGAAAACAATAGAAAAGGGTAATCTCTTTCACATGTGTGTACCTTAATTTCCCTTTCTCATTCTGTGTCCTTCAATTCATAGAGTCATAGAGTGACACAGTGTGGAAACAGGCCCTTCGGCCCAACTTGCCCACACCGACCAACAATATCCCACTGTTCTCCGCAAAGTGCTTCTTCTCACCTATTCCTTTTATTTTTATTTTAGCAAAATGCTCTTGTTCTTGAATATCCAGAGGCAGTTGACTGAGTCTGAGGAAGGGTCTCGACCCGAAACAGCACCAATTCCTTTTCTCCAGAGATGCTGCCTGTCCCGCTGAGTTACTCCTGCATTTTGTGTCCCTCTTTGGATTTTCTCACTTGTTTAGGTGTGAATAGTCTACCTGTCCCGTTCTCTATCACTTCATCTTTGGCAAACCATCAAATCCTTCATATGTTTTTATAAACACTCATAATCTTCTCTGTTCTAATGGAAATAAACAATGTTTTCAAACCCTTTAGTCAGACTTTGGAGGTACAGCGCAGATACAGATACAGGCCTTTCGGCCTACTAAGCCCACTCAGGCCAGCGATCCTCACAGACTAACGCTATCCTACACACACTAGGGACAATTTACAATTTTTACCGAAGTGAATGAATCTGCACGTCTTTGGAGTGTGGGAGGGAACCGGAGCACCCGGCGAAAACCCAATCGGTCACAGGAAGAATGTATAAACTCTGTACAGACCACACCCATAGTCAGAATCAAAACCGGGTCTCTGGCGCTGTGAGGCAGCAACTCTACCGCTGCTGCTCTCATAACTAAAAAAACACCTATCCCTTCTATCATCGGAGTGAATTTCTGTTTCACCTTTACCACAGCCTTGAAAAAACACTCGGGGAACTGAACACAACTGATGGTGGAGCAGCTGCCTCACAGCGCCAGAGACCCGGATTCGATCGTGACCTCAGGTACTGTCTTTGTGGAGGTTGCACGTTCTCTCTGTGACCGCGTGGGTTTCCTTCAAGTGCTCACGTTTCCTCCCACATACCAAAGACATGCGGGTTTGTAGGTTAATTGGCCTCTGTAAATTGCACCCTAGTGTGTAGGGAGTGTATACAGAAAGTGCGATGCTCGGCATTGACTCGGTGGGCTGAATGGCCTGCTTACATGCTTTCCATTCCAAACTAAAAAAATAATTACATAGAAACATAGAAAATAGGTGCAGGAGGAGGCCATTTGGCCCTTCGAGCCTGCACCGCCATTCACTGTGATCACAGCTGATCATCCACAATCAGTAACCCGTGCCTGCCTTCTCCCCATAGCCCTTGATTCCGATAGCCCCTAGAGCTCTATCTAACTCTCTTTTAAATTCATCCAGTGAATTAGCCTCCACTGCCTTCTATGGCAGAGAATTCCACTTAATTGACTTAATACCTCTCCAATGATTTGAATAAGAGGTCAATATCTGCTTGTTTTTGTGCCTGTTTATGAAACCTTGGGGCCTGGTTGGCATTCGCTACTTTATTAGCCTCACCTCAACTTCATAAAAGGACATGGCTCAGATTTATTGGGCTAAAGTGCCTCCAAGTTTCTCTGCTCCGATAGAAGTCATGAATGTAATAAAGTAATGGAATGACTTCCCTTTGGGATAACACACATTACTTCTGGTATGCTTTGGTGTTGTTTATGGGGCTTCAGGGCATCGCATGTTAACTCCTGTCCAAAATGTACTTTTTGCAATGATTCACAGAGCAGAATCTGGAGGGGGGGATTTACCGAAAATGACTCGCTTGACTCGTCCAACTGATGGACAATTGGAAGGCAGAATATTTTCTCCAAAACGAAGAAGGAAATGCCCTAAATTTTAAAAAAAAGAAACAGGCTTTGCGGCCCGATGGCACAGCGGTAGAGTTGCTGCCTCACAGCGCCAGAGACCCGGGTTCCATCCTGACTACGGGTGCTGCCTGTACGGAATTTGTACGTTGTCCCCGTGACCCGCGTGGGTTTCCTCCGGGAAGCTCTGGTTTCCTCCCACATGCCAAAGACTAAACGGTGTCTAGGTTAATTGGCCTGGTATAAATGTAAAATCGTCCCCAGTGTGTGTGTAGGATAGCGTTAGCGTGCGGCGATCGCTGGTCGGCGCGGTCTCGGTGGGCCGAAGGGCCTGTTTCCGCGCTATATCTCTAAATACTAAACCAAACTCTAAAAGTTCTTGATGCTACCTGATTCCATTTGATCACTGGTCTGGCCTGTGGCATCTCCGATAAGATGAACTCAATGGGAAATTCAAGAGGGACCACTTCCCAATCTGACATTCCTGAGAGCGCATGTACGGTAAAGAATATAACATGTTGTGGGAAATATTCCAGAGAACAACACATTCTCTAAGTTTGGATGATGTCCATTAGTCATCAGATCTCATTTTTGCACCACTGTGTCTCCCTCTAAACTATTGACTTGTTGACCTTAAGGCAGTATAATAAATGTTGCATATTTCCCACTCGAGGTTTATTACCATCAACTGAAATATTTGCTCCCAAGAAAACGATTTTGCACGCACTGCAAATATTTCTTATCGAAATATATTCAGGCCATGCAGATGTGTAATTAACTTACACAAAACAAAATGCAGATTGCACATGTAACAGAACTATATCTTGCTTCCATTCGAGAAACAGTACAGAATAGTCACGGCTAAATAATATATAGTCACATAAATGAAATGGAAAAACCCAGAGGTTCTGATTACCAGTCAGTGGTTCACAGATAAATGTTTCCACTGTCAGTTTGGAAGAGATACTGCAGTTCTAAATCATATGTAGGAAGTTAATCATTTTGTTTTCAGCATTACTTAGCTCTCCCATCCGGAACCATGTTGTGTTAAGATCTGCCCAACTTATCCGGCTCCTCGATACTGTTTATATAACCTTATTTCTTGGAGTCATAGTTTTACAGCATTGAAACAGGCCATTCAGACCAACTTGTCCACATGTCCCATCTACACTAGTCCCACCTGCCTGAGTGTGGCCCATATCCCTCTAAACCTATCCGATCCATGTACCCATCTAACTGTTGAGATAGTACCTGCCTCAAATACCTCCTCCAGCAGCTCGTTCCATACACCTACCACCCTCTGCGTGAAAAAGTTACCACCCTATTAAATCTATCCCCCCCTCACCTTAAACCTATGTCCTCTGGTTCTCGATTGCCCTACTCTGGGCAAGAAACTCTGTGTGTCTACCCGATCTATTCCTCTCGTAATTTTATACACCTCTGTAAGATCACCCCTCATCCTCCGGCGCTCCAAGGAATAGAATCCTAGCCTGCTCAACCTCTCCCTGTAGCTCAGGCCCTCGAGTCCTGGCAACATGCTTGTAAATCTTCTTTACACCCTTTCCAGCTTGACAACATCACATTCTTCTCTCGGCAACATTGTTCCCTTGGACTTTCTTTGAAAGTTATGTTCAAATTGTATTTTGGGTCTATATGTCATAGACCAGAATCACAGATAATTGGTTTGACCTTGTTTTAAAAACTGCTGCGTATTGCTTTTTCCCCTTTCCATTTTGAAAATAAGACATTACTTATCTGAGCAGCATCTTATAGAATATGCAGCCCATATAGATCAGTACTCAGTATAAAGCACAAACTCTGCCTTGATGCAGGGTAGAAATACTGAGGCAACCAAAGAAATCATTCATTTAAGATGATAGACAGGCACAAAATGCTGGAGTAACTCAACGGGACAGGCAGCCTCTCTGATGAGAAGGAATGGGTGATGTTTTGGGTCGAGACCCTTCTTCAGACTCTGGAGTCTCAACTCTGGAGTCTTGACTCTGGAGTTTAAACCAGCATCTGCTGTTCCTTCCCACACAGATCATTAATTTAGTTTAGTTTAGTCTAGTTTTATTGTCACGTGTACCGAGGTACAGAGAAAAGCTTTTGTTGCATGCTATCCAGTCTGCAGAAAGACAATACATGATTATACATGTATCTATACACTGTAAATGGCTCGTTTATTAAACAAGCCATTTACAGTGTATCGATACATGATAAGGGAATAACGCTTAGTGCAAGGTGAAGCCAGCAAAGTCCGATCAAAGATAGTCCGAGGTTCACCAATGAGGTAGATAGTAGTTCAGGACTGCTCTCTGGTTGTGGTAGGATGGTTCAGTTGCCTGATAACAGTTGGGAAGAAACTGTCCTTGAATCTGGATGTGTGCGTTTTCACCTTTTCCTCGATGGGAGAGGGGTGAAGAGGGAGTGGCTCGGTGCGACTCGTCCTTGATGATGCTGCTGACCTTGCCGAGGCAGCATGAGGTGTAAATGGAGTCAATAGAAGGGAGGTTGGTTTGTGTGATGGTCTGGGCTGCATCCACATTTTATCTACATTACCTTCTAATTTTTATAAACACACACACTACAATGATTTTCTGCACAGTACATAAGGATTTAATTTAATTAGGCATCACTGCACAGATTCAAAGTGATGCTTAATAAATGCATGACACACCTATCCACCAAAATGAGTGGACGTACATATTGTCCATCAAACAGCCCACTGATCACATTCAACATTGACAAGAGATTTATTCTGTTTAGAGATACAGCATAGATCTTCAGCCCACCAAGTCCACACCGACCATCGATCACCCATTCACACTAGTTCTATGTTATCCCACTTTTACATCCATTCCCTACACACAACGGAATACTGATTGTGGATGATCAGCCATGATCACATTGAATGGTGGTGCTGGCTCGGAGGGCCGAATGGCCTACTCCTGCACCTATTGTCTATTGTCTATTGACCCACTGAGTTACTCCAGTCTTCTTTTGTAAACTACGATCTGCAGTTCATAAGGACATAAGGTCATGTGATCGGAGAAGAATGAGGCCATTCGGCCCATCACGTCTGCTCCGCCATTCATTCGTGGCTGATCTATCTCTCCCTCCTAACCCCATTCTCTTGCCTTCTCCCCATAACCTCTGACACCCGCACTAATCAAGAATCTATCTATCTGTGCCTTTGAAATATCCATTGACGGCCTCCACAGCCTTCTGTGGCAAAGAATTCCACAGATTCACCACCCTCTGAGAAAATAAATTCCTCCCCATTTCCTTCCTAAAGGAACAACCTTTAATTCTGAGGCTGTGACCTCGAGTCCTAGACTGTCCCACTAGCGGAAACATCCTCTCACATCTACTCTATCCAAGCCTTTCACTACTCGGTAAGTTCCTGGTTCTCCAATCCTTTTTGTATCAATTATTTGCTCAGCTGTTTGGAGTGTTCTCTATCATTTAAAAAAAATGTTAGTTTAAAAACTTTGTATTAATCACTTTTTATCTTTGGTGAGATCCCATCAGATCTAAATTAGGATCAAAAAGATGAATAGAAATTCTTTGTCTCTCACTAATTTTATTGACCAGATTAGCTGCTCTTCCATAAGAAGTATTTCATTTAATTTGGAGGGCATCATTGTTTACTCTGCTGGGATAGTTCAGATTAGATTGCCTTTGATAACTTCTGATTAAACTTGCATGAGAAAACAACACACAAAGCTCCCAATAAAACAAAATAATGAATCACTTCATGACTGCTGCTCATTCAAAACGATTATAAAGTCGTTTACTGATAAAACAGAATGCCAATCGGAAAATACAGACGTTCTTTGAGCGAAATCACCGTTCAATAACTTAAACTAAATTAAATTAAACTAAACTAAGCTAAACTAAACAGAACCAAAGGTAATCTGAAAGTGCACCTTTGGTTATATCCGTGTGCAGACGGGATGTCGAAGGACGAGAAGCCGAAGCCAAGAAGTGGAAGCCAAGATACCGAACGGACACGATGCTGAAAGGATACAAAGCTGAACGGACACTACGCCGAAAGGACAAGACGCAGAACGGACATGACGCCGAAAAGCCGCCGAGCGGACATGACGTCTCCGGGGACGGGATTGGTCCGACACCTTGTCAGCGATTGATCCAGACCCCAGCGTCCATCACATCACTTGCCGGGGGTGGGGGAGGGTTGGGGGAGATGGGAGTGGGGGGGGGGGGGGGTGGAGCTTGAGGTTGCGTTTGTAAAATAGTGGCAGTGACTCCAGGCTGCTGTGACGTTGACGTTGAAAAGCCTCTGTGGCAATCGCAGCAGCTTGGAGTCACTGCCACCATTTTACAAACGCAAGCTCAAGCTCCCTTCCCCCCCTTCCATCTCCCACGGCCAGTGGTGTGATGGACGCAGGCGGTCCGGACCAATTGCTGACCTTTGTTGTTGACTGACAAGGTGGCCGACCAATCCCGTCTCCGGAGACGCCATGTCCGTTCGACGGCTTTTCGACGTCATGTCCGTTCTACGCCTTGTCCGTTCGGCGTCGTGTCCATTCTGCGTCTTGTCCGGTTCGGCGTCGTGTCCGTTCGGTATCTTGGCTTTTTGCCGTGATGTACGTTCAGTATCTTGGCTTCCACTCCTTGGGTTTGGCTTCTCGTCCTTCGACGTCCCGTCCGGGTACCGGTTACTCACCTGCTGGTCTACACACCTTTGGTTAAATAGGTATACAAAACCTTACCTGCATGTGATGTTGATTGTGCCATTGACTTCAATAACCAGCTGCTTGTCAGATACAGTCAGTTGTGGAACATTCAGTCTGTTTCGAGGGAGACCTGACATAGAAAAAGCACATCCTATATTCAGTACGTAGCATTCACGGGCAGCCTTTCTTTAGCAAATTACTGCAAGACCACCAACTATGATGTTAACTGGTGAATTTCATTTATTTTATTGGCATGCTAAGTGTGTTATTTTCAACTGGTACCATTAATCAGCCACATATTTATAGAAAAATACAAATATTACCTGCACCGCTGATTTCTAATGGACCTAAACCTCAAAACCCACATAAACAATGCAGTGACAAAGCGACATCATGTGGATTGATATTTCTTGATAATCATTAACAATTACAAGATTGTTTGAAGAGTACTCGCTGTTTTAATTTGTAGGTTTAGCTTCCAGTGTTGAATCTAATCGACAATAAATGTGCACAATCCTGAAAGTTGGTTAAGAATAATGGGGAGGCTAACACTGGTCATTTGTTTGAGGTAGATGACCAGATAGTGAGAAGCAAACAAGTTTCTGGGGCACTGCAACCAACATATCACCTATCTCCTAAGTGTGTGGCCAATTCTCATGTATCATGAACATGTAGTTATTATTTCCAGTAACAAGTGGACCAATACCTTCATTTGACTTTAGTACCACAACAATCTCCGTGGATTGTCACCTTGTCGTGGTGGAGAAGCTTGTGTGGTCCTGAGATCCTGAGAGCGATGCCGTCTGGAGCTATGCTCCTGGTAGGGCCACCCATGGCGGTGAGGTCGAGGGGGAGGTCTCTGACAAAGAGCAATCCAACCAAGACCTCAACGGTGGAACTGGCGGAGGATGATGGCTGCCCTTAGTGGAGCGTCACAACGGATGGGAAGGCAGCAGAAAAGGGGCCCCAGTCGTCTTGGACTCCATGCCACTGGATCCTGACCCAGATCTGTCAAGGACCGTGGGGTGGCTGTCTGTACACCAGTCTCCCCACGTTAAACAAAGTCACGCACAGGTGTCCTCCATATAGGAGGACAGTCATACTCGTTTCAAGTGACCGCCGATGATGATGATGATGATTAAACAAAGAGGGTTATAAGCAAGAGAATAACACAAAGTTAGACACAAAAAGCTGGAGTAACTCAGCGGGTCAGGCAGCATCTGTGGAGAAAAGGAATAGGTGATGATTCGGGTCGAGACCCTTCTTCAGAGACATCTTGACCTGAAATGTCACCTATTCTTTTTCTCCAGGGATGCTGTCTGACCCGCTGAGTTACTCCAGGATTTTGTGTCTATCTTTGGTTTAAACCAGCACCTGCAGTTCCTTCCTACATAGTATAACACAAAGTGCTGGAGTAACTCAGCAGGTCAGGCTGCATCTCCAGTGGATATGGGTAAACGATGTTTCAGGTCAGAACCCTTTTTTAGACTGATTGTGAACAGCTCCATCCAAGACCGCAAGAAATTACAGAGAATTGTGGACGCAGCCCAGACCAGGCAGTCAGAGTGGCGCAGCGGTAGGGTTGTTGCCTTACAGCGCATGCAGCGCCAGAGACCCGGGTTCGGTCCCGACTATGGATGCTGTCTGTACAGAGTTTGTACGTTCTCCCCGTGACCTGCGTGGGTTTTCTCAGAGATCTTCAGTTTCCTCCCACATTCCAAAGACGCACAGGTTTGTAGGTTAATTGGCTTGGTCAATGTAAAAAAATGTCTCTAGTGTGTGTAGGATAGTGTTAATGTGCGGGGATCGCTGGTCGGCGCGGACCCGGTGGGCCGAAGGGCCTGTTTCCGTGCTGCATCTCTAAACCATCGCGCAAACCAATCTCCCTTCCATTGACTCCATCTACGCTGTTATCCATGCAAATATTTTCTTGGGGCGTCTAGGTCGATATGGACGTGTTGGTCCAATGGGTCTGTTTCCATTTGTAGGAGGGAACTGCAGATGCTGGTTTACACTGAAGGTAGACAGAACATGCTGGAGTAACTCAGCGGGACAGCCAGCATCTCTGGAGGGACTGAATGGGTGACGTTTCAGGTCATATTGTATGACTGCGACTTTGAGCATCTATAAACAAATTGCTATATATTTCTTTAAAAACTGAACCCAATCGAGAGGAAAAAAAATAATGTTGAAAAGTGTTGCTCAAGGCATTTTGATTTTCTGCTCAGTTGCTAAAAACCATGACTCAAATTTCCTCACATCCTGAAACTAGATTACCTATTTAGCAAATAAATCGCTTGGCATTGCGCCCGGCTTTTACTTTTTAACACACAAGTACATGTAAATTTAATTAAGTATACATGGAACTTCAAACGTTGACTGACATTCTTAGATCAGTAGCCTCGACATACAAGCAGAGGGTAAAAATTTGTAATGGTAATTTTGGCAAATGAAGTCTTAACATATTGGTGTGACAATCTTCAGTCTGCATTTTCACTGATGGCCTTATTCCAATAATTTAACAGGAGATAATCGTCGTTGGTTAGTAGCGCTTAGTCTGCAATGCAGTGCTTGCTGCATGTTATGCTGTATTATTTTCTGCAATTTTGTTCCATCAACTTCAATTGAATCCAATTTGGAAGCCGTGCACAACCCATATGCAGCACTAAATCGTGTGTTTAGTCACAGAGTCGCAGTCTTGCTACGTGGAAACATGCCCTCTGGCCCGACTTGCCATCATGTCCCATCCACACTAGTCCCGCTTGCCTGCGTTTGGCCCATATCCCCTCTAAACCTGTCCTATCCACATACCTGTCTAAATGTTTCTTAAACATCGCGATAGTACCTGCCTCACCTGCCTCCTCCGACAGCTCGTTCCATACACCCACCACCCTTAATGAGAAAAAGTGACCCCTCGGGTCCCTATTAAATCTTCCCCCATCTCACCTTAAACCTAATGCTGGAGAAACTCAGCGGGTGAGGCAGCATCTATGGAGCGAAGGAATAGGTGACGTTTCGGGTCGAGAACCTAAACCTATGTCCTCTGGTTTTTGATTCCCCTACTCTGGGCAAGAGACTCTTTGCATCTATCCGATATATTCCTCTCATGATTTTGTACACTTATATTAGTTCACCCATCAACCTCCTGTCCTTCAAGGAATAGAGTCCTATTAGCATTTAGCATTTTGTGCTATTGACATGAGACTATTTCTCATAATAAAGAACAATGTTATATAAAGGCGTCAGGTCTTCATCCAGCAATCTCATTTGAACAAACATTCAGTTTAAGAGATTTCCTTAAAGTAACTTTAATAAACTATTTTATAGACCTGAAGAAGGGTCCCGACCTGAAACGTCACCTATTCCTTCATCTCTGGAGATGCTGCGTAACATGCTGAGTTACTCCAGCACTTTGTGTCTATATTTGTTATAAACCAGCATCTGCAGTTCCTTTCTGGACTAAACTAAACTAAACTAAAACTAAATTAAACTAAACTAAACTAATATAAACTGAATTAAACTGAACTAAACTAAACTAATATAAACTAAATTAAACTAAACTAAACTAAACTAAACTAATATAAACTAAACTAAACTAATATAAACTGAACTAAACTAAACTAAACTAATATAAACTGAACTGAACTGAATCAAACTAAACTAAACTAAACTAAACTAAACTGAACTAAACTAAACTAAACTAAACTGAACTGAATTAAACTAAACTAAACTAAACTAAACTAAACTAAACTAAACTAATATAAACTGAATTAAACTAAACTAAACTAAACTAAAACTAAACTAAACTAAATTAAACTAAACTAAAACTAAAATGAAAACTAAATCTGCACTAAGCTTCCGAGAAGTTACACACTCGTGAATCTTGTCTGCATAAACAATACTGAGGTTCCAAGCATGAACCGTGTGAATTCCAAACTTTGTCTGTCCCTTTAATTATTGAGTGCCGTGCCTGAGCAGAATTGACACGTATTAAAGAAGATTACAGTAACTTCATCTCAAGTTCTTCTTTCCTTTCTGCATCCTTTCATTAGAGTTTGAAGTGCTCGGAATGCACTCTCTCAAACAGTGTTGCAAATGAAGGTTACACTTTGATGAAACAATCACCACATAGATAAGCGAGGAACTAATAATCATGGTTTAAGCTCGTAAACGCCTCTGAAACAGAGGGTGGAGAACCTAATCTTTCAAAGCAGAAGTTGAGAGAGAGAAAAAAAATGTTTCCTTTGCTCCCATTCCAATTGCAAATGTATAAAAATTAGGCAGAATTCCAGAATACAAATTGCAGTCAAGGTTCCGCATTTAAATTGTTAAAATAATATTTCTTACGTTTTTCAGCGGTCATCAATCACTTCAGAAAAGTGGCGACAATTTTAAAATTGATTGGAATGAGAGAAATGAAGAGAAACGGCCTTTGGCAGAGGGTTTTTGAAGCACGTCATTCTCGACAACAGGGAGTGGTAGAAGCAGATTGGGAACTAACCACGGCACATCACAGCACGGGTAGAATCACTACCCCTCAGGATTCTTTTGCCACTTCTGTTCCTGGGCTCTGATAATAGAATCATGGAGTCATACAGCGCGGAAACAGATCCTTCGGCCCAACTTGTCCAAGTACAAGTACAGTCTGAAGAAGGGTTTCGGCCCGAAACGTTGCCTATTTCCTTCGCTCCATAGATGCTGCTGCACCCGCTGAGTTTCTCCAGCATTTTTGTGTACCTTCGATTTTCCAGCATCTGCAGTTCCTTCTTAAACACAAGTACAAAGTACTTGTCAAACATATAAAAGGGATTGGACAGGCTAGATGCAGGAAAAATGTTCCACATGTTGGGAGAGTCCAGAACCAAGGGTCACAGTTTAAGGATAAGGGGTAGGCCATTTAGGACTGAGATGAGGAAAAACATTTTCGCCCAGAGAGTTGTGAGTTAGATTTAGCTTTAGGGCTAACGGAATCAAGGGAAATGGGGAGAAAGCAGGAACGGGGTACTGATTTAGGATGGTCAACCATGATTATATTGAATGGCGGTGCTGGCTCCAAGTGCCAGTTGCCCATCTAAAAGGCTCTTAAATGTTACTATCATCTCAGTAGAAGGTAGAGGTTAAGTAAAGTAAATATACTAGGGAGAACCGGCAGGGCCATGCTTGTGGACATGGCGGGACTGATGGTATTTATTTCAATGGAAGGAGTATAACGGGTGAGGCAAATGAGCTGGGCAACTGGAACTACGATATGGTAGCCATTGCAGAAACTTGGATGAAGATCAACACTGCCTTTTGCTGGATTGCGGCCTAGACAGGGTTGGGAACTTTGGGCAGGAACTTATTTGAAACATATAAGATTGTTAAGGGCTTGGGCACGCTAGAGGCAGGAAACATGTTCCCGATGTTGGGGGAGTCCAGAACCAGGGGCCACAGTTTAAGAATAAGGAGTAAGCCATTTAGAATGGAGATGAGGAAACACTTTTTCTCACAGAGAGTGGTGAGTCTGTGGAATTCTCTGCCTCAGAGGGCGGTGGAGGCAGGTTCTATGGATACTTTCAAGAGAGAGCCAGATAGGGCTCTTAAAAATAGCGGAGTCAGGGGATATGGGGAGAGGGCAGGAACGGGGTACTGATTGGGGATGATCAGCCATGATCACATTGAATGGCGGTGCTGGCTCGAAGGGCCAAATGGCCTACTCCTGCACCTATTGTCTATTGTCTATTGTCTAACTCTATCCCCTGGAGCGCAGGAGGACAAGGAGTGATCTTATAAAGTTGTATAAAAATCATTAGAGGAATAGATCGGGAAGATGCACAGAGTCTCATGCCCAGAGTAGGGGAATCGAGAACCAGAGGACACAGGTTTAAGTTGAATGATTTTATAGGAATCGGAGGGATAAATTTAGCACACAAAGGGTGGTGGGTGTATGGAACGAGCTGCCGGAGGAGGTAGTTGAGGCAGGGACTATTGCAATGTTTAAGAAGGAATTAGACAGGTACATGGATTACCGGGATATGGGCCAAAGGCAGGCAGGTGGGACAAGTGTAGATGGGACATGTTGGTCAGTGTGGGCAGGTTGGTCAGAAGGGCCTGTTTCCACACTGTATGATTGTATCACTCAACAGCTGTCTAAATTAGCCTCAATGCGATGTTCGGAGATTTGTGTTGCCATGGACTGCATGTATGTACTAGAATAACACCCAAATGATATCAAAACAAGTATTGTACACTGAAGGTAGGCACAAAAAGCTGGAGTAACTCAGCGGGACAGGCAGCATCTCTGGAGAGAAGGAATGGGTGACATTTCCGGTCGAGACCCTTCTTCAGACTCGACCCGAAACGTCACCCATTCCTTCTCTCCAGAGATGCTACCCGTCCCGCTGAGTTACTCCAGCATTTTGTGTCTATCTTCGGTTTAAACCATCATCTGCAGCTCCTTCTTACACAAGTGTCATACGCCATCTGAAATCACAATGCAGCAGAGTTTTCATGCATATTCTTATATTCCATACCTAATCCAATTTGACCTATCTTTGAAGGAACTACCAATTAGTACCTCAAGAAGTGGTTCACGAGAATGTGCCTGGGGATGGTTGGGTTAGTGTATGATCAGCGTTTGACGGCACTGGGCCTGTGCTTGCTGGAGTTTAGAAGGATGAGGGGGGGACCTCATTGAGACTTAAGGGCCTGTCCCACTTGACGATTTTTCGGCGACTGCCGGCGTCATATCAGGGTCGCCAAAATATTTAGAACATTTCAAAATCCAGCGGCGACAAAAAAAAGTTGAAAAAACACCGCGCGTCATACGTCATCACGCCGCGTCAATACGTCATCACGCCGCATCACCGCCGCATCGCGCCGCGTCACGTCACGTTGCATCACGCCGCAGATGGTGACCCGATATGTCAGTCGCCAAAAAAAATCGCCAATGGGACAGGCCTTTTACCGAATAGTGAAAGGCCTGGATAGAGAGGATGCGGAGAGGATGTTTCCAATAGTGGGAGAGTCTAGGACCAGAGGGCAAAGCCTCAGAATGAAAGGATGTACCTCTAGAATGAAGGTATTTCTGCGCCACTATGCCGCCCTTTTCAAAAAGAGCATTGTCATTTAATGATTTAATGTGATGGAAAGAAGTAAGATAATATGGAAATATTGCAACTCTGACTGCTAATCAGTCAGTCCCTTGGTGGCACGGTAGCGCAATGATAGATTTGTTGTGTTAAATAATGGTGCCAGAATCTCCAAATACTCAGAATTAAAGGACGTTCTTTTAGGAAGGAGATGAGGAGAAATGTCTTTAGTCAGAGGGTGGTGAATCTGTGGAATTCTTTGCCACAGAAGGCTGTGGAGGCCAAGTCAGTGGACATTTTTAAGGCAGAGATAGATAGATTCTTGATTAGTATAGTTGTAAAAGGTTATGGGAAGAAAGCAGCAGAATGGGGTTAGGAGGGAGAGAGAGATCAGCCATGATTGAATGGCGGAGTAGACTTGATGGGCCGCATGGCCTAATTCTACTCCTATTCCTTATGACCCGGGTTCGATCCTAAGTATGGGTGCTGTCTGCACGAAGTTTGTACGTTCTTCCCGTGACCGCGTGGGTTTTCTTCATGTGCTCCAATGTTGACAGACATCTCAAGATGTACAGAGAAGGGGCAGTGCTGGACCTCCTGTTAGGAAATGAGACAGGGCAGGTGGCGGAGCTATGCGTCGGGGAGCACTTCGGGTCCAGTGATCACAATACCATTAGTTTCAATATAATTATGGAGAGGGTCAGAACTGGACCTAGGGTTGAGATTTTTGTTTGGAGAAAGGCTAACTTTGAGGAGATGCGAAAGGATTTAAAAGGAGTGAATTGGGACATGTTGTTTTATGGGAAGGATGTAGAAGAAAAATGGAGGACATTTAAGGGTGAAATTTTAAGAGTACAGAATCTTTATGTCCCTGTTCGGTTGAAAGGAAATAGTAAAAAATGGAAAGAGCCATGGTTTTCAAGGGAAATTGGACGGTTCGGAAAAAGAGAGAGATCTACAATAATTATAGGCAGCATGGAGTAAATGAGGTGCTTGAGGAGTATAAAGAATGTAAAAAGAATATTAAGAAAGAAATTAGAAAAGCTAAAAGAAGATATGAGGTTGCTTTGGCAAGTAAGGTGAAAGTAAATCCAAAGGGTTTCTACAGCTATATTAATAGCAAAAGGATAACAAGGAATAAAATTGGTCCATTAGAGAGTCAGAGTGGACAGCTATCTGCAGAGCCAAAAGAGATGGGGGAGATATTGAACAATTTCTTTTCTTCGGTATTCACGAAGGAGAAGGATATGGAATTATGTGAGGTAAGGGAAACAAGCAGAGTAGCAATGGAAACTGTGAGATTCAAAGAAGAGGAGGTGCAGACACTTTTGAAAAATATGAAAACGGATAAGTCTCCAGGTCCTGACAGGATATTCCCTAGGACATTGAGGGAAGTTAGTGTAGAAATAGCAAGGGCTATGACAGAAATATTTCAAATGTCATTAGAAACGGGAATAGTGCCGGAGGATTTGCGTACTGCGCATGTTGTTCCGTTGTTTAAAAAGGGTTCGAAGAGTAAACCTAGCAATTATAGACCTGTTAGTTTGACGTCAGTGGTGGGCAAATTAATGGAAAGGATACTTAAAGATAATATATATAAGCATCTGGATAAGCAGGGTCTGATTAGGAACAGTCAACATGGATTTGTGCCTGGAAGGTCATGCTTGACTAATCTTCTTGAATTTTTCGAAGAGGTTACTAGGGAAATTGATGAGGGTAAAGCAGTGGATGTTGTCTATATGGACTTCAGTAAGGCCTTTGACAAGGTTCCTCATGGAAGGTTGGTTAAGAAGATTAAATTGTTGGGTATTAATGGTGGAGTAGCAAGATGTATTCAACAGTGGCTGAATGGGAGATGCCAGAGAGTAATGGTGGATGGCTGTTTGTCAGGTTGGAGGCCGGTGACTAGTGGGGTGCCTCAGGGGTCTGTGTTGGGTCCACTGTTGTTTGTCATGTACATCAATGATCTGGATGATGGTGTGGAAAATTGGATTAGTAAGTATGCAGATGATACTAAGATAGGTGGTGTTGTGGATAATGAAGTAGATTTTCAAAGTCTACAGAGAGATTTAGGCCATTTGGAAGAGTGGGCTGAAAGATGACAGATGGAGTTTAATGCTGACAAATGTGAGGTGCTACATCTCGGCAGGACAAATCAAAATAGGACGTACACGGTAAATGGTAGCGAATTGAGGAATGCAGTTGAACAGAGGGATCTAGGAATAACTGTGCATAGTTCCCTGAAGGTGGAATCTCATGTTGATAGGGTGGTAAAGAAAGCTTTTGGTGTGCTGGCCTTTATAAATCAGAGCATTGAATATAGAAATTGGGATGTAATGTTAAAATTGTACAAGGCATTGGTGAGGCCAATTCTGGAGTATGGAGTACAATTTTGGTCGCCTAATTATAGGAAGGATGTCAACAAAATAGAGAGAGTACAGAGGAGATTTACTAGAATGTTGCCTGGGTTTCAGCAACTAAGTTACAGAGAAAGGTTGAACAAGTTAGGTCTTTATTCTTTGGAGCGCAGAAGGTTAAGAGGGGACTTGATAGAGGTCTTTAAAATTATGAGCGGGTTAGACAGAGTGGACGTGGATAAGCTTTTCCCATTGAGAGTAGGGAAGATTCAAACAAGGGGACATGACTTGAGAATTAAGGGACAGAAGTTTAGGGGGAACATTAGGGGGAACTTCTTTACTCAGAGAGCAGTAGCTGTGTGGAATGAGCTTCCAGTGGAAGTGGTGGAGGCAGGTTCGATGTTATCCTTTAAAAATAGATTGGATGGGTATATGGATGGGAAAGGAATGGAGGGTTATGGTCTGAGTGCAGGTAGATGGGACTAGGGGGAAGTATTTATTTTTAATTAAAAATTTTTTTTTTTTTTTAAAATGTTCGGCATGGACTTGAAGGGCCGAGATGGCCTGTTTCCATGCTGTTATGGTTATATGGTTATATGGTTACAGGTTTGTAGGTTAATTGCCCCTGGTGTGTAGGTTGTGAAACTGGGGTAACATAGAACGAGTGTATGGGTGATCGATGAGTTTGAGTTTGAGTTTAGTTTATTGTCACGGAGAAGGCTTTTGTCTTTAAATAAACTTAACTCAAACGATGGTCGACGCGGACTCGGTGGGCCAATTTGCCCGTTTCCACGCTGTATCTCTAAACTAAACTAAACTCGCGAATTATCATCTGCATTATTCTTACGAAAAACATTTAATTGCAGGTGACACTCTCAACACTCGGTTTGAGTGCAAATTCGCCATGCTGTCCAATTTGTTCTGGGGTCGTGGTTGGCTTCCAGATTGATGGCCATAAGGTCATAAGGTCATAAATGATAGGAGCAGAATTAGGCCATTCGGCCCAACAAGTCTACTCCACCATTCAATCATGGCTGATCTATCTCTCCCTCCTAACCCCGTACTAATCAATAATCTATCTATCTCTGCCTTTTCGCAGCCTTCTGCGGCTAAGAATTATACAGATTCACCACCCTCTGACGAAATAAAGTCATCCCTCATCTTCCTAAAGGAACGTCCTTTAATTCTGAGGTTATGACCTCTGGTCCTGGACTCTAATACTAGTGGAAGCATCCTCTTCACATCCACTCTATCCGGGCCTCTCACTATTCGGTAAGTTTCAATGAGGTTCCTCCTCATCCTTCTAAACTCCAGCGAGTACAGGCCCAGTGCCGTGAATAGCTCATCATATGTTAAACTCCTGACCTTGTAAATAACCTAGTAACCTCTTCGATCATCTTGCAGCAGAATAAACAATAGCTTCACCCAGGGATCTGTTGTTTCAAGACATAAGATCATAAGTGACAGGAGCAGAATTAGACCATTGGCTGATGTATCTCTCCCTCCTAACCCCATTCCCCTGCCTTCTCCCCGTAACCTCTGACACCCGTACTAATCTAGAATCTATCTATCTCTGCCTTTTCAAAATAGTTCAAGGGTCAGCAATGCACAATTTGTTCTGGAATTAATTTCTACTTGAAGTCTCTTGACTTTGACTGCTGCACTGGACAACCTTGGGTGAATGACAGTGAAAATACGTGCAGGCCCTGACAAACCCTCCAGCCACCGCGCTAATGGCAGACAGGTGGACAGAACCATCTCTGTCCGTTGCAGTTACCTGTATCATTTTGACACTTTGCTTCTGTCTGATGCTGTTACTTCATGACATGAATGTACAAAAGCAGGTTACTCAGATTAAACAGCAGGCTATTGCAATCATGCACTGCAGTGTAAACAAAATGGTTCTGTTAAACATTAACACTACAGTGTTCTCCAGTAAATGGGTGGTTGATTATAGCATGACTCCATGGGCCGAAGGGCCTGTTTCCATACTGTATCGCCTCATGATATTATCCGTTCTGTTGTGTCACATAGAAACAACAGATAGAGGAACAAAACCGCGTGTTATCTCCAAGATCTTAATGCCCCCGTCCCACTTAGGAAACCTGAACGGAAACCTCTGGAGACCTTGCGCCCCACCCAAGGTTTCCGTGCGGTTCCCGGAGGATTTTGTCACTCTCCCTAATGGTCGAAAGTGGTTTCCACGTAGTCGAGCTTCTTCTATGTTCCGGCGATTATTTCAAAAAATTCAAAACCGGCCTCGACTAAAAACAGGTTGCAGTTTTAAAAATCGGTAATTTTTTAGTCGAAGCCGGTTGCGATGCTAGTTGAAGGTGGTTGCCGGAGGTTGCAGGTAGTGGAAGGTAAGACCTTTTTTTCACCCAGTTTTATTGCACCAGGGAGGTCTTACCTTCCACTACCTGCAACCTCCGGCAACCACCTTCAACTAGCATCACAACCGGCTTCGACTAAAAAATTACCAATTTTTTAAACGGCAACCTATTTTTAGTCGAGGCCGGTTTTTGAATTTTTTGAAATAATCGCCGGAACATAGAAGAAGCGGAAACCACTTTCGACCATTTGGGAGACTGACAAAAACTTACGGGAACCTCCGGGAACCGCACGGAAACCTTGGGTGGGGCGCAAAGTCTCCAGAGGTTTCCGTTCAGGTAGTTTACTCCCAAACACTCCAAAGACGCACAGGTTTGCATGTTAATTGGCGATATAAATGTAAATTGTCCCTAGTGTGTGTAGGGCAGTGTTAGTGTGCGGGGATCGCTGGTCGGTGCAGACTCGTTGGGCCAAAGGGCCTGTTTCCGCGCTGTATCTCTAAACTAAACTAAACTCAAAATTAGCTCTGTAGTTCTGGGTTTCGATTTTAAGTCTGGTTCCAAGAAGTTGATTACAGTCTTGCTCATTGCCCCAATAGTCCAACATTTAACGTTGCAAAACTAAATGATGCCAGACATTTTGACGAGCCGAATGGAAGAACTACTTTCTTTTATGGTCAGATGTCGTTTGGAAGTTAACATTTACAGAGCTCTGAGAAGTGAAGCCAAATAGGTACCAGCTATTTTCCCACAAGTTCTGCTTGGCTGCCAAACTTAGGTAAAAGTGTGGCTAACCCATAGAACGAGAGTGCTTCTCACCACATACTGATTACCGAACGAGACAATGTCAGAGATCCGGGTTCGATCCTAACTACGGGTACTGTCTGTACGCAGTTTGTACGATCTCCCCGTGACCTGCGTGGGTTTTCTCCTAGATAGAGTCATAGATAGACTGTGGAAACAGGCCCTTCGGCCCAACTCGCCCACACCGGCCAACAATGTCCCAGTTACTCTAGTCCCACTTGCCTGCGTTTGGTCCATAACCCTCCAAACCTGTCCTATCCATGTACCTGTCCAACTGTTTCTTAAACGATGGGCTAGTCCCAGCCTCAACTATCTCCTCTGGCAGCTTGTTCCATACACCCACCACCCTGTGAGAAAAAGTTACCCCTCGGATTCCTATTAAATCTTTTCCCCTTCACCTTGAACCTATGTCCTCTGGTCCTCGATTCCCCTACTCTGGGTAAAAGATCGGTTTCCTCCCACACACAAAAGACGTACATGTTTGTAGGTTAATTGGCTTGGTAGAAATGTAAAAAAATCGTCTCTAATATGTGTCGGGTAGTGTTTATGTGCGGGGATCGCAGGTCGGCATGGCCCCGGTGGGACGGAGGTCCTGTTTCCACGCTGTGTCTCTAACCTGAACTAAAAACGTTGGAGGAAGTACCCAATGAATATATTTGTGATGAGTTATTCCTACTTCTGTTGGGACAAGGTGTGGTTTTAATTAACAGACATGACCAGAGATTTATCATTGTGATATCATGTCCTACGAAATATCATGCCCCAGCTAAATATACTCTTTGCTGATCCCTGTTTACAGAGAAGGCTTTCAAAGATGAGTCCTGTTGAAAATCCCATCTATTGTCATTCCGAGCCGCACCACACACAAAGAGGTCAGGTTGAAGTGACCCTCATCTGCAGCAACATATTTCATTTATTTTTTGGCAGTTCAGCATCTTCCATGTGGAGTTGTCAATGCGAACAATACCATTTCTGTTTACGTTGCTCCTCTAATTTATATGTTGTGAAAGGGAAACAGCCAAGCAAAATAGCACACAATAGTCTTAACCTTGAAGCGGCTGGACGCATTATAAATAACATTTCCCCTTCGCAGGGTCGCTGGGCGGATGCACGAGTTACAAGACTCCTGCTTTCTTCATTCAGAACAGGCGGTGGGGTTACAAATATTCATCTGCACCTTGGTGGGGGCGACACGGTGGCGCAGCGGTAGAGTTGCTGCCTCACAGCGCCTGAGACCCGTCTTCGATCCCGGCCGCAGGTGCTTGTCTGTACGGACTTTGTACATTCTCCCCATGACCTGCGCGGGTTTTCTCCGAGAACTTCGGTTTCCTCCCACACTCCAAAGACGTACAGATTTGCAGGTTAATTGGCTTGGTGTGTATGTAAAAATCGGTCGGCGCGGACTCGGTGGGCCGAAGGGCCTGTTTCCGCGCTGTATCTCTAAACTAAACCAAACTTTGCATTACGTTGCATTTACATCTGAGCAAAATTCCTCTGACATTCTTAGCAGTTATACACACATGTTCATTAGTGTCATAGATAGACACAAAATGCTGGAGCAACTCAGCGGGTGAGGCAGCATCTCTGGAGAGAAGGAATGGGCGATGTCTCGGGTCGAGACCCTTCTTCAGACCGTTCATCATTAGTGTCATATTTGGTAGTGCTCTGAAGAAACGTCACCCATTCCTGCCTGTCCCGCTGAGTTACTTCTGTGCTTTGTATCTATCTTCAATTATACCAGGCACCCTTGCCACTCATGTGGCCCCCTGGGGTGACATCCCTTCCCTTGTATGAGGGGTGTCCCCACCGCACCCTGTCCCCAATGTCCAGCAGCGGAAGGACCCTAGACTGTGGTCCTCCCCCACAAAGCCTTGGCGTTGGCTGCACCGAGCTGCAGTGCGTCCCTCAGCTGCACGTACTCCTGCAGTCTGGAGCGGGACAGTCGGCAACATTCCCCGACGGACATCTCAATCTGAATCAAGTAAGTTAGTGGAGCACGGATTTATCTAACCATCCTCCCCCTTTGGTATACCGTTATGATACGATACGATATGATACGATAGAACGTTACTTATCCCAGCAGGGAAATTGATCCGCCCACAGTCATAAAAACACAGCAAGTCAAATGAAAAATGAAATTAAAGTGACGAGTGCAAAGGATTGGGGATGTGCAAAGATTGGGGAGAGGCGGGAGAGGGGGGGAGAAGGGAGGAGAGTCAGTCTACCCCACGACAGAAGGGGGAGGAGTTGCGTTGAAAGCACAGCTGGTTCCAAAGGCCATACCGCTGGCTGATGGTGGGTACAATAATCATGTCAGAAGTCATATCTGGAGTTGACACTCTGAAACATAGACTCATTGTTCCAATGCACCACATTTGATCAAAAACACAATACAGTTTAGCGAAGGTAGATAAAAATGTTTAAGAAGGAACTGCAGATGCTGGAAAAATTGAAGGTAGATAAAAATGCTGGAGAAACTCAGCGGGTGAGGCAGCGTCTATGGAGCGAAGGAATAGGTGACGTTTCGGGTCGAGATGTCGGATTTAAAGAAGGGTCTCGACCCGAAACATCACCTACTTCGCTCCATCGACGCTGCCTCACCCGCTGAGTTATAGATACATAGATACATAGAAAATAGGTGCAGGAGTAGGCCATTCGGCCCTTCGAGCCTGCACCGCCATTCAATACGATCATGGCTGATCATCCAACTCAGTATCCCGTACCTGCCTTCTCTCCATACCCCCTGATCCCTTTAGCCACAAGGGCCACATCTAATTCCCTCTTAAATATAGTTTCTCCAGCATTTTTATCTACCTTCAATTTTTCCAGCATCTGCAGTTTCTTGTTAAACATACTGTTTAGCTGAACAGGGGGAAGCATGCTCCCCCAGCTCACATGGTAGCGTGGATTACTGAGAAGAGTGTGAACGTGATGACAAATTGCGGAGGATGACGACTCCGGCAATGACTCCTCTGTAGTTACCGTAATCAATTTCCTTTCCCGAAGATGGTTACAATTACATCCTCTCTGAGGTCCCGCGGCACGTGCGTAGAAGTGAGAGGTGAGGCTGTGAATTTGTCATTGCCGCTCGTCTCTGCCAAGTTTGAAACTTCAGCCAAAATCCATCTACTCATGTGTGGGGAGGAACTGCGGACGCTGGTTTAAATCGAAGATAGACACAAAATGCTGGAGTAATCCATCGGGAGCAAGGCCGCATCTCTGGAGAGAAGGAATGGGAGACGTTTCGGGTCGAGACCCTTCCTGAAACGTCACCCATTCCTTCTGTCCAGGGATGCTGCCTGATAACAGCTGGAAGTTACTCCAGCATTTCGTGTCCATCCATCCACTCACGCCCTGTTGCTTTTCCACTGGCCTGCGGTGTTTTGGGGATGGTAGAAACTTAAATGAGTGTTTGGTTTAGTGTGACTTTTTTCAGTTTAGTTTATTGTCACGTGTACCGAGGTACAGTGAAAAGCTTTTGTTGCGTGCTAACCAGTCAGCGGAAAGACAACACATGATGACAATCGAGCCATCCACAGTGTACAGCCAAAGGTACAGAGGCAGGGAATAGTGCAGGAAGTGCGGACTCGGTGGGCCAAAGGGCCTGTTTCCGCGCTGTATCTCTAAACTAAACTAAACGTTACTTTTACGTTGGATTTAAATCTGTGCATAATTGCTTTGACATTTTCAGCTGTTGTGCATACGTTCAATAGTGTTTTATTTGATAATGTTCTGAAGAAGAGTCTCGACCTGAAACGTCACCCATTCCTCCTGTCCAGAGATGCTGCCTGTCCCACTGGGTTACTCCAGCATTTTGTGTCCTTTTGTGTATTAACAATTCTTTGTTTCAACAAATGAGTGTAAAGTCCAGTAAAGTCCAATTAAAGAGTCAGAGGATCTCCAATGAGGTAGATAGTAGCTCAGGACCACTCACTAGTCGGTGAAAGGAAGGTTCAGTTGCCTGATAACAGCTGGAAGGAACTGTTTTTGTATCTTCACACTTCACACTTCTGTACCTCTTGCTTGATGGGAGAGTGGAGATTCTGCAGTAGATTCTGCAGTTGTTTGACAACTGGATTTGTATCTGTTTTTGTATCTGGATGTGTGTGTTTTCACACTTCTGTACCTCTTGCTTGATGGGAGAGGGGAGAAGATGGAGTGACCAGGGGGGAGATGCTTTTAGTATTGTTAATGTAGGAATCCTGGCAACATCACTTCCACAGGCGTAAACTCTTTTATATTATTTACTAGTAAGTAGAAGAGGCTGTTGGCTTACACATAGGGTGTAAAGGTCAGCCAAGCTGTAAACCGGAAAGGACACAAAGTGCCGGAGTAACTCAGCAGGTCAGGCAGCATCTCTGGAGGACATGGATCGGAGAGATGGATTGGGCATCACGGTGGCGCAGCGGTAGAGTTGCTGCCTTACAACCCTTGCAGCGCCGGAGACTCGACTCGATCCCGACTACGGGTGCTGTCTGTACGGAGTTTGCACCTTCTCCCCGTGACCTGCGTGGGTTTTCTCCGATATCTTTGGTTTCCTCCCACACTCCAAAGACGCACGGGTTTGTAGGTTAATTGGCTTGGAATAAGTGTAAATTGTCCCTAGTGTGTGTAGGATAGTGTTGGTGTGCAGGGATCGCTGTTTGGTGCGGACTCGGTGGGCCGAAGGGTCTGTGTCCGCGCTGTATCTCTAAACTAAACTAAACTAAACTAAACTGAAGAAGGGTCTCGAACTGAAACGTCGCCAATTCCTTCTCTCCATGGATGCTGCCTCACCCGTTGAGTTTCTCCAGCATTTTTTGTCTACCTTAAACGAAACGAAAGGTGATGTTTCAGATCGAGCCCCTTCTTTTGTATCCATTTTGTGTCCTTTCGTGTAGATTCTGCAGTTGTTTGACAACTGGATTTGCTTAATTAAATCAGGAAGATATTGATGAAGTTAACATTGTGCATCATAAACATGCCTGATCTAGATTACTTACATTCCTTGACGATGTGGAGTTTTAATTGCTATTTAGTACATGCTATTGCCATCCGAGTTTTGCAATCTGTCACAGTATCACTTGGGAGAAATACATTTTTTTCAATCCCACTGCATGTCATCAAGAACTGTGTCATATTTACAGTAAGCAAAGGTTAAGTAAATTGCAGACAAACCTATTCCGCAAATCGCATAAAAACGATGAGCTTTGACCCAGTATTCTATGCAACACTTAAAGGAGGAAATCCTTTGTCATGACATCAGAGAAGTTGGAATAATTTGCGGAATTCGCTTATCTCCAGCGCAGATGAGCTGCAGAACATTTCCTGTCTCTGCCTCTAATTCATTTCATGCCACAGTTACTCACTTTGATTTTGAACTACATTACTACACTGGGAAGAACGATAAAATATTATATTACCGAACCACGTTCCAGATTTTAAACTAAAAAAATCCTTCTTTCTTTTCACATTGTCTTCATCATTTCTTGGCTACCGTGTATTTGACCTCAATTTTGAATTCAGTTCCAACCGTACATTTTTGGTCAGGTTGGAAATGTGGTTCCTTACATCAGGCAACATACAAAGATCTCAAGTCTTCCCACAACATCACAGCGCTCCCTTCCTAAACCCCCTGTCCCACTGTACGAGTTCATTCCAAGAGCTCTCCCGAGTTTGCCCTGATTCGAACAGGGAGATTTACGGTAATGGCCACTCGTCGGTACTCGGGGCTCTCGTGGACATTTTTCAACATGTTGATAAATCTTCACAAGTCTTCCCGTGCTTACCTGCCGTTAGCGAGTCTTCCCAAGTACCTGCCGTTAGCGCTAAGAGACGTCCCCGAGCTCCGACGTACCCGCTACGTTCATTCTCCGTGCTTACCACGAGCTTGATTTTTTTAAAACTCGGGAGAGCTCTTGGAATGAACTCGTGCCGTGGGACAGGGCTTTTAAGTTTGTACAAGGCAGGGTTCACACTCGTTCTATGATGTCCTACCTTTGCATCCATTCCGTACACACCAGGGGCAATTTTACAGTGACCAATTGACCTGCAAACCCACACGCGTTGAAATGTGGGGAGAAACTGGAGCACAGGAGGAAGACCACAGGGTCACGGGGTCACATAAAATTCTTAAGGGATTGGACAGGCTAGATGCAGGAAAAATGTTCCCGATATTTTAGGGGAGTCCAGAACCAGGGGTCACAGTTTAAGAATAAGGGGTTATTCTGGGGACTGAGATGAGGAAAAACGTTTTCACCCAGAGAGTTGTGAATCTGCGGAATTCTCTGCCACAGAAGGCAGTGGAGGCCAACTCACTGGATGTATTCAAGAGAGAGTCAGATATAGCTCTGAGGGCTAACGGAATCAAGGGATATGGGGAGAAAGCAGGAACGGGATACTGATTTTGGATGATCAGCCTTGATCATATTGGATGGCGGTGCTAGGTTTGTATGTTTCACAGGGAGGACGTGTGAACTCCACGCAGTTAGCACCTGAGGTCAGGATCGAACCTGGGCCTCTACCAGCTTCTCCACTGCACTTGAAAATATATTGAAGTAATCTTCTCCAGATGAATTCCTTTTAGTAGAAACATGTGAATGGCAACCAAGTGTCCACTTTGTGCCCAAGCATGCTCAAACTAAACATCGTAGAAGTCAAATGCAATGATTAGTGTCTGAGCCCTTCAAATTAATATTGTACCAACAGAGTAGCAATTAACTGCTGCAAACCCCATAAAGTGCTCCAAATAAAATTAATTAACCTGGGTTATGATTACAAGTCGTTGCAACATTTGGGATAATACCCTTGTTAACATTTAATTTTCAGTTTTACTTCACCTTTTAAATGAGGCTGTTGGAATTTACCAGCACAGCGCTGATGGCAGGATCATGTGGCAATTGTTTATTTTGGAATTTCTTTTATACTGAAGGGGATTTTCAATTCTGGACATCTGTCTGTTGACTCTATTTGAAAACTTAAATCCCATCAACAGAAAACGATGCTCTTTTGACCCAAAGAGCATCAGATGCCGTTAGCACAAGCTTTACAACTCCCTCTGTGGAGAAGGCAGTGGAATTATTTTTGAATACTTTTCGCTGTCCATTTACTGACTCACTGACTTCACATATCTCCGATGCCTGATGCAACCTGACACATTCTTTAACAGCTGGCAATGCCGGTTAAAATATAGTGCTTTTGTTTTTAGAAAAGGTCTCTCTCTCTCTACGTTTTATGTGAATTCTGAAAGGGAGGTTAAGACTCCTATTCAAAGCTGAAGGTTGAAGATGTGGACAGCTTTAGATCAATCTCTTAGGATGGCCAGAAGGCAAATAGCAATGGACAAGTTGAAAGCCTATTTACGAAGTAAATGAATGGGTTGAGGGGAATGGAACGTTTTTGCTTTCAAGGGCTATTACCAACCAACCTAATTAGAAAACTGCTGATGTCTCATCAATGTCAGCATCGATGTTTTGGTGCCACCTGACTTTAGAAATTAGAAAAGGATTAACGTGGACGTGAACTTAGAAACAAGGAACTGCAGGTGATAGTTTGCAACAACAAAAAAAGACACAAAGTGCTGGAGTAACTCAGCGGGTCAGGCAGCATCTCTGGAAGACATGGATAGGCGACGTTTCGGGTCGAGACCCTTCTTCAGAATCATTGTACTCGTGGGGAGGAAGCAGGAAGAGAGGTGGGGGTGGGACAAGGCGTGGCAAGTGATAGGTGGATACAGGTGATGGGGGGGGAGGGTGGGGGTTGATAGGCAGATGGTCGGACAAAGGCCAAAAGTCAAAAAGCAGTCATAATATATCTGCCTATCAACCCACTCCCCATTGCAAGTGTTCCCCTATTATCTCCCATGCCTTGTCCTGCCCCCCCCCCACTTCTCATCCAGTTTTCTTTCCTACCCTACCTCTATCAGTCTGAAGAAGGTTTCCAACCCGACCAGAAATCACCTATCCATGTTCTCCAGAGATTCTGCCTGACTTGTTGTTTTACTCCAGCCCTTTGTGTCCTTTAGTTTGACATCAACTTCGTTTTGGGTGATGGGTGGGAATGGGTGAGGTTTCGGGCGGAGAACCTTCTTCAGACTGAGAGTCAGGGGAGAGGGAGACACAGAGGTAAGGAAGGGTAAGGTGTGAAAACGAGACATCAAAGGAAATGGAGATGAAGGAAAATGGAGAACAGATCATTGGTAGCTAGGAGAAGGTGACAACGGACGCAAACAGCGATACAGTTTAATCAGGAGGACAGTCAGACTGGTCGGAGAACTAGGATGGATGAGGGATGGAGAGAGAGGGAAAGCAAGGGTTACTTGAAGTTAGAGAAGTCGATATTTATACAACTGGGGTATAATCTTTTGTGGATGGATTTTCTTGGAAATTCAATATTCTTTAACTTTTCATCTCACAGCTTCCTGTTCTGATAACTTCCTCTTCCAGTTGTTCATGTCATGAGATGATTATCTGCTTTCAAGATGATATATTAGGAATGAGTATCTCTGATTCATCGCCAGTAGGGGAATCCATCTTATGAGACACTGATCAGAGTGAATCAGCCACAAGTAAGCTCTGGGTTGAAAATAGAAATGACATTTCAATGGACCTGTTGCCCACTTGTATGCTCAACCATATACAAGCCTACACTGCAGGCAGCAATGTCAACGTGCTTATAAAACAATTGTCAAACATTGTGCACCGCCAACTGAGGGCGGCACGGTGGCGCAACTGGTAGAGAGCCGCTTCAGAGACCCAGGTTCGATCCTGACATCGGGTGCTGTCTGTGAGGAGTTTGCATGTTCTCCCCGTGACCCGCGTGGGTTTCCCCCCTGGGTGCTCCAGTTTCCTCCCACATCCCAAAGATGTGCGGGTTGGAAGGTTAATCGGCCCTCTGTAAATTGCCACCTTGTGTGTAGGGAGTGGATGAGAAAGTGGGATAACAAAGAACTGGTGTGAATGGGTGATCGATGGTTGCCTTGGACTAAGTGGGCCAAAGGGCCAGTTTCCGTGCTGTATCACTAAACTAAACTAAACTTCCCAGGCCTTTATAAATTGCCCAGAGAGTTGTGAATGTGTGGAATTCTCTGCCCCAGAGGGCAGTGGAGGCCAATTCACTGGATGGATTTCAAAGAGAGTTAGCTCTTAGGGACTAGCGGAATCAAGGGATATGGGGAGAAGGCAGGCATGGGTTACTGATTGTGGATGATCAGCCAAGATCATAATGAATGTCGGTGCAGGTTCGAAGGGCTGAATGGCCTCCTCCTGCACCTATTGTCTATGTTTCTATGTCCCTAGCATGCAGGCAGGGGATGAGTAAGTGGGACATTAAACTAGTGTGATCAATAGTCAGTGTTGATTCGGTGGGGCAGACGTCTCTGTTTCCATGCTGTATCTCTAAACTAAACTTGAAATCAAAAATAAAACCTTTGACTTGTTCTCGTTTTTCGTTCAGTTTCTTTATCTGTAACCCAGACACAGTTCAATTTTTGACTCTAATGAATTTATTTTATAAGTAAAATCTATTGAACTTTCATAAAAATAGCTTAATTTTTTTAAGCTATTTATTTATTTTAATTTATCAGAAGGTTTTTTTCCCGCAATGTTCCCAGGTAATGATAGTGCTGGTGAGCAGGTCTGAAGAAGGGCCTCGACCCGAAACGTCACCCGTTCCTTCTCTCCAGAGATGCTGCCTGTCCCGCTGAGTTACTCCAGCATTTTGTGTCTGTCTTTAATGCGGATCTTCTTTCATCAGAACAGTTCTGCCCATCCACGTTCGTTTACGGAGTGTGTGTGCAAAGTTAATGGCAGTCATTCTAATCTGTCAGTAGCTCGTGAAGCTGAATTTCTGGCATTTGTCAGTTTAATGTTCCATTAGGTGACCACTGCGGCATATAATTTGTGCCAGAGGTATATTCTGAAGAGACAATAAATATAGTCGACACCTCCCTAAACATCTGAGAGTTACCCTCCCTCCTCTCACACCGCCCCCCCCCCCCCCCCACCAAACATGCTTCACCCAGTTCAGCGGTGTTAACCTACGGGGTTAGATACACAACGGGGTTAGATACACAACTCACGGCTCTGGTTGTCTGAACTGTCATACCTGAGATTGCACACATTAGGGCAAGGTATTGCAGAGATGTTTAAACCTGCCGAGGCATAGGTTACAGCAGAGTAGGTTGTCAGAATGAAAAGGCAGGTGAATGAAAGGGGAGTGGGAACAAGATACATTTCATTAGGTCACAAGGTCATGAGTGACAGGAGCAGATCAAGGCCATTCGGCCCATCAGGTCTACTCTGCCATTCACATTCAATCATGGCTGATCTATCTCTCTCTCCGAGCCCCATTCTCCTGCCTTCTCCCCATAACCCCCGACACCCATACTAACCAGGAATCTATCTATCTCCGCCTTAAAAAATATCCACTGACTTGGCCTCCACAGCCTTCCGTGGCAAGGAATTCCACAGATTCACCACCCTCTGACTAAAGAAGACAGCTCTATGCAACTGTGCTGCCACAACAGTGGGGCGGCAGGGTGGCGCAGCGGTAGAGTTGATGCCTCACAGCGCCAGAGACCCGGGATCGATCCCGACCACGGGTGCTATTTGTACGGAGTTTGTACCTGCTCCCCGTGACTTGCGTGGGTTTTCCCCGGATGCTTCAAGTTCCTCCCACACTCCAAAGACGAGCGGGTTTGTAGGTTATTTGGCTTTGCTAAAATTCTAAATTGTTCCAAGTGTGTATGGGATAGTGTTAGGAGATAACGGGCCAAAGGATCTGTTTCTGTGCTGTATTCTCTAAAAAAAACTAAAACTGCAATGCTGAGAAGTATATTCGACACTCTGTATCTTCCCCTTAGCTCTATCTATTTTACTTGTTTGACTTGATTCTATGTACATATTCTATTGTATATCTAATCTGTTTGGATCAGCATGCAAAGCAAAGCTTTTCACTTTACGCTGGTACACATGACAATAATAAACCGAAACATGAACCAGGACATGGGTTGCTTGTCCATTCCCCCCATGGATGCTGCCCGACCCATTGAGTTACTCAAGATTTGCTTAAGATTCCAGCATCTACAGTTCCTTGTGTCTCTGGTGAAGTTACAGTTGTATCTTTTCCTTTGCTCTACCTATTGTAGTTGCATTTGGCTTGATTGTATTTATAGAAACATAGAAAATAGGTGCAGGAGTAGGCCATTCGACCCTTCGAGCCTGCACCGCCATTCAATATGATCATGGCTGATCATCCAACTCAATATCCCGTACCTGCCTTCTCTCCATACCCCCTGATCCCTTTAGCCACAAGGGCCACATCTAACTCCCTCTTAAATATAGCCAATGAACTGGCCTCAACTACCTTCTGTGGCAGAGAATTCAACAGATTCACCACTCATGTGTGAAAAATGTTTTTCTCATCTCGGTCCTAAAAGACTTCCCCCTTATCCTTAAACTGTGACCCCTTGTCCTGGACTTCCCCAACATCGGGAACAATCTTCCTGCATCTAGCCTGTCCAACCCCTTAAGAATTTTGTACGTTTCTATAAGATCCCCCCTCAATCTTCTAAATTCTAGCGAGTACAAGCCGAGTCTATCCAGTCTTTCTTCATATGAAAGTCCTGCCATCCCAGGAATCAGTCTGGTGAACCTTCTCTGTACTCCCTCTATGGCAAGAATGTCTTTCCTCAGATTTGGAGACCAAAACTGTACGAAATACTCCAGGTGTGGTCTCACCAAGACCCTGTACAACTGCAGTAGAATGTAGAATGAGTCATAGTTTGTGATTTGCTTGGATTGCATGCAAAACGATGCTTTTCACTGTACATGGTTCAGGGACAGTTTCTTCCCAACTGTTATCAGGCAACTGAATCATCCTTCCATAACCAAAGAGCATTGCTGAACTACTACCCACCTCATTAGGGACCCTCGGACTATCCTTGATTGGAATTTGCTGGCTTTACCTTGCACTAAACGTTATTCCCTTATCATGTATCTATACACTGTAAATGGCTCGATTATAAACATGTATTGTCGTTCTGCTGACTGGATAGCACGCAACAGAAGCTTCTCACTGTACCTCGGTATACGTGACAATAAACTAAACTGAACATATGACAATAATAAACCTTTACCCTGTTCGCAAGGATATGCTGCCGACCAACAACATTTGTATTATCTTATTCCAGAAAGGCAGTGTAGATGTTATTTTCATTGTTTGTTATTGATTCTTGGCGCCACCGATAGTTATTGAAATATATTTTAAGTAAATAAATAAGTAAGTAAGTTTATTGGCCAAGTATTCACATACAAGGAATTTGCCTTGGTGCTCCGCCCACAAGTAACAACATGACACACAGTGACAGTTACGAATGACTCAGAAAACACTAAACATTAATAATAATAAAACATTAATGATAAAACACCATTGATCAAGCATGTGAACCAACAAAATACCAGATCAAAGGGAGGCTACAGATTTTTGGCTGTTGAGTAGAGCAACTACTCGTGGATAAAAACTGTTTTTTTGTCTGGCTGTGGCAGCTTTGACAATCCGGAGTCGCCTTCCAGAGAGAAGTGATTCAAAGAGTTTGTGGCCAGGGTGAGAGAGGTCAGAGATGATCTTGCCCGCTCGCTTCCTGGCCCTTGCAGCGTACAGTTATTGATAGTTATTGAATTATATTTTATCAACATTATGCAATTTGTGAAAGCTTTAAGTGGTGACCTGAATATTGAGTGGGGGGGGGGGGGGGGGGGGGACAATGGTGGGGTATCCATATGGTATTACAAAGAATCGTAGGTTAATAGATGGGAGAAGTGTAGATTTAGCCAGGCTTAATAGAAATCCAGAAGATAAAATGAGGTCAGAATGGAAGCTGATGCAAAACAATGGAACACATTTAACTGTGTAGGAAGGAGCTGCAGATGCTGGTTTAAACCGAAGATAGACACGATATGCTGGAGTAACTCAGCGGCACAGGCAGCATCTCTGGAGGGAAGGAATTGGTGACGTTTTGGGTCGAGATTCTTCTGAAGAAGGAAACAGAACGAATACATTTAAATGATGGCCTTTAGATGCACAGGAAAAGTAGGTTTTCCATTACAAGGAACAAACAGGTTAAGCAGTCACAATGCCTCATGATTGAATGAAAAACATAAGGATATACTCAAGAGCAAGGAGGAAAAAAACATATTAGGCATGAAGAATGGAGAGTGGTAAATGATGTGAGAAAACGTTAAGGGATTAGCATGGAATTCAGATTAAAACAAAGTTGACAAAGGAGAACTACAGGTTCTGTTATGAAGGAAGACAAACTAAATATTACTATAGTTTATACTCAAATTAATAAAAAAGGTAAAGGTCTATTGGGGCAAGCAAGACGATGGCAGAATATTACATTATTATTTTGTATTGATACTTAACAGAAGATGAAACTGGACAATTAGTTACAAGACAAAGAGAATTCCAAATAAAGGTGATCTATTTAAATAAACAAATAGGATAACATCTGAAGTTTCTATAGCTTACGTCATAAGTTTGTTTAAGATTAGTTAAGCTTAGTTTATCCTCATGCATACTGAGGTGCAGTGGAAACATATTTATGTGGAATTATAGACAATAGACAATAGGTGCAGTAGTAGGCCATTCGGCCCTTTGAGCCAGCACCGCCATTCAATGTGATCATGGCTGATCATCCCCAATCAGTACCCCGTTCCTGCCTTCTCCCCATATCCCCTGACTCCGCTATCTTTAAGAGCCCTATCTAGCTCTCTCTTGAAAGCATCCAGGCAACCTGCCTCCACCGCCCTCTGAGGCAGAGAATTCCACAGACTCACAACTCTCTGTGAGAAAAAGTGTTTCCTCGTCTCCGTTCCAAATGGTTTACCCCTTATTCTTAAACTGTGGCCCCTGGTTCTGGACTCCCCCAACATCGGGAACATGTTTCCTGCCTCTGGCGTGTCCAATCCCTTAACAATCTTATATGTTTCAATAAGATCCCCTCATCCTTCTAAACTCCAAAGTGTACAAGCCCAGCTGCTCCATTCTCTCAGCATACGACAGTTAGCTACCATTGGTGGTAGGGGACAAAGTGTAATCTCCACTAAAGGAGAGAATAGAAGAACACTTAGAAATAATAACAGTAAAAGTAAGTGGTCACCAAGGAGTTTAAAATGGAAGGTCTGAAGAAGGGTCTCGACCCGAAACGTCACCCATTCCTTCTCTCCAGAGATGCTGCCTGTCCCTCTGAGTTACTCCAGCTGTGTCTATCTTTGATATAAACATGGTACTCCGTATCATAAACGAGAAAAAAGTGATAGGTGGATACAGGAGAGAAGGGAAGAGTGCAAGAATGTTACTATTGACAGGGAAAGTGGTATCAGGTACAACTCGGTAGATATCAGATTTGGTTGATTACAGGAACCAGGTGCATTGTAATAAAGCCATGCTCTAGGTCAGCAAGGCTAGAAAAGAACCAAACCAAACCAAACACTCTTTCTGGACGATAGAACTAAAAAGTTGGACAATTATGTTGAACCTGTCTTGATCCTTGTTTAGATCATAGTTGGATTACTGCACTGTGCGCAGCTCTGCTCACCGTATAAAATTGATTTGGAGTCAGTGGGGACGATTTATAGAGATTTTATTGGAAATACAATGGCACAAATATATCAGGAAAGGATGAGAAAAGAAATCAGAGGCGTTATATTAGAGAGTTTTAAAATGATGGATGACTTTGATGGAGTGGAGAAAACATGTTGAAAACATAGTTTGATGGAGAAAACATGTTGTCACTGTGAGAGGGTGCATGTCGAACCCTTCATTAGCCACCAAGTAATCCCAAAAGAAAATCCAGTAAGGAATTGCTGGAGGACGTTTTGACATTTCCACCATGGGAATAGGTTCTGACATAACCTTCATTCTGTTTTATCCATCTTTAATGTCCACATTTTTATCCCCCAAATTTAACAAATTGCTTTCCAATTGAATGATGTAAGAAGTTATAGGGTTTGAATTCTCCTTCCAAGCAGAATGAGTGCAGTTCCCAAACAAGTCGTTTTGAAGGGAAAAATAACCTTGCTCTCAATTTCATTTAGATTAGTTTCGAGATACAGCACAGAAACAGGCCCTTCGGCCCACCGAGACCACGCCAACCAGCGATCCCCGCACATTAACACTACCTTACACACACATTTTACATTTATACCAAGCCAATTTTAACCTACAAACCTGTATAACTTTGGAGTGCGGGAGGAAACCGGAGCTTTCAGAGAAAACCCACGCAGGTCATGGGGAGAACTTCGTACAGCCAAGCACCTGTAGTCAGGATCGAACCCGGCTCTCTGGCGCTGTAAGGTAGTAGCTCTACCGCTACGTCACCGTGCCGCCCTTAACTTAATCCCCCAAAAAACTTGATAACGTGAAAAAACTTTCACGTTTGTAGTTTTAGGTTTAGAGATACCGAGCGGAAACAGACCCATCGGCCCATCGATTCCGTGCCAACCAGCGATCACCCCGTACGCTAGCGCTATCCTACACACGAGGGACAATTTACATCTTTTACTGAAGCCAATTAACCTAAAAACCTGCAGGTCTTTGGAGTGTGGGAGGAAACCGGAGCACCGGAGAAAACCCACGCGGGTCGCAGGGAGAACGTGCAAACTCCATACAGACGGGAAAATAGCCTTGCTCTGTCATTTGACACAATCAAAAAAATTGATAACGAGAAGAGACTGCTTTAAAGGGACCCGCTGTTAAATCATACATGTCCTCAGTTCCTTCACCTCATGATTGCGTCGAGATAATCAAGCAGCTTTAACATTTTTTGTTGTCAGACGGATTCTTCTAATAGTTTTTTTTTTCGAGATTCAGGAAAGTCTGTTTACGGAACGACAGCTTTCTTGTATCAGAAGCAACTGGGCAGAAAGTCATCAGAACCACAAAGTACCGACAAGCGAATTGTAACATTTGTGTGTGTTGCAAACCACATTTGTGGTTTTACACTTATAATGGGTTAATGGTTTTGACACCGACAAAGTTCTTTGGCAACGAGCTGAACTGGGCTGATGGTTGATAAAATGAAGGCAGAAAGTGCTCAGGAATTTTAAATCAAACCATCATCTATTCTTTTGTCAAAAATATGCTTCATGACATCAATGGTGCACCATTTGGCAAACGTCGCTCTCACTGAAAGAAAACTAAGTTGAACATATTACGAAAACATTCAGCACTTCAGGCGAGACGCACTGAGGTGTTGACATGCCATTGAAAACTTACAGTGAAAACACTAAGATTGAGAAAACAGATAAGAACAACGTTATTGCCTAGTTAATAAAAGCTGTAATCATCCAGTATTGTCTTACCTTCGATCAAAAGGAATCCCCCTTGAAAGCAAAAGAATGTTGTCAAAAATCCAGGGTACATTTTTGCACCCGCTGAGGACAATGTTTCTGTCCTGCACTTAATCACAATGCAAGTTATATTCCTATCTTTTTTTTAAAAGTTCTGTGCAATCCCGATAACGCACTCAAAACGACCCAAAGAGGCAGGTGCTGTGTCCTGTCCTAACTCAGATCTCAGAGAATGTCGCTTGGCGAAACTTTCCCAGTCTCTCCGCCGTCTCTCGGGCTCTTCATCATAGCTCCACCACGAAGCAAGTGACACGGAGGGTGAGGAACATTGTTTAAAGTGGCTTGGTTGTTTCCTATCAGACTGCACAGCCAGATGAAACCCGAGCTGTTTTGAAGTGACGCTAGGCTGCTGCCTAGCAGTGTGCGGAGGATCCTTTATAGAGCAGAAGAACGGAAAGTAGCTCAGTCAATCTCTGCAAGAGGGAGCCACTTAGTGTCAGAACCCGAACAGCAGCAACACCAACCACTAGTTCTGAAATACACTGCAATAACATAAAGATGCCTTCACAAGAGACCCGTAAAGCTTTCACTGCATGTGGCAACAGTAACTTTTATGATCATCCTAGTGCATTCTTTTCCCTCTCTTAAAGAAGCAAAAAGTACATAGCCTTAAATTTAAAAACAATATTAGAAGTAGCCAAATGCAAAACGCACTCTGAAACCTTCTTTGCCTGCTTAGTTTAGTTTAGAGATACAGCACGGAAACAGGCCCTTCGGCCCACCGAGACCACACCGACCAGCGATCCTCGCACATTAACACTACCCTACACACGCTAGGGGCAATTTTTACATTTATACCCAAGCCCGTTAAACCTACAAACCTGTATGTCTTTGGAGAGTGGGAGGAAACCGAGGTTCCCGGAGAAAACCCACGCAGGTCACGGGGAGAACGTGCAAACTCCGTACAGGCAGCTGTCGTAGCCAGGATCGAACCCGGGTCTCTGGCGCTGTAAAGGGCCTGTCCCACTGTACGGGGTAATTCAAGAGTTCTCCCGAGTTTCCCCTGATTCGAACTCGGAGAATTACGGTAATAGCCGCTCGTAGGTACTCGGGGCTCTCGTGGACATTTTCCACAGTGCTGAAAAAATGTCACGACTTACCGCGTTTCCCGAGTACCTGCCGTTAGCGTTACGAGCTGCTACGGGACATCCACGAGCTCCGACGTAGCCGCTACGTACATCCTACGTACTTACCACGAGTTTGATTTTTTAAAAACTCGGGAGAGCTCTTGAATTACCTCGTACAGTGGGACAGGCCCTTAAGGCAGCAACTCTACCGCTGCGCCACTGTGCCTGCTGTTCCTGTATTTTTCCTCTGAGGCTTTTCTTCCAGGTAGAGAAGAAAGTCAGAACTTTTTTTTCCCCAGAGCAGAAATGTCAAAGAGTAGAGGGCATCGCTTTAAGGCAAGGAGGGCAAAGTTTGAAGGATATGCGCGGGGAAAGGTTTGTCTTAGCGCAGAGGGTGGCGAGTGCCTGGAACGCATTGCCGAGGTTGGTGTTGGTTGAGGCAGATATACAACAGTGGCATTTAAGAGACGTTTGGATAGGAGTTTGGCTTGGATTTGGAGTCTGAAGAAGGGTCTCGACCCGAAACGTCACCCATTCCTTCTCTCCAGAGATGCTGCTTGTCCCGCTGAGTTACTCCAGCTTTTTGTGTCTGTCTTCGTTTAGATAGGCACATGGATATGCAGGGAATGGAGGGATATGGATCATATGCAGGCAGATAAGAGTCAGTAACGGGTGGCACAGTGGTAGAGTTGCTGCCTCACAGCGCCAGAGACCCGGGTTCGATCCTGACCACGGCTGCTGTCTTTACATAGTCTTTATGTTCGCCCCATGACCTGCTTGGGTTTTCTCCGAGATATTTAGTTTCCTCCCACACTGCAAAGATGTACAGGGTTGTAGGTGAATTGGCTTGGTGTAAATTGTCCCTGGAGTGTGAAGGATAGTGTTAGTGTGTGTGGGGATCATTGGTCGGTGCGGACTCGGTAAGCTGAAGGACCTGTTTCCGCGCTGTATCTCTAAACTAAACTAAACTGGACTAGATACCAGACAATGGAGAGGAAAGACTTTTGGCTTTGGAGGTCTCCCTTCCAAGCATGGGCTCATGGTGAAGTGAAAACTAGGTTGGGATCACAAGGAACTGCAGATGCTGGAAACATGAGCAAAGCACAATCTGCTGGAGGAACTCAGTGAGTCAGGCAGCACCCGAAATAACCTCTGCTCATTCCCTCCACCATTCCACACACTACATACTGTAGATTCAATCCAGTTCCTATTGAGATGTTATAATTTGTGAAAAATATTATATTACACTAAATTTATGTTGCAATTCATGTCGAACTTGCAAGAGTTAAGGAGACCATTTTGGTTAGATCATGAAATACCTTTTGCATGAATAGCAAGGAACTGCAGACGCTGGTTTAAACCGAAGATAGACACAAAATGCGGCAGTAACTCAGCGGGACAGGCAGCATCTCTGGAGAGAAGGAATGGGTGACGTTTTGGGTCGAGACCCTTCTTCAGACTGAAGTCAGGGGAGAAGGAGATACAGAGATAAGGAAGTGTAGGGTGTGAAGACGAGACAAAGGGGGAGTTAAAGGATTGGCCAAATTTTTGTGCCTTCCACCACAGTGTTGAATGCTGTGGTGGACGTTTGTGTTACATTTTTTTATTGTGGTTGTGTGTTCTTTATTATTGTATCGCTGCTGACAACCCAAAAATTCCACCAGCTTGGCTGTGTGGTCATTAAAATACTATACTAAATACTATACTAACCGGGAGATCAGGTAGGTTTAGCTGGACTGAGCGGAGGTGTTGAGTGAAACGATCGGCGAGCCTGTGCTGTGTTGGTGAATATCCTTTGGCGTTGCATGCCAAGTAGTTTGATAAAGCAACCCAAGGATCTAGTGCCACCACTGGAGAGATACTGACAGTGCGGTGTGAGCGGTTTACAATGGAGTTCTAATTATAAATGTGAACACCGTAATCTATAATAGAAAACATCAACAGAATATTATGAGTAAAGCAGAACAGGAAATTCTATTTTAAATAGGAAATGCAGCCAGGGATGTGATTATAATATAAGAGACATTGGGAAAAGTATATTCCAAGTTCTCGGAAGTTATGCCATTTAAGGCATTGGGATTTTTCTTTGGGAATAAGGGGTTTAATATGTCCCAGACTAAAAGGCCTTGCATATAATTGACAAATTGCTTCTATGCCATTGACCTTCATCACTTGTACTCTGCATTATAACTGTGTCTGAACACATGGCAGAAGGCATGGATATTTATTTGTATAAGCCCTTAAAGGCATTTGGTTAATGCAATTTTCATCTGTGGAATGTGAAGCAGTTTCCCACACGTGACTGTTTGACTTTGAGCTGGTTGTTTAGAAGACGGGACAGTACGGCCCACGGCCCTTCAGCCCCACAAGGTTTGTGCCGAACATGATGATGCCAAGTTCAACTGTTCACCAAAGACGGGCACCAAAAGCTGGAGCAACTCAGCGGGTCAGGCAGCGTATCTGGAGAGAAGGAATGGGTGACGTTTCACGTCGAGACCCTTCCTCAGACTTCTCTCCTCTGCCCGCATGTGATACTTTCGCTGTATATCCGCATGCCCATCGAAAAGCCTCTTAAATCTATCTCCACTACCTCTCCACCTTGACCATCGATAGGGTTGCCAACTTTCTCACTCCCAAATAACAGACAAAAGGTCAAAATACGGGACAAATTCCCGACGGCAATTCGTTGACCGAGTCGGCCGTGGCTGGGTGAATGAAGAGTTGGCCCGGGTGCTAGACTGCACACAAAGCCCAGCCGGCGGGCTGGCTGAACAGTTTTGGCCCGGGAGATGTTGCGCGCAAAGTCCGGCACCCCATCCAACTCATAAACCGATTATCGGCGATGAGAAGGAGGGGTGGTGGTGTCGGCGGTAAGCAAAGATCTGAAGGTCGGACAGCTGGCCGGGCTGCCGACCGACAGGGCCACGGGCAAGACACTGCTGCTGCACTCCATGGGCTGCACTACATTGGGATGGGTGAGACCTGACAGCCTCCTCGACCCGAGTAGTTTTTATTTAGCGAATGCAAAGTCCTTTAGCCAACCAGTTGCCTCTTGATCTGCTGTATGAAGGGTGACAAGTCCTCCTTTAGTCTTTTTTGGGGGCATGCTTCAATGATGTGTTGCATTGTTTGCTGCTCTCCACAAGCACACCGTGGGGTTGGGCTGCTGCCCCATTTGTGAAGGCTGGCCAAGCAGGGGCCCTGTCCAGTCCTGAATCTATTCAGCGTCGTCCAATGCTTCCTTGGGAGATTGGTGCCAGGGACCGGTAGGGTTGGGTCTGACACCAGATGTTTATTTGGGACGTCCTTGGACTCCCATTCCTTTTTCCAAGCTGATTGAGTGGTGAAATCAGCTGGTGGTGGGTTCTTCCAATTTGGTCGTCTAGATGGAAGTCGAGCAGTGGGTGGGTTGAAGATGTCCATGTGAATTGGCAGATGAGGGGAGTTTTTGGTCTTTTGGAGCATCCTTTGAGTGAGGGCTACTCGCCGGATGTGTGGAGGGGCTATGTTGGATAGGACAGGGAGCCAGGGGAGTGGTGTTGAGCGGATTGTTCCTGTGATGATCCTCATTGTTGAGTTCAATTGGGTGTCCACATGGTGTGTGTGGGATGACCTGGACCAAACAGGGGCACAAGGGACCCGAGTAGTAGCAGTCAAATACGGGGGGACAAGGGCAGTCCTGTATGGGACAAACCAATTTAGCTCAATATACGGATGTCCCGGCTAATACGGGACAGTTGGCAACCCTAACCATCAATCACTTGTTCAGACTAATTCTGTTAACCCGCTTCTGCCTGCTGACCAGTTGCATCATGGCTTGGTTCGGCAACTTGAGCGTCCAGGAGCAGAAAAGGCTGCAAAATGTTGTAAACACTGCCCAGACCATCATCGGCTCCGAACTCCCTACCATCGAAGGGATCTATCGCAGTCGCTGCCTCAAAAAGGCTGCCAACATCATCAAGGACCCGCACCATCCTGGCCACACACTCATCTCCCCGCTACCATCAGGTAGAAGGTACAGGAGCTTGAAATCTGCAACATCCAGGTTCAGGAACAGCTACTTCCCCACAGCCATCAGACTATTAAACACAACTTCAAACAAACTCTGAACTATAACAGCCTATTGCACTTTAGCTGTTTATTTATGTGTGTGTATATATATTCTATGGTATATGGACACACTGATCTGTTCTGTATTTATCCCTACAATATTCTGTTGTGCTGCAGCAAGCAAGAATTTCATTGTCCTATCTGGGACACGTGACAATAAACTTCTTGACTTGACTTGACTTTGCATCCCATTCCCTACACATGAGGGACAATTAACCTACAAACATGCAAACGGAGCACCCGGAGGAAATCCACACGGTCTCAGGGAGAACATGCAAACTCCACGCAGACAGCACCCGGGTTCAGGATTGAACCCGGGTCGCTGGTGCTGTAAGGCTGCAACTCTACTGCTGTGCCACTGTGCCTCCCCTTTATCACAATGATTATTAATCAAAGCCCTAGACTGCCCAACCTCTCCCCGTAGCTCAGGCCCTCAAGTCCTGGCAGCATCCTCGTAAATCGACTCTGCACTCTTTCCAGCGTAACAACATCTTTCCTTTAGCAGGAGATCAAAACTGAACACAACACTCCATGTCTTGTACGACTGTGACATAACACCCCCAACTTCTCCACTCAAGACTGTGATTGATGAAGTCTGATGTACCATAAGCCTTCTTGACCACCCTATCTATCCATGACGGCGCTTTCAAAGAACCATGTACTGGCACTCCTAGATCCCTCTGCTCCACAACACTCTCCAGAGCTCTGTCATTCACTGCAAAGATAGACACAAAATGCTGGAGTGAATCAGCGGGACGGGCAACACCTCTGGAGAGAAGAAATGGGTGATGTTTCGAGTCGAGACCCTTCTTCGGACTGATGTTAGAGGAGAGGGAGGTATATAGTTAAGAAAGTGCGAGGTGTGAAAAGAGGATAAAGAGAATGGTGATCAAGGAAAATGTAGAATAGATCATTGTTAGCTGGGAGAAGGTAACAACAAAGCAAACTGAGTTAAAATAGTCGGAGACGGCAAGACTGGTCGGAGAACTGGGAAGGAGGAGGGAGAGAGGGAAGATTCACTGTGAAGGTCCTGCCCTGGTTTGACTTCCATAAAATGCAACACCTCACACTTATCTGCATTAAACTCCATTCATCATTCCTCAACCCACTTGGCCAACTGATCAAAAAGCTGATGTCATTTTTGATAGCCACGTTCTGCGATACTGCCCATTTTAGTTGGTTAGTTTAGTGTGTTAGTTTATTGTCACTTATACCGAGGTACAGTGAAAAGCTTTTGGTGCGTGCTATCCAGTCAGCGGAAAGACAACACATGATTACAATGGAGCCATTCATAGTGCATAGAGACATGATGAAGGGAAAAACCAAGCCCAAAACCAAAGTATTATCTAACTAAATACACCAACTTACAATAAATGACTCCATATGCGGAAAACCCCCCAGCTACCTACATATTAAAAAAACTAATCCTGCGGATGCAAGTATATCATTGGGGTTATCAAATGGGCACCTCCCTTCATTGGTGTTTCGTTGAGTTAGGCCCACGACACCTCGGGAAGGCTCAACAGTTGGTTCTGGCATCCTAGAACAACCCTCCCAATACCAGCCCGCACCACCTATGCTACCAGTGTCTCCTAAATAAAGGAAGCTGAACATTTATCATGTATCTATACACTGTAAATGGCTCGGTTGTAATCATGTATTGTCTTTCCGCTGACATGGATAGCACGCAACAAAAGCTTTTCACTGTACCTCGGTACACGTGACAATGTGGAACATAGAACATAGAAAAAAGGTGTAGGAGTAGGCCATTCGGCCCTTCGAGCCAGCACCGCCATTCAATGTGATCATGGCTGATCACCGACAATCAGTACCCTGTTCATGCCTTCTCCCCATATCCCTTGATTCCGCTAGCCCTAAGAGCTCTATCTAACTCTCTCTTGAAAGCATCCAGTGAATCGGCCTCCACTACCTTCTGAGGCAGAGAATTCCACAGCCACAACTCTCTCCGTGAAGAAAGTTTGTCCTCATCTCAGTCCTAACTGGCCTACCACTTATTCTTAAACTGTGGCCCCTGGTTCTGGACTCCCCCAACGTCGGGAACATGTTTCCTGCATCTTATAATAATAATAATTTAATATGTTTCTATAAGATACCCTCTCATCCTTCTAAATTCCAGTGCATACAAGCCCAGTCGTTCAATTCTTTCATGATATGACAGTCCCGCCATCCTGGGAATTAACCTCGTTAACTAAACTAAATTAAATTACAATAATGTAAACTGAACTGAAACTGTGTTGAATGGCATTAGTTCTTTATATTTGCCCCATTTATCTTAACTTATGATCGTATATTACAAACTTATGGAACCTCAAAATTGTTATACTGTCATTCATTGTGGAAACAGGCCCTTTGGCCCCACTTGCCCATGCCAACCAACATGCCCCATCTACACTAGTCCCACCTGTCTGCAGTTGGCCCATATCCCTCCAAACCTTTCCCATCCATTTACCTGTCCACCTGCTCGGGAGAGAAAGAGTCCATTTCACTCAATGGGAGCTCTTTGAAAGAATCATTTAGGACTGGCATGGTGGTGCAGCAGTAGAGTTGCTGCGTTACAACACCAGGCACCAGGTTTCGATCCTGACAACGGGTGCTGTCTGTACAGAGTTTGTACGTTCTCCCTGTGACCTGCGTGGGTTTTCTCCGGGATCTCCGGTTTCCTCCCAAACTCCAAAGACGTACAGGTTATGATATGAATTAGCAATATCACTTCTGAGCAAGATTTCTTTCAGCTCATAATACAAAGTCAGCGATATCTTGATGTTGCAGATAGACACAAAATGCTGGAGTAACTCAGCGGGACAGGCAGCATCTCTGGAGAGAAGGAACGGGCGACGTTTCGGGTCGAGACCCTTCTTCCGCATTTACACTTCATTCAGCACTTACTCCAGCATTTTGTGTCTTTCTTCAGTTTAAACTAGCATCTGCAGTACCTTCCTACGCTGGTTTAAACCGAAGATAGACACAAAAAGCTGGAGTAACTCTCTACACCATCGTCTATATCTCTCGTTTCCCTTTCCCGTGACTTTCGGTCTGAAGAAGGGTCTCGACTGGAAAAGTCACCCGTTCCTTCTCTCCAGAGATGCTGCCCTGTCCCGCTGAGTTACTCCAGCTTTTTGTGTCTATTTGATGAACTAAGCAGGTCAGGCAAGACCTCTGGAGAACACGGATAGAAACCTGATTTAAACCAGCATCTGCAGTTCCTTCTTACACATTCTTTGGTGAGACTTGAGTTCACACCATTGTGGCGCCAGACGTTAGCTGTGACACTACCTTTTAGCAGCAAAAGGGATGGAAATGATGCTAAAAATAACGATCCGCAGGAAGAGACAAAAAGTTAAATTATATGAAACGTCTTTGAAACATTGCTAAAATATAAATATTTTCGATCTATTTTAAAATGATACATAAACACATCTCGGAACAGGGTTGGAGTTTACATTTCCAACTTTAATTTCAAACATTCAGTATTCCTATACTTCAAAAAATAAACAAATTCCCTTGATTTGTGTGCAGAATCGGAGCTTATTATTTAAAGAACGCAGTGCCTTGAAACTAATGAAATAAATAATCTTCCTGGTATCCCTCAGACATCAAATCAGCCCAGTATTTGCTGATAAATGAGAAAATTAGATTTAACAAAGTTCATCTTCAAATGTACTAAATTGAGAGAGATTTATATAGATTTATGCTTTCAGATACAGAGATCAAGAGATACAGCGCAGAAACAGGCACTTCGACCCAACGAGTCCGCGCCGACGAGTGATCCCCACACTATCCTACACACACTAGGGACAATTTACATTTATACCAAAGCCAATTAACCTGCAAACCTGTAAATCTTTGGAGTGTGGGAGGAAACCGGAGATCCTGGAGAAAACCCACACAGTCATGAAGCAACTCTACTGCTGCTCCGCCGTGCTGCCCTTCCATTGAGATTGTTTCATCGTGTCTTTCCATACGCCTATGCGATTGGATTGAGATTGCACATTCCTTCCAATAACAGTTGAAACAGACAAATGTGAAGCCAGTTTCAGTTCAAACATCAATAAAGAGTTCTGGTTCTTGGCAGCATAGTGGCGCAGCGGTAGAGTTGCTGCCTCACAGTGCCAGAGACCCGGGTTCGATCCTGATTACTGGTGCTGTCTGTATGGAGTTTGCACGTTCTCCCCGTGACCAGTGTGGGTTTTCTCTGAGATCTTCGGTTTTGCTCCCACAATCCAAAAACATGCAGGTTTGCAGGCTAATAGGCTTCGGTATAAATGTGAAATCATTCCTAGTGTGTGTAAGATAGTGTTAAGGGCCTGTCCCACTGTACGAGGTAATTCAAGAGCTCTCCAGAGTAAAAAAAAAAATCAAGCTCGTGGTAAGCACGTAGAATGTACGTAGCGGGTACGTCGGAGCTCGGGACGTCTCTTAGCGGCTCGCAACGCTAACGGCAGGTACTCGGGAAACGCGGGAAGCTCGTGAAGATTTTTCAACATGTTGAAAAAATGTCCACGAGAGCCCCGAGTACCTACCAAGCGGCTATTACCGTAATTCTCCGAGTTCGAATCATGGGAAACTCGGGAGAACTCTTGACTTGGCTCGTACAGTGGGACAGCCCCTTTAGTGTGCGGGGATCGCTGGTCGGTGCGGACTCAGTTGGCAGCCAACATCATCAAAGACCCACACTATCCTGGCCATCGGGAAGAAGGTACAGGAGCCTGAAAACTGTAATGTCCAGGTTCAGGAACAACTTTTTCCTTCCAGCCATCAGGCTATTAAACACGACAACCTCATAAGCTATGAACTACTATAGACTATTATTATTATTATTATTGCACTGTTATTGTTTGTCCTTTTTTTTCAGAGTTTTTGCTATATTATTTATTATGATTACATATTCTGTTGTGCTGCAGCAAGTAAGAATGTCATTGTTCTATCTGGGACTCTTGAGTCTTGATAAGCTGGGGTACTGTCCGATTCATCGGACATTGGACTTTCTCGATTAACTGCTGCTTTACAATGCTGAAAACCATATTCTGCACTCTGTACTTTCCCCTTTGCTCTACCTATTGTACTTGAGTTTGGCTTGATTGTACAAGACGTAGGTTAATTGGCTTGGTATAAATGTATAAATATAAAATTGTCCCTAGTGTGTGTAGGATAGTGTTAATGTGCGGGGATCGCTGGTCGGCGCGGGCTCGGTGGGCCGAAGGGCCCGTTTCTGCGCTGTATCTCTAAACTAAACTAAACTTTGTTCAGTCAGACAATGAGAGGAAAATTAATGGAAACACATAGACAATCTATTAGAAGGATGAGGGGGTTTCTTATAGAAATGTATAAAATTATAAAAGGACTGGACAAGCTAGATGCAGGAAAAATGTTTCCAATGTTGGGTGAGTCCAGAACCAGGGGCCACAGTCTAAGAATAAAGGGGAGGCCATTTAAAACTGAGATGAGAAAAAAACTTTTTCACCCTGAGAGTTGTGAATTTGTGGAATTCTCTGCCACAGAGGGCAGTGGAGGCCAATTCACTGGATGGATTTAAAAGAGAGTTAGAGAGAGGTCTAGGGGCTGGCGGAATCAAGGGATATGGGGAGAAGGCAGGCACGGGTTACTGATTGTGGATGATCAGCCATGATCACAATGAATGGTGGTGCAGGTTCGAAGGACCAAATGGCCTCCTCCTCCTGCACCTATTTTCTATGTTTCTAATCAGCTTTAACTGCTGCTACCTTCAGACATAGCAGGAAAAAGATTCTCGTGCCAAACTTGTCAGTTCATATATTTTGGTGAGTGAACATTTGTAATCTAGAAGCAAATTATCACTTATAACTTCTGGAGCAACAGGCAGAGTTGCCAACATTTTGCAACGGGTCAAGTGAACATCTTAAAAAAAGTCGACCGCGGTTTGCCGCACGTGATCTTAAGCAGCAATAATTCCTTCATGGAATACTGCAGCCCACAACACCAGCCAAGACATACAGTGGCTTGCAAAAGTTTTCATACCCCTTGAACTTTTCCACATTTTGTCACGTTACAACCACAAACGTAAATGTATTTTATTGGGATTTTATGTGATAGACCAACACAAAGTGGTGCATAATTGTGAAGTGGAAGGAAAATGATACATGGTTTTCAAATTTTTTTACAAATAAAAAACTGAAAAGTGTCGCGTGCAAAAGTATTCAGCCCCCCTGAGTCAATACTTTGCAGAACCACCTTTCGCTGCAATTACAGCTGCAAGTCTTTTGGGGTATGTCTCTACCAGCTTTGCACATCTAGAGACTGAAATTTTTGCCCATTCTTCTTTGCAAAATAGCTCAAGCTCAGTCAGATTGGATGGAGAGCGTCTGTGAACAGCAATTTTCAAGTCTTGCCAGAGATTCTCAATTGGATTTAGGTCTGGACTTTGACTGGGCCATTCTAACACATGAATATGCTTTGATCTAAACCATTCCATTGTAGCTCTGGCTGTATGTTTAGGGTCGTTGTCCTGCTGGAAGGTGAACCTTCGCCCCAGTCTCAAGTCTTTTGCAGACTCTAACAGGTTTTCTTCCAAGATTGCCCTGTATTTGGCTCCATCCATCTTCCCATCAACTCTGACCAGCTTCCCTGTCCCTGCTGAAGAAAAGCATCCCCACAGCATGATGCTGCCACCACCATGTTTCACAGTGGGGATGGTGTGTTCAGGGTGATGTGCAGTGTTAGGTTTCCGCCACACATAGCGTTTTGCATTTAGGCCAAAAACTTCAATTTTGGTCTCATCTGACCAGAGCACCTTCCTCCACATGTTTGCTGTGTCCCCCACATGGCTTGTGGCAAACTGCAAACGGGACTTCTTATGGCTTTTTTTCAACAATGGCTTTCTTCTTGCCACTCTTCCATAAAGGCCCGATTTGTGGAGTGCACGACTAATAGTTGTCCTGTGGACAGATTCTCCCACCTGAGCTGTGGATCTCAGCAGCTCCTCCAGAGTTACCATGGGCCTCTTGGCTGCTTCTCTGATCAATGCTCTCCTTGCCCGGCCTGTCAGTTTAGGTGGACGGCCATGTCTTGGTAGGTTTGCAGTTGTGCCATACTCTTTCCATTTTCGGATGATGGATTGAACAGTGCTCCGTGAGATGTTCAAAGCTTGGGATATTTGTTTATAACCTAACCCTGCTTTTAACTTCTCCACAACTTTATCCCTGACCTGTCTGGTGTGTTCCTTGGGCTTCATGATGCTGTTTGTTCACTAATGTTCTCTAACAAACCTCTGAGGCCTTCACAGAACAGCTGTATTTATACTGAGATTAGATTACACACAAGTGGACTCTATTTACTAATTAGGTAACTTTTGAAGGCAATTGGTTGCACTGGATTTTATTTAGGGGTATCAGAGTAAAGGGGGCTGAATACTTTTGCACGCGACACTTTTCAGTTTTTTATTTGTAAAAAAATTTGAAAACCATGTATCATTTTCCTTCCACTTCACAATTATGCGCCACTTTGTGTTGGTCTATCACATAAAATCCCAATAAAATACATTTACGTTTGTGGTTGTAACGTGACAAAATGTGGAAAAGTTCAAGGGGTATGAATACTTTTGCAAGCCACTGTATATAGGAAGGAACTGCAGATGCTGGTTTAATCCGAAGATGGACACAAAATGCTGGAGACAAGGAATGGGTGATGTTTCTTCAGAATATGTAAACATAGTACGCAGTAAACAATGTAATGAACGAGAAAAAAAAGTTCAGTGTGTGTATTATATACATAAACACATATTTATATATATATATATATATATATATATATATATATATATATATATATATATATATATATATATATATATATTATAATAATGTGTGCAAATGCTGGTTTACACCGAGTCTGAAGAGGTGTCTAACGGTCTCGACCCGAAACGTCACCCATTCCTTCTCTCCAGAGATGCCGCCTGTCCCGCTGAGTTACTCCAGCATTTTGTGTCTATCACCAGCCAAGACATACCAGTAAACATTATCCACAATTTCCACCCATGTTTCAGTGGTTAATTGCGACCAATCTTTTCATTCCATTTTAATTGCAGCTAATTGAACCTAGCACAGGGCGGCACGGTGGCGCAGCGGTAGAGCTGCTGCCTCACAGAGCCAAAGACCCGGGTTCGATCCTGACTACGGGTGCTGTATGTACGGAGTTTGTACGTTCTCCCCGTGACCTGCGTGGGTTTCCCCCCACACTCCAAACACGTACAGGTTTGTAGGTTAATTGAATGAAATGAATGAATGAATGAAATTCTTTATTGTCATTATAACATGTAAACATGTACAACTAAATTAAATATGCCAACCAGTCGGTGCACCATTCACACATTATCTAAAAGCTAACGATACGTAAAAGAGAAATATCTAAAATAAACAACTAAAATAAACAATTGGCTTGGATATCAATGTAAGGTTGTCTCTAGTGTGTGTAGAATAGTGCTAGTGTGCGGGGATCGCTGGTTGGCGCACGCGGTGGGCCGAGTGGTCTGTTTCCGCTCTGTATCTCTAAACTAAATTGAAAATGCTTGTTGATAAATGGCATCATTTAGATTTATGCCTCTGGCATTGATATAATGGCTGGCTGCAGGATAACCGAAATGTGAAAAAGTGTAGAATATTGGTAAACATGGTGGGGGTGTTGCTAGAGTCATAGAGAGTCATAGAGTGATACAACGTGGAAACAGGCCCTTCTGCCCAACTTGCCCAAGCTGACCAACGTGCCCTATCTACACTAGTCCCACCTGCCTGCCTTTGGCCCACATTCCTTTAAACCTATGCTATCCACGAACCTATCCAAATGTTTTTTTAAATGTTATGATAATGATATCAATGGTGATGGTTATGATAAATTTCTCTTGAGCGTGATGACAGTATCTGGCTCAACTTTCTCCTCCGGCATGTTCCCTATACCTACCACCCTTTGTGTAAAAAGGTTGCCCCTCAGGACCCGATTAAACCTTTCCCCCACCTATGTCCTCTGGTTCTCGATTCCCCTGCACTGGGTGAAAGACTCTGTGCGTCTACCCGATCTATTCCCCATCTATTGTTGTATGATGCCGCCTTGGTGTAGTGCCTTCTTTCACCATAAATATCAGAAACTTGAAACCAGTAAGAGGGTTAATTATATGATCATTAATATCCTTCCTCTCTGTATTAAAAATCATTCATTTATGACCTATAATTTATCCATTTGTCTGCACGAGCCAGCAATTGTTCAAAGCTAGGTAGACAAAAATGCTGGAGAAACTCAGCGGGTGAGGCAGCATCTATGGAGCAAAGGAAATAGGCAACGTTTCGGGCTGAAACCCTTCTTCAGACTGTTCAAAGCTAGCCTGAACGTTGGGAAGAATGTGAGAAATCTCCTTTCCCTTCACATTGTCCTCCACTTTCAACTTTTTTTTTTGTATCAAAAATAATTTGTTTAATTACGATCATGATCCAAAATCCAAACCAGGGAAGCTCACCCAACACCATAGTACAAAATCAACAAATTAACTACATTTTCAAGCAAGTATGTTACAATCCTTACAAAGATACTAAATAAATACCATACAACTATGTCCCTCTCTAACACCACCCAGGCGCGGACGTAACCCCGGTAAAGGGGCGAGCATCTGGCTCGGGCAAAGCCCTCTTCCGCCTGGCGCCGTGACGCGCGCATGGCCAGCTTGGCCAGGCCACTTTCAACTTCGTAAGGGGCCAGTGTTAATCTGAAACCTAACAATGCGCAGTGGCGCAGCAGCAGAATTGTTGTCGTATAGTGCCAGAGACCCGGGTTTGAACCTGACTACAGGTGCTGTCTGAACGGAGTTTGTACGTGCTCCCTGTGAATGCGTGGGTTTTCTCCGGGTGCTCCGCTTTCCACACACACTCAAAGACGTGCGGCTTTGTAGGTTAATTGGCTTTGGTAAAAAGGGAGAGAAGGGGAGAGAAGGAGTGGAGACACTTTTAAGAAGCCAGACAACTTTTAATAAGCCAGAGATACACAGCTGTGAAGATCGGCGGGCATCTAACATTACCGGTCGGTTTTCCTTGGTTCTGAAAACTCGTGCTTACGTTTTTTTCCCCCAATGAGCCAATGAAAATGCCCGGTCAGCAAAGGAGATGAACTAAAACTACCTACGGCTACCTCTACTACCTACAACTACATGGCGACCCCACTACAACTGCACTATGACTTCAAAAGTATTGATTTTCTCCATGCCGACCAATTTTTGGTCGCAGAAAATTTTTCAACATGTGAGTAGTAACCATTATGCGGGAACTCCTCTCGACCATGAAGGAGACTCATCAGGGACCACCTATGACCACGTGTCGACCACGCTGCGAGCTTGTGGCGAGCGCAGACTCTCCTAAACTCGCCAATAAGGTCGCCTTAGTGGGACAGGCCTTTAACCATATTAACACTGAAGGTACCAATGGAGAACAGAACATGGACAGGGTATCCTACATTCATGATTTACTGTTAGGTTACAGCAATCAATGGGCAAAGCATAAAGTGCTGCAGGAACTTAACGAGTCAAGCCGCTTCAGTGTAGGGAATGGACAAGTGACTTTTCAGGTCTGGACTCCTCTAATGAATGAAGACAGGATTCCATTCCAAAACGTTGCCTGTCCATCCCTTTCACAGATGCTGCCTGACCCACTGAGTTCCTCCAGCACTTTGTGTTTGTCTCAGCAATCGATAGGCTTGGCTCAAGTGAACGCTCACAATCCTTTTCCTAGAGTAGAGGATCGTACAACTAATAGGCAGAGGCTTAAATTGAGAGGGGAGAGATTTAAGAAGGACAATGGGGAAAACCGTTTCACTCGGAGAGATGTCTGTATCTAGAATGAGCCACCAGAGGAAGCTACGGAAGAGGATAAAAAACACATGGACAGGTAGGTATACAGAGAGGAAGTGTGCAGAGGGGTAAGGGCCAAATGCAGACAAATGGGACGAGCTCAGAATGCTAGTCAGGGGTTACGGGGAGAAGGCAGGAGAAATAGTGAAAAGCTTGGATCAAGTGGACGTGGAGAGGTCATACCCTCAGGATTAAAGGACGTTCTTTTAGGAAGGAGATGAGGTGACATTTCTTTAGTCAGAGGGTGGTGAATCTGTGGAATTCTTTGCCACAGAAGGCAGTGGATATTTTAAAGGCAGAGATAGCTAGATTCTTGATTAGTATGGCTGTCAGGGGTTATGGGGAGAAGGCAGGAGAATGGGGTTAGGAGGGAGAGATAGATCAGCCATGATTGAATGGTGGAGTAGACTTGATGGGCCGAATGGCCTAATTCTACTATTCCTTATGACCTTATGAGAATGGGGTTGAGAGGGAAAGATAGATCAGCCATGATTTTTCTATTCCTTGGAGCGCAGGAGGATGAGGGATGATCTTATGGGGGTCTACAAAATCCTGAGAGGAATAGATTGGGTAGATGCACGGAGTCTCTTGCCCAGAGTAGGGTAATCGAGAACCTGAGGACAGACGCTTTGGGTGAGGGGGGAAAGATTTAATTGGAACCTGAGGGGTACCGTTTTTACGAAAAGATTGGTGGGTGTATGGAACGAGCTGCCGGAGGAGGTAGTAACGCAATGTTTAAGAGACATTTAGACAGGTACGTGGTTAGGACAGGTTTAACGGGATATGGGCCAAATGCAGGGAGGTGGAACTAGTGTGGATGGGGCATGTATAAAGTATAAAGTTTCCTTTATTGTAATTCAAACTTTTAGTTTGAACGAAATTGCGTACCTTGCAGTCATGGCAGAGAATAAAGTAATAGAACACACAATGAACACAGTTTAACATCCACCACAGTGAGTCTACCAGGCACCTCCTCACTGTGATGGAAGGCAAAAGTCTTAAAGTCCTTGTCTCTTCCTTCCTTGTTCTCCCTCTGCGTTGAGGCGATCCAGGCTTTCGATGTTGGGCCCCCCCGCCGGGTGATGGTAAGTCCCGCGGCCGAATCCGAGCTCCGCGAACGGGCCGGTTCAAACTCCGCGGCCCGGGGCGGACGAAGCTGCCACCCTCCAGTCCAGTCCAGCGGACGAAGCTGTGGTTGCGGGAGCTCCGGAGAATCGGTCACCAACCTGGGACCTGCGAGCTCCCGATGTTGTCGTCCACTGGGCCCGCGGCCGAAGCCTCCGAGGCTCCAAAGTCGGGCCGCCGCCGCCACAGCGCCACCACAGCCCCGAAGTCGGCCAGCTTCGCGATGGTGAGTCCCGGCTCTGCCTCCGGAGCCTCGAAGTCGGTCCCAGTTGGAGGCCGCCAGCTCCGCGATTAGGCCTCAGCGCAGACGGAGACGGGGGATACGACAGAGAAAAGGTCGCATCCCCCCCCGAAGGAAGAGACGTGTAAATTGGCCTTCAATCTCTCCTGTCCGTTTATCAGGATTCTCTTCCAGGATACTCTCTGTAATTTGTCTCATTTTCCGAGCCGCCAGCAATAATCTTGTGTGGCAAGTTGAGCAGTACATCTTCAAGTTGCAAGTTGGATTTGGGGTTGAATAGGAAATCTCAATAAATAGTTTTTTAGATTAGTTTGGAGAGAAGAAGGTTCCCTCAAATATTCCCTAATAACCCCAATCATCTTATATCCATACACGCCCAGAAACACATCATAAATCCCACCCACAATATAACAGGCAGTCTGAAGATCCTGTTATTATTTGGAAGGATATTCTTCACCTTCTAATCCTCTTCCACAATCCTCTTCCTTTCTATCCAATTCCGTTTCCTTTAGAACATTCACTCGACCTTTCTCAGTTAATTTAACTTGTCTGGCTTGTCTTCTAGATACTCCATCAGCCACTAAACCTCCTCCCCCTTCTTCACTCATAAATCGCCAAGTCTTCAAATTATGCGGGTTTCCCCCACCCCCCCACACATACACAACTAAAAATAAACAAAAACATACGTCCAACAAGAGAAAAGAAAACAAAAAAAATGGAGAAGACAGATGGACTGCAGGTGAGCCACTTCTGCATGTTGGCCGGTGTGGGCACGTTGGGCCAAAGGGCCTGTTTCCAAGTTGCAAGACTCTATGGCTCTGCGATTGAATGGCGTTGACTTGATGGGCTGAATGGCCTAATTCTGCTCCTATGACTTATGAACTTGGTCGGCATGGACGCAGTGGGCCGAAGGGCCTGTTTCCATGCTGTACAGCTCTATGACTATATAATCCCCTGAATGTTACATCCCGGAGCCTGGGATCTCTCGCTGAGATTGCCAGTGTGTGGAGCTCCGTCCGGCGTGGTCTGTTGGCTTGGAAGCCGCGGTCTTCGGTGGGAAGGTGGTCGTTCCTGGTACCCCAAGCCGCTGGGGGTTCTCCCGACGCCAGAGCACCATCACCCGGCGAGAACATCGGGCGCCGTGGCGGTGACTGTGGAGGCCTCAGTGGGCCCGACTCTGGGTGGACAAGAGGATGGGGACTGGACTTTGTGCCTTCCCCCACAGTGGGGACCATTGTGGGGGGATGTTTTGGTGTTGAACTTCTTTTTAATACTATGTTGTATTTTATTAGTGTGCTGCAAGGACATCTGAATTTCCCCTGAATAAGGGGATTAATAAAGTCTAATTCAATTCAATTCAATTCAATCCTCCGGATGTCTATAGCAATATTTCGTACCCATCGGTCAACTGCAGTCACGACAAAATTAAAAAGGTTGACCACAGTCAGGACAGTTTATACAGCAGACTTTAAGCTGCAGAAAAATTGATTTATCAGGGAAATGTTCCAAGGAAACAGCTTGATGAACATTGTTACACTCAAGCCTGAAATAGTTTTTTGATGGGATCCTCAGGGCATTTATACATTTACATGTAAGATCAATGCATAAACACTGTCATAGTGATTGCAGTCACATTCATATTGCAGAAGACTCTCTTATCCTTGGGGAATGGTCCAATGGTTCAACAGTGCTTTGTAGGGCAGCACGGTGGCGCAGCGTTAGAGCTGCTGCCTTACAGCGCCAGAAACCAGGGTTCGATCCTGACTACGGGTGCTGCCTGTACGGAGTTTGTACGTTCTCCCCGTGACCTGCGTGGGTTTTCTCCGGGTGCTCCGGTTTCCTCCCACACTCCAAAGACATACAGGTTTGTAGGTTAATTGGCTTGGTATAAGTGCAAATTCCCCATGGTGTGTGTATGATAGTGTAAGTGTGCGGGGATCACTGGTCACCACGGACTTGGTGGGTCGAAAGGCCTGTTTCCGCGCTGTATCTCTCGAGTCATAAGGTGATATAGCGTGGAAACAGGCCCTTCACCACAACTTGCCCACACCGACTAACATGCCCCAGCTACACTAGTCCCACTTGCCTGGGCTTGGTCCATGTCTCTCCAAACCTGTCCTATCCATGTACCTGTTTAACTGTCTCTTAAACGATGGGGTAGTCCCAGCCTCAACTACCTCCTCTGACAGCTTGTTCCATACACCCATCTCCCTTTGTGTGAAAAAGTTACCCCTCAGATTCCTATTAAATCTTTTCCCCTTTACCTTGAACCTATGTCCTCGATTCATCTACTCTGGGCAAGAGACTCTGTGCATCTACCCGTCTATACCTCTCATGATTTTGTTCACCTCTATAAGATCCCCCCTCATCCTCCTGCTCTCCATGGAATAGAGACCCAGCCTACTCAACCTCTCCCTATAGCTCACACCCTCTAGTCCTGCCAACATCCTCGTAAATCTTTTCTGAACCCTTTCAAGCTTGACAATATCATTCCTATAACATGGTGCCCAGAACTGAACACAATATTCTAAATGCGGTCTCACCAACGTCTTAAACAACTGCAACAAGACCTCCCAACTTCTATACTCAATACTCTGACTGAGAAGGCTAAAATGCCAAAACAACGTTTTGACCACCTTATATACCTGCGACTCGATCTTCAAGGAACCATGCATCTGTACGCCTAGATACTCTAAACTAATTTAAACTACAAAATGGTTACACAGACAACTGCCCAGTAAAATTATTTTTGCATTTACAATACATGCAGGCGCGGACATGTTTTGGGACCTCTTTGAAATATACCGAATAGTGAAAAGCTTGGATAGAATGGATGTGGTGAGGATGTTTTCACTATTGGGAGAGTCTAGGACTAGAGGTCATAGCCTCAGAATTAAAGGACGTTCTTTTAAGAAGGAGATGAGGAGGAATTTCTTTAGTCAGAGGGTGGTGCATCTGTGGAGTTCTTTGCCACAGAAGGCTGTGGAGGCCAAGTCAGTGGATATTTTTAAGGCAGAGATAGATAGATTCTTGATTAGTGCGGGTGTCAGAGGTTATGGGGAGAAGGCAGGAGAATGGGGTTAGGAGGGAGAGATAGATCAGCCGTGATTGAATGGCGGAGTAGACTTGATGGGCCGAATGGCCTGATTCTACCCCTATCACTTATGACCTTATGATTATTCAAAGTCCAATGTCCAGTCGGCCCGCGTGCGATGTACGGGAGCAGTTCCCACAATCCGACATCTCTCTCCTCTCCTCGCCCGGCCATCTTTGTGTCCCGACCTTGAAGGCGCTGGAGGTATTACCCCAGCTCACCCTCCGACCGGCCCTTGCTCCGCGCGTCCCCATGTTTCCAGCTCCCTCTCGATCCCGCCGACCGACGAGCCTTGATGCACGTCTATGGAGCTCTGCAATATTATAAATCTTCACAGGTGATTCCCTTCTTTAGACTATGTTTCCACACTCATACATGCTGACACACATGCACGCAGACACAGACATATTCATAGACATAGATACACAGACCCACACACACATGTAAACACACGCAGACACACACAAATACATATTAATGGTGAGTCCAAGTTAAAGTAACTTATGAGCCTGTCCCACTTTGGTGATGTTTTAGGTAACTACAGGCGACTAGTTTGTCACCACAAGTTCGCCGGTAGTCGCCGGGAATCGTCTCCTCAGTCGCGCAAAAAGTCATAGCGTCTTTCTGGTCGCCGCTAAATTTTCAACATGTTGAAACATTTTCGGCGACAGTGGGTTTGTCGCCAATGAGCGTAGCTTGACTTCTCCTGACGTAGGTGCTGTCGTAGGTTTTTTTAAAGAGTTACAGCGCGGAAACAGGCCCTTCGGCCCACTGGGTCCGCGCCGACCAGCGACCCCCGCACATTAACACCATCCCACACCCACTAGGGACAATTTTTACATTTACCAAGCCAATTAACCTACAAACCTGCACGTCTTTGGAGTGTGGGAGGAAACCGAAGATGTCGGGGAAAACCCACCCAGGTCACGGGGAGAACGTACAAACTCCGGACAGACAAGGACCCGTGGTCAGGATCGAACCCGGGTCTCCAGCGTTGCATTCGCTGTCAGGCAGCAACTCTACCGCTGCGCCACCGTGTCGCCAGGATGACGTCGGTTGTCGCCGGTTTTTCGGCGACATGCTACGACTGTGACAGTCGGCGGCAGTTGCCTAAAAAAATCGGCAAGTGGGACAGGCCCTTTACTAAACAAATTGATGTTGCTGCAAAGAGTTCTACACATTATAATAACCGATGTTCAAGAGGTCATCAAAAGTGGTATTAAAATTCAGTTCTATATCTGGCAGTTGTCTAGAAACGGCTGGGATAAAAAATTGTGGTTTCATGTTACCTGTCATTATTATCCATAAAAAACCCCATCAGAGATGAGATTCACCGTGAGTTGTGAATGAGTCAATGCAAAATGGTGGATGATTTGCTGAAATCTTGTCACCTGAGGCAATACTAATCACACCGATCAAGCTACTGCATACAGTGCATGCTGATTCTGCTAGACTGCCAGACTTTGTCCAAGCTCGCACTGTCCACATGCGTAGACGTGCTTGGAACTTTCTCTTAGTTGCTACCACAGAAACTCACTGTCAAACTCCCTTCAACGCCAGGATATTTGTGGGAAGGAACTGCAGATGTTGGTTTACACTGAAGATAGACGCAAAATGGACACTGGAGTAACTCAGCGGGACAGGCAGCATCTCTGGAACAGGTGACTTTTCGAGTCGAGACCCTTCTTCGGACTGAAATACACGGGAAAGGGAAACAAGAGAAATAGACGATGATGTGGAGAGTTACGCCAGCTTTTTGTGGCTATCTTCAGTTTAAACCGGCATCTTCAGTTCCTTCCTACGCCAGGAGCTGCAGATGCTGGTTTACACCGAAGAAAGACACAAAATGCTGGAATAATTGCTGAATGTGAGTGTGAATGCTGAAGAAGGGTGAAATGTCACCCGTTCCTTCTCTCCAGAGATGCTACCTGTCCCGCTGAGTTACTCCAGCGTTTTGGGTCTCATCTTCAACATCAAGATATCGCTGACTTTGTATTATGAGCTGAAAGAAATCTTGCTTAGAAGTGATATTGCTAATTCATATCATAATGACTATTATGTTAATAATAGGATATGTATATGCTCTTGACGAAACTCAACCTTGGCAGCTCAGAAAGGGTGACACGGTGGCGCAGCGGTAGAGTTGCTGCCTTACCACGCCATAGACCCAGGTTTGATCCTGACCACGGGTGCTGTCTGTACGGAGTTTGCATGTTCTCCCTGTGACCGTGTGGGTTTTCTCCGGGTGCTTCAATTCCCTCCACTTTCCAAAGACGTGCAGGTTTGGGGGTTAACTGGGTTCTGGAAATTGCCGCTAGTGTGCAGGATAGCGCTGGCGTGTACAGGTGATCGTTGGTCGACATGGGCTCGGTGGGCCGAAGGGCTTGTTTCCACGTTGTACCTCCAAACTAAACGAAACATTAGCGCTCAGAAGTAGAATTTGGTAGACACAAAATGCTGGAGTAACTCAGCGGGTCATGCAGCATCTCTGGAGAGAAGGAATGGGCGATGTTTTGGGTCGAGACTCTTCCTCAGACTGATGTCAGGGGAGAGGGCGGGACAAAGATAGAATGTAGGTGGAGACAGTAAGACTGGTGGGAGGACTGGGAAGGGGAAGGTGATGGAGAGAGAGGGAAAACAAGGGCTATCTGAAGTTAGAGAAGTCAATGTTCATACCGCTGGGGTGCAAACTTCCCAAGCGAAATATGAGGTGCTGTTCCTCCAATTTGCGCTGGGCCTCACTCTGACAATGGAGGAGGCCCAGGACAGAAAGGTCAGATTGGGAATGGGAAGGGGTGTTGAAATGCTGAGCCACCTGGAGATCAGGTTGGTTAAGACGGACTGAGCGGAGTAGAATTTGGTGCTGGGCTGGGAGATGGTGGAGTTAAAACCATGATTGGAAGGGTCAGTGAGACAATTAAAGTGAAGATGTTGTCACACGAGGAACTGCAGATGCTGGAATTTTGAGCAAAATACAAAGTGCTGGAGTAACACAACAGGTCAAGCAGCTTCTGTGGAGGTGATGTCGAAAATTGTCTTGTCCACCATTTTGGCTGATGTTACTGGCATTACCTTGCACTAAACGTTATTCCCTTATCATGTATCTATCTATACACTATAAATGACTCTGTGGCAACTGTGTATTGTCTTTCCGCTGACTGGATGACACGCAACAAAAGCTTTTCACTGTACCTCGGTACACATGACAATAAACCAGACCGATAAACTGATTCATCGCTGTGTATTCAAGAGAGAGTTAGATTTACCTCTTAGGGCTAACGGAATATAGGGATATGGGGAGAAAGCAGGACCGGGGTACTGATGCAGCCATGATCACAGTGAATGGCAGTTCTGGGTCGAAGGGCAGAATGGCCTCCTCCTGCACCTATTGTCTATTGTCTATTGGATGATCAGCCATGATCATATTGAATGACGGTGCTGGCTCGAAGGGCAGAATGGCCTACTCCTGCACCTATTTTCTGTGTATGACAGATGCTCTCTTTATGAAAGCATTTCACATACACACAAGTCCCAGGTCAAAATGATCAAAACCACACAATACTTGTATACAAATCCCCTGTGATCAGTAGTCAATTTTAGATTAAATTCTTTCATGCCACAATGTTTCTTGAAACAATTTCTAGCTTCAGGCTATTTACAAGATCTGTTTTCAATGTTGTTGCAGCATTTGTATTATTGGACTGTTTTTTTTTTTAACATTAAACACTTCTCTTTCCCAGTTTAATCGTTCCATAAATCTGCTCACAGTTTTAAAATGGAAATACCCAAGAAATAGAGACAGCCTCGCAAAAGAAAAAGATAAGATATGAATAATTAGATATTTCAATCAGTCTGAAGATACTCTGAGGTTCACAATTGAGGTAGATAGTAGTTCAGGTTGTCTCTAGTTGTGGTAGGATGAATCAGTTGACTAATAGGCTTAGGCTTATTCTTGTCACATGTACCGAGGTACAGTGAAAAGCTTTGTTTTGCATGCTATCCAAACATATCACATTGTCAGAGTGAGTCCCAGCGCAAGTTGGAGGAACAGCACCTCATATTTTGCTTGGGTAGTTTACACCCCAGCGGTATGAACATAGACTTCTCTAAATTCAGGTAGCCCTTGCTTTCTCTCTCCATCCCCTTCCCCTTCCCAGTTCTCCCACCGGTCTTACTGTCTCTGCTTTACACTCTATCTTTGACCCACCCCCTCCCCTTACATCAGTCTGAAGAAGGGTCTCAACCTGAAACGTCGCCCATTCCTTCTCTCCAGAGATGCTGCCTCACCCGCTGAGTTACTCCAGCATTTTGTGTCTACCTCAGATCAGATATACCATAGGTAAATACACTCAAGTCAAACTCAAGTACAATAGATAGAGCAGAGAATGTAGAATATAGTTCCCAGCATTGTAGCACATGTTCCTGAGACAAAGTCCAAATGTCTGCAGTAGAGTGGAGAGGATTTGGGAAATGCCCCAGCTTATGTCCATAAGCCTGATAGCAGAGGGCAGGTGGGAAGAATGGCAGGAGCGACATTCCCCATTGCCAGCAGGCTCCTGAACTAAGCATCCCTTGCACATTTTCTTGTGGGAATAGCAATAAGTCTGAAGAAGGGTCCCGATGCCAAACGTTACCGATCCATGTCCTCCAGAGATGAAGTTTGACCCGCAGTTGCTCCAGCACTCTGCGTCCTTACGTGTAACCCAGCATCTGTTGAACTTAAGTTTAGCTTAGTTTAGTTCAGAGATACCGTGTAGAATCTGGCCCTTCGGTCCATCGAGTCCATGTCGACCAACAATCACTTGCACACTAGTTCTGCCTGGACACTAGGATTAAGTTACAGAAGCCAATTAACCAGCAAACTGAAACGCCTTTGTAGTGTGGGAGGAAAGCGGAGCAACCGGTTTGAAAACCACGCGGTCACAGGAAGAACGTATAGACAGCACCTGTGGTAAGGATCTGTGGCGCTGTAAGGCAGCAACTCTACCGCTTTGTTTCATCAATAAAGTGATACTTGACGACAAGGACAACCAAACCGACAGGCCTAAAGCTGGCGGTGGCTCAGACATACAGCCCCAGTTGAGAATCCGCCGCCTGTATATATCGTTAACCTCACTAAACGAATGGTTGGGGCAGACTCGGTAGGCCGAAGGGCCTGTTTCCTTGCTGTATCTTAGTTTAGTTTAGTTTACAATACAATACAATACAATACCATTTATTGTCATTTGAACCTCAAATGAAGTTCAAATGAAATTTGGTTTCCGCAGTCATACAAACAGGTAAAAGGAACCAAGACACAACACAATTTACACAAACATCCATCACAATGAATCTCCTCCTCACTGTGATGGAAGGCAAAGTCTTGTCTCTCCCCTGCACTCCACATTCTCCTCCCGATGTCAAAGTCAAAGCCCCCGGCGGGCGATGGTAAATATGTCCCGCGGCCATTAAAGCCGCGCCGGGCGATGCAAGGCCACGCTCTGGGTCGTGATGTTGGAGCCCCCGGCGGGCGCTAGCAAGTCCAGCGGCCATTAAAGCCGCGCCGGGCGATGCAAGGCCACGCTCCGGGTCTTGATGTTGGAGCACCCGGCGGGCGCTAGCAAGTCCAGCGGCCATTTAAAGCCGCGCCGGGCGATGTAAGACCCTGCTCCAGGTCATCTTCAACCCCGCAACTCGGGCGGGAGAAGTTGCCGTTGCGGTCTTCCACCAGGGACCCGCGAGCTCCCGATGTCACCGTCCACCGGGCCAGCGGCTGGAGCCTCCGAATCTCCGGGGTCGGGCCGCAGCAGCGCGCCACCACAGCTCCTCCCGTTCCGAACTCGGCCAGCTCCACGATGGTGAGTAAGTCCGCCGGATCCGCGACTGGAGCCCCAGGTCGTCCCGGTTGGAGGCCGATCCACGGTGCTAGGCCCCAACGACAACGGAGACCCGACAGAGAAAGGTCTGGTCTCCCGTGCAGGGAAAAGATTTTAAAAGTTTCCCCCATCCTACCCCCCCCACCCCCCACCCCCCACACATACCCAGTTAAAAAAACACTATAAACAAAACTCAAACGAAAAGAAAAAGAAAAAAAAAAGACAGACGGACTGCAGAGGCCGCTGCGACGTGAGTCGGGCCGCCCACCAGATCCAGTTTAGAGAGACAGCGCGGAAACAGGCCCCTCGCATCACCGAGTCCGCGCCGACCAGCGACCAATCCCCGTACACTACCAGTATCCTACACACACAAGGGACAATTTTACAGAAGCCAATTAACCCGCAAACCTGTAGGTCTTTGGAGTGCGGGAGGAAACCGGAGCACCCGGAGAAAACCCACGCTGTCACGGAGAGAACGTACAAACTCCGTACAGACAGCGCCTGAGGTCAAGATCAAACCTTCAGTCTGTAACAGCGACTCTACTGCTGTGCCATCCCAAATTAGTTTAGTATCACTAAACTAAACTAAACTATTGAAACATATAAGATTATTAAGGGTTTGGACACGCTAGAGGCAGGAAACATGTTCCTGATGTTGGGAGAGTCCAGAACCAGGGACCACAGTTTAATAATAAGGGGTAAGCCATTTAGAACGGAGATGAGCAAACATTTTTTTCACACAGAGAGTTGTGAATCTGTGGAATTCTCTGCCTCAGAAGGCAGTGGAGGCCATTTCTCTGGAGGCATTCAAGAGAGAGTTAGATAGGGCTCTTAAAGGATATGGGGAGAAGGCAGGAATGGGGTACCGATTGTGGATGATCAGCCATGATCACATTGAATGGTGGTGCTGGCTTGAAGGGCCGAATGGCCTACTCCTGCACCTATTGTCTATTTTCTAAACTTAACTAAACAAACTTAAACCCATACACCCGATTCCTGTTTTGAGTTCAACTTGAAGCCCAGCCATTAATACAAGAGTGGATAAACCGTAAAGGTCAAATTGTCATTGTAGTGCGAGCTAACACCTTCATTTGGTCAGAAGCATTCCCCTCCGACACTGAGTTAAACCTGTCCTCACACGTAACTTAGTAAATGCAATCCCGGAAGCCAAATGCTGAAAGTTATATTGAAACATTAATGCTGCATATCAAAGTGTAATACAATCAGGCCCAATTGAAGCTGCAGTTCTGATCTGAGATTGTTTCAGTTGTGATACAATTACAATCGATCTGACCATTTTGTGGATGGTGTCCCTTAAAGTTACCGCCATCTGCTCTGTCTCCATCTGCTTCAAGAAACTCTCTATCTTTCCAGTTCCCAAGAAAAATCTCTTCGCAGCCTGTCTCGATGACTGCTGCCTGACTCTTTGTGTTCGGTCCAGAAGAGGGTCTATGACATTCATGAGCAGTATGATTTGACTGGATAGCATGCAAAACAAACATTTCACTGTATCTCTGTGCACTTGACACTAAATAAACTGGCAGTGTTTAGTTTGAGGCGGCACGGTGGCGCAGCGGTGGAGTTGCTGCCTCACGGCGCCAGAGACCCGGGTTCGATCCTGACTACGGGTGCTGTCTGTACGGCGTTTGTACGTTCTCCCCGTGACCTGCGTGGGTTTTCTCCAGGTGCTCCGCTTTCCTCCCACACTCCAAAGACGTACAGGTTTGTAAGTTATTGTTTGTAATTGGCTTCGGTAAAATTTGTAAATTGACCCTAGTGGGTGTAGGATAGTGCTATGAGTGTGTAGGATCGTGCTACAGTGTGTATGAGGCGAGATCGCTGGTCGGCACGGACTCGGTGGGCCAAAGGGCCTGTTTCAGCACTGTAACTCTAAACTGAACTAAACTGAAGTATCAACTGTGATGAAGTGCTTTGAAAGACTGGTAATGGCCTACATTTGCACCAGTTTTCTCAGCAATCGAACCCAATTTCTCAGAAGAAAATTGGGAGGACAATATCCAACTGCTGGACCACTCCCCGCTTCCACTTCCCCTTTCCACAGGTGATCCCAAGGGCGGCGCAGCGGTAGAGTTGCTGCCTTACAGCGCCATAGACCCAGGTTGGATCCTGACTACGGGTGCTGTCTGTACGGAGTTTGTACGTTCTCCCCGTGACCTGCGTGGGTTTTCTCCGACATCTTCGGTTTCCTCCGACACTCCAAAGACGCACAGGTTTGTAGGTTAATTGGCTTGGTAAGACTGTGAATTGTCCCTGGTGTGTGTAGGATAGTGTTAGTGTACAGGGGGATCGCTGGTCGGTGCAGACTCAGTGGGCCAAAGGGCCTGTTTATGCACTCTATCTCCAAACTGAACTGAAACTAAGGTGTTCATGTGTAACCATGTGTTCTTACTCTTAGCTTGAGATCATGCAGTTATTCCATAATTGCACTTTAATATTCTTTTACACTCCTCAGATTTTGAACTTCAATCTTTCGGGCAGCACGGTGGCGCAGCGGGTAGAGTTGCTGCCTAACAGCGCCAGAGAGCCCGGCTCGATCCTGACTATGGGTGCTGTCTGTACGGAGTCTGCACGTTCTCCCTGTGACTGTGTGGGTTTCCTCCGGGTGCTCCGGTTTCCACATCCCAAAGATGCACAGGTTTGTAGGTTAATTGGCTGTTGTACGATGTACAATTGCCCCAAGTGTGTGGGGATTGGATGAGAAAGTGGCATTAAATAGAACTAGTGTGGTAAGCGTGGACTCGGTGAACCAAAGGCCCAGTCTGAAATGTCTATAGAAAGGTCTCGACCTGAAACGTCACCTATTCCTTTTCCCCAGAGATGCTGCCTGTCCCGCTGAGTTACTCCAGCATTTTGTGTCTATCTTCAGTGAGTCTGTGTGACCGTTCCCATGGTGTATCTGTAAACTAAACTAAATCTTATAGTCCTAGAGTCAAACTCAACCTTATACTTCAAGATTATGAGTGAGTATGTGGAGAGATTAATGTGGAATGTACGCATACCCATAAACTATTCTACTGGGGGAACAAAGTGCTTGTTGTTTTTGGTCAGTGTTTTAACTGTACTGTTATGACCTGAGGATGTGGACACACATCGATCGGACAAGGGCTTCTTTGGGTGGGGTGGCTCAGTCTTCCTGCTGAGTGCGCTGTGACATTGACTGTGTATGAGTGTGGAACCAAGCGGATGTGACTGGCTCCAGCCGGCTACACTCTGTCCTGAAGGCGACTGGGTCTCAGACATGCGACTGCCAGTTCAGCACCAACCTCCCGCATCCATCGCTAACTTCACCGGACGACAAAGGCATTAATCTCCTCTTAAATAGCTCTCTAAAGCCCTGTCAAAGAGTGGATGTGGAGAGGATGTTTCCGCTGGTGGGAAAAGTCTAGGACCAGAGGTCACAGCCTCAGAATTAAAGGGCGCTCGTTTGGAAAGGAGGTGAGGAGGAACTTCTTTAGTCAGAGGGTAGTGAATCTGTGGAAATCTTTGCCACAGAGGGCTGTGGAGGCCGAGTCAATAGACAATAGACAATAGGTGCAGGAGTCGGCCATTCGGCCCTTCGAGTCAGTGGATATTTTTAAGGCAGAGATAGACAAGTTCTTGATTAGAACGGGTGTCAAGGGATATGGGGAGAAGGCAGGAAAATGGGATTAGGAGGCAGAGATCAGACATGATTGAATGGCGGAGTAGACTCGATGGGCCGAATGGCCCTAATTCTACTCCTATAACTTGTGAATGATCCAAACTATGACTTATCTTGCTGAGAGACCTGTTGCTCATTCCTGTGTTAAGCATGATCTATTTACGATCTGTTGGGAAGGTGGTTCAGTTTCAGTTCAGTTTAGTTTAGTTTAGTTTATTGTCACGTGTACCGAGGTACGGTGAAAAGTTTTTGTAGCGTGCTAAACCAGTCAGTGGAAAAACAATACCCGATTACAATCGAGCTATTTACAGGGTACAGATACATGATAATGGAATAACATTTAGTGCAAGGTAAAGCCAGTAAATTCTGATCAAAGATAGTCCGAGGGTCACCAATGAGGTAGATAAGTTCCTGGGTCCTTTCCGTCCTGTTTTGTTCAACGTATATCTTAATATGTGTAAGAAGGAACTGCAGATGCTGCTTTAAACCGAAGATAGACACAAAAAGCTGGAGTAACTCAGACAGGCAGCATCTCTGGAGAGAAGGAATGGGTGACATTTCGGGTCGAGACCCTTCTTCAGACTGGTTAGGGATAAGGCAAACGAGCGATATAGATGGTGAGGTGGAGAGATAAAGAACAATGAATGAAAGATATGCAGAAAAGGTGACGATGATAAAGGAAACAGGCCATTGTTTAGCTGTTTGTAGGGTGAACATGAGAAGCCAGTGCGACTTGGGTGGGGGAGGGATAGAGAGAGAGGAATGCTGGGGCTACCTGAAGTGATAGAAATCAATATTCATGTGTATATTAACATGTTGGGGCAGCACGGTGGCGCAGCGGTAGAGTTGCTGCCTGAGAACCAGGTTCAATTCTGACTATGGGTACAGTCGGTACGGAGGTTGTACGTTCTCCCTGTGACCGTGTGGGTTTTCTCCAGGCGCTCCGGTTTCCTCCCACATCCCACATGTTTGTACGTTAATCGGGCTCTGTAAATTGTCCCTAGTGTGGAGGATAGAACTAAAGTACGGGTGAGCTTGGACTCAGTGGGCCGAAGGGCCTGTTTCCGCGCTGTATCTCTAAACTAAGCAAAACTATCATTTGAAACAAAGATAGCAATATTTTAATAAACTATCTACCTTTTGCAGTCTTCGCATCTGCATATGTTAAAGCCCCTGTCCCACTGTACGAGGTAATTCAAGAGTTCTCCCGAGTTTTCCCCTGATCCGAACTCGGAGAATGTCCGTAGCGGGTCCGTAGGAGTTCGTGGGTGTCTCGTAGCGGCTCGTACGAGTAAAAAGTAAAAGTTTTTTTCATCACGCGTATTTTTTTACTCGTGGACATTTTTTGCAGGGATGAAAAAACGTCACGAGTTTACCGGATGTCCCGAGTACAATACCGTTACTCGTACGAGCCGCTACGGGACATTCACGAACTCCTACGGACCTGCTACGGAAATTCTCCGAGTTCGGATCAGGGGAAAACTTGGGAGAACTCTTGAATTACCTCGTACAGTGGGACAGAGGCTTAATGATATTTAGCCATTTTCTTTAAGTTTAAAGCGTCTTTACATGATCCAAGGTTCGTAAATTTTAGACGATTTAAGATATTTCCTTTCACTCACCTGAGATGTATTTTATTGAGGAAATCATTGAAGAAAAAGTTACTGGGCTTGATCTTGTAAAAGGTATTAGAACATTGAATATTGAAGGAGTGGGTTCCGTATTCCTACCACATCCCAAAGATGTGTGAGTTTGTAGATTAATTGGCCTCTAGAAATAACCTCTCATGTGTGGGGAGTGGATGAGAAAGTGGGATAACATAGATCTAGTGTGAATGGGTGATCGATGGTCAGCATGGATTTGTTGGGTTGAAGGGCCTGTTTCATGCTGTATCTGTAAACTACACTAAATAAAACTCCCTGGACACTTGCCTTCTTGGAATAATCCTGCATCCTATTGCAGCAAGCTGACCATCTGAAGAAGGGTCTTGAACTGAAACGTCACCCATTCTTTCTCTCCAGAGATGCTGCCAGTCCTGCTGAGTTACTCCAGCATTTTTTGTCTATCTTTGGTTTAAACCAGCATCTGCAGTCCTTCCTACACATCTTATTTATGATTAGGACACAATGATATTTGTTCATAACTTCATAAATTATTGGAGGAGAATTAGGCCATTCGGCCCATCAAGTCTACTCCGCATTCAATCATGGTTGATCTATCTCTCCCTCTCAGCCCCATTCTAATGGCAGAGATAGATAGATTCTTGATCAGTACGGGTGTCAGGGGTTATGGGGAGAAGGCAGGAGAATGGGGTTGAGAGGGAAAGATAGATCAGCCATGATTGAACGGCGGAACAGACCTGATGGGCCGAATGGCCTAATACAGCTCCTATCACATATGAACACCATGAGGCATACGAGCAGAATTAGGCCATTCGGCCCGTCGAGTTTACTCCGCCTCAAGGAGGAAGTGCAAACTTTGTACTGACAACACCCCTGGTCAGGATCGAACCTGGGTCTCTGGCACTGTAAGGCAGCAACTCTACCGCTGCGCCACCTCTGCAGTCGCTTCCCTTACTGGGCTTTGCTTATTGGACCGTGCCTTTACTGTCGAGGGGATAACATCACCGTACTGAAATGAAACAAGCAAGACAGAAACATTTTGTTAACTTGTCTGGTATGATGACATTCAAAATCTGGTATGCAGTAAATTGTTATGATAGACCTAGCCCATTGATGTCCTTGACTGATCCAGCTTATGGTGAAAACACACGATAATTAGAATCCAAGATATCATCATGAACCGGCTCGAAATAATGTGGTGTGGGCCTGCATTGTTCGGGAAGATAAGCCCAGTCCAACTCAAATAAATTGTTTTTCTGGAAATGTTTGAGTCCATTAGATGCTACTGAGACACTGTGCTGAAGACAATTTCTCTCTGTTATGGTCTGCCCCCTGCAGGTTAATTTGTTTCTCCAATCTTGCAACCACATGGACCCTTCTTCAGACTCCTCCCGACCCCGTACGTCACCTATCCGTGCGTTCTCCAGGGATGCTGCCTGTCCCGCTGAGTTACTCCAGCACTTTGTGTCTTTTCTTGTAAACCAGCGTCTGCAGTAGCTTGTTTATCCAGTCATTTCATGTTCGTAAGTTCTAGGAGCAGAATTAGCCCATTTGGCCCATCAAGTCTACTTACTCCCCCATACAATCATGGCTGATCTATCTTTCCCTCTCAACCCCATTCTCCTGCCTTCGCCCCATAACCCCTGACACCGTACTAATTAATAATCTGCCAATCTCCTCCTTAAAAATATCCATTGACGACCTCCACAGCCATCAATGACAATGAATTCCACAGATTCATCACCCTCTGACTGAAGAAATTTCTCCTCATCTCCTTTTTAAAGTTCCATCCTTTTATTCTGAGGCTATGACATCTCATCCTTGACTCTCCGACTAGTGGTATCATCCTCCCAGCATTTACTCTATCCAAGACTTTCACTTCTTCAATAAGTTTCAATGAGGTTGCCCCTCATCCTTCTAAACTCCAGCGAGCAAGGTCATAAATGAGAGGAGCAGAATTAGGCCATTCGGCCCATCAAGTCTACTCTGCCATTCAATCATGGCTGATCTGTCTCTCCCTCCTAACCCCATTCTGTTGCCTTCCCCCCATAACCCCTGACACCCCCTGAGTCCTGGCCCAGTGCCGTCAAGCACTCATCATATGTCAACCCACTCATTCCTGGGATCATTCTGGTAAACCTCCTCTGGACCGTCTCCAATGCCAGCACATCCTGCCTCAGATGCTGGAAACTGCTCGCCATACTCCGAATGAGGTCTGACCAGCGCCTTATCAAGCCTCAGCGTTGCATCGCTGTTGTAATGCTGAGGCTTCATAAGGCACTGGTCAGAAGGGCACTGGTGTTTGTTCCAAGATGGCACTGAAGCCAGGCGACTCTGCCTCAGAGGGCGGTGGAGGCCGGTTCTCTGGATGCTTTCAAGAGAGAGCTCTTAAAGATAGCGGAGTCAGGGGATATGGGGAGAAGGCAGGAACGGGGTACTGATTGGGGATGATCAGCCATGATCACATTGAATGGCGGTGCTGGCTCGAAGGGACGACTGGCCTACTCCTGCACCTATTGTCTATTGTCTATTGACTCTTTGTGCGCTGGTCCCAGAAGTGAATCCGCAATCATACATTACAGTCGCTAAACTAAGTTTGGAATTTCTTGGTGTTATACTGCTTTTCATTGATCTATCCTCATTGTACTCCAGTTCCTTGCTCACCTGAGTCACAAACGAAACCATTAGGATTTCCAAATCTGTGTAAGAAAGAACTGCAGATGCTAGTAAAATCGAAGGTAGACACAAAATGCTGGAGTAACTCAGCGGGTGAGGCAGCATCTATGGAGAGAAGGAATGTGTCTCTACTTGAAACATCGCCCATTCCTTCTCTCCATAGAGGCTGCATGACCCGCTGAGGATTTCCAAATCATCGCATGCTAGATTAACAGAGGTTTACTGAACCATGAACAACATGGAAAATAGTGTCTCTGTATGGAGATGATGAGCGAGATTAAATAATATATGATGACCAATAATTTCAGGTAAGAACATTAGCAGATAGCTTCTCTGAGGAACAGCTTCTCCCCCTCTGTTACCAAACTTGTGAACAGTCCTTCCATAAGCTAGGGTACTGTCCCATTCACCTCTATCCCATTGCGGACATTGGACTTTGCTTCTGGACCTGATACACCACAATGCGGAGGACTATATATATATATATATATTGCTGTTACTCCAGCATTTTGTGTCTAGCTTCTTATATATATTTATATATATAGGTTGCTTTCTCTCTCCATCCCCTCCCCCTTCCCAGTTCTCCCACTAGTCTTACTGTCTCCGACTACATTCTTTCCTTGTCCCGCCCCTTCTCCTGACATCAGTTTGAAGAAGGCCTCGACCCAAAACGTCGCCAATTCCTTCTCTCCAGAGATGCTGCCTCACCTGCTGAGTTACTCCAGCATTTTGTGTCTACCTTCGATTTACCAGCATCTGCAGTTCTTTCTTACACTATTGTGCTTGAGTTTGTCTTGATTGTATTTATACATCGTGTTACTTGATTTGATTGAATAACGTGCAAAATAAAGCTATTTACCGTACCTTGGTACACATGACAATAATACGATGCACTAGACATTATTCCCTTCATCATGTATATGTACACTGTGGATGGGTGGATTGTAATCATGTATCGTCTTTCCGCTGACTGGATAGCATGCAACAAAAGCATTTCACTGTTCCTCGGTACGTGTGGGCATGACAATGCATTAAATATAATTAAACGAAACTAAAACCTAAACCCAATCATTTTACCACAACTGGAAGGCAATCCTGAACCACTATCTACTTGATGATCCTCGGACTATCTTTGATCAGTCTTTGCTGGCTTTACCTTGCCATAAACGTTATTCCCTTATCATGTGTCTATACACTGTAAATGGCTCGATTGTAATCATGTATTGTCTTTCCGCTGACTTTCACTGTATCTGTGACAATAAACAAAACTGAACTGAAAAAAACTGAACAGAACCTAAAATGGTTTAACCTCCATATGTGATTCTTATATGATACCTACGGAGATATTGCTTTGTGATTTTTCAAAAGCTTTTCGAACAGACGGACAGATCTCATTCTTTTAGTATGATGCCGGTAATTTTAATACTTTATGTCCCAGAGCGCACTTTACTGAAACTGTGTTATCTGTTTCCTTATGAAGTGTCTCACCGACTACTAAAATCTATTTCCATTTCAAATCAGTCCAGGAATGTGGCATTTTACTGTATATGAATTCTAAGAAGGTTTAAGAGCTTCACTTCAAAAATGTCAATGAAAAACCGCTTCACGCTTCATAATTTAATACACCAGGGCTCGTGGTGTTATTTGTTTGTCTAGAAATTGGATTTTTCTTGATGTGCTAAGTGAGTGTCGCACTTCATCCCAATACACGTTTGTTGGACTTGGTACAAAAATCATTAACTGAACAAAAAACCTTTAAAAATCATTAGTGCGGTTATCTTTGATTTCGGTGCACTGAAATAAGACTAGCGCACATCCCAGCTGCCTGTTAAGACATCTCATGAGTCTTGGAGCTCATGGAAAATGTTTCAGTGCCTTCATGTCCAATCTCCATGACAGTGTCCAAAATAACTCATGGCCAAAAAGATGGCCATAGAAAGAAGGGAAGGTGTTGGGTGTTGTGGGGGAGGGAGGGAGGGAGGGAGGGCAGGAGGGATTAAGGAAGGGTTTGGACAAAGAGAGAGCACACACACTCCCTTTAAAGAGAGAAAGTATTTTGAGAGATGCAGCATGCAAACAGGCCCTTCGGCCCAACGGGTCCCGCGCAGATCAACAATCGTCTCATACACTAGCACAATCCCACACAGTAGGGCCAATTTACAATTTACAGGAGCCAATTAACCTACAAACCTGCACGTGTTTGGAGTGCAGGAGGAGACCGGAGCACCTGGAGGAAACCCACGCAGGTCACAGGGAGAATGAACAAGTTTCGAACAGGCAGCACCCGTGGTCAGGATCGAACCTGGGTCTCTGGTGCTGTAAGGCAGCAACTCTACTGCTGTGCCACTGTGCTGCCCCTGTGTAATAGCAGCCAGGCACTTATACCCCCAATGTGCCCTGGCCAAAGGGAGGTGGGATAACAGTAGGGGCAGTAATCAAAGCAGAATACAGCAGTGAACATTTGCTGCAGACTCAAATACACAGCCCTCCTGCACAAGCTGATCCATGACCAAACGGGAGGCACACCAAGGGAACAAAACATCAGTGTCCCACAGCGAGCAGAGACACAGCGTTTCCTGCATGGTTGCTGACTTTAGGTGGAGTTCATGTGGCAGTGATGAGTCAAGAGTGTTTTATTGTCATATGTCCCAACCAGAACAAAGACATTCTTACTCGTAGCAGCGCAGCAGACATGCGAACATAGTGCTCTGTAAACAATGTGATAAATGAGAAAAAGTATATATATATATACTCACACACACACAAAATATGTAGGAGGCAACTGCAAATGCTGGTTTACACCGAAGATAGACACAAAATGCCAGAGTAACTCAGCGGGTCAGGTAGCATCTCTGGAGAGAAGGAACGGGTGATGTTTTCGGTTCGAGACCCTTCTTCAGACTGAGGGGAGAAGGAAACTGGAGATATGGAAGGGAAAAGTGTGAAAACGGCAGATTGGCCCAACGATCAAACAATCAAGGATATGTAGAATGGTTTCCTCATTTCCTGTCTGTACGGAGTTTGTACGTTCTCCCCGTGACCGTGTGGGTTTCCCCCGGATGCTCCGGTTTCCTCCCACACTCCAAAGACGTACGGGTTTGCAGGTTAATTTGACTTTGGTTTAAAAAAAATTGTAAATTGTCCCCAGTGTGTAGGATCGCGCTAGTGTGCGGGGATCACCGGTCGGTGAGGACTCGGTGGGCCGAAGGGCCTGTTTCCGCGCTGTATCTCTAAACTAAACTAAACTAAAACTACTCTCTGACATACTGAATCTCCGCAATCTTCTCAGGAAGTGCACGATTTTGCAGCAATTGTAATTATTGTTGAAGCAGTGAACTTTGGGCATGCTGATGACATGGTCACATCCACAAATGAAGCCGGCTACTTGACACACCTGGGTAAAGTGTACATTGGTCAAGAGTCAAGTCAGGAGTGTTTTATTGTCATGTGTCCCAGATAAAACAATGAAATTCTTACTTGCTGCAGCACAACACAATATGTAAACATAGTACACTGTAAACAATATACTAAACGAGAGTGAAAAAGAAAAGTTTTGTGTGTGTATATATGCACACACTCACAAATACACATATATATAGATCATATATATATATATATATATATATGCACACACGCACTCATATGTACACACAATAACAAACAATAATAGTGTAATAATAACAATAATAGTCTATTGTAGTTCAGAGATTATTTGTTGTTGTGTTTAATAGCCTGATGGCTGTGGGGAAGAAGCTGTTCCTGAACCTGGACATTACAGTTTTCAGGCTCCTGTACCTTCTTCCCGATGGCAGGGGTGATACGAGTTTGTGGCCAGGGTGGTGTGGGTCTCTGACGATGCTGGCTGCCTTTTTGAGGCAACAACTCCGGTGAATCCCTTCGATGGTGGGGAGGTCAGAGCCGGTGATGGGCCGGGCAGTGGTCACAACTTCCTGCAGTCTTTTCCGCTCCCGGGCGTTCAAGTTGCCGAACCAAGCCACGATGCAACCAGTCAATATGCTCTCAACTGTACACCTGTAGAAGTTCAAGAGAATCCTCGCTGACGTACCGAATCTTCGCAATCTTCTCAGGAAGTAGAGGCGTTGATGTGCTTGCTTTATTATTGCCTCTGTGTGCTGGGTCCAGGAAAGATCTCCGGAAATATGCACATCCAGGAATTTTGACATTTTTGACTCTCTCCACCATCATCATGTTGATATAAACAGGATTGTGGGTCCTCATCCTTCAAGTCAGGAGAGTTTATTGTCATGTGTCCCAGATAGGTCAATGAAATTCTTGCTTTGCATCGGCACAACAGAATATTGTAGGCATAAATAAATACAGAACAGATCAGTGTGTCCATATACCATTGAATATATATATATATACACACATAAATAAGCATATAAAGTGCAAAGTCCACAATCAGTTCCGTGGTCTTACTGACATTGAGAGCCAGGTTGTTGTGCTGGCACCATTTGGTCAATCGATCGATCTCACTTCTGTACTCTGGCTCGTCACCATCTTTAAGGCCTGTAGTCCCTGGTTTAATTGCCTGATGGATGGTGCTTCAAATGAAATGGCAAAATCATGCCAAGTGATGCGCCAACTGATTTTGTTAGGGTGAATATGTGGCCCCAAGGGTCCAATTTCAAGGCTGTAATACCTTCAAAGCTAAATCAAATCTGAAATGGTCACACCATGTGGGAGATGTTTTCTATAATGTGTAGCAGCTAAATACTCTCACACTTCCAAGATGGCTTCCAACCCAGGTGACTATTTGCTTACTAGCCGCAGAGTGGTTATGTAGGTGGGGGCAAGCCCATTGAGGGCTTTGTAGACATAGAGGAGGATCTTGAAATGTATACGGAACCGCACAGGGAGCCAGTGGAGAGAGGCCAGGATCGGGGTGATGTGGTCCCTTTTTCGGGTGCCCGTCAGGAGTCTCGCTGCGGCGTTTTGGACCAGTTGCAGGCGGGACAGGGAAGATTGGCTGATGCCAGTGTAAAGGGATTTGCAGTAATCTAGGCGGGAGGAGATGAATGTGTGGATGATCTTTTCGAGGTCATCAAACTGGAGGAATTGTTTTATTTTAGCTATCGTCCGAAGCTGAAAGAAGCTAACTTTTACCACGGCATTGACTTGTTTGTCAAATTTCAGTGCTGAGTCAAATATCACGGCAAGGTTTTTGACGTGAGGTTTGAGTAGTGGGGTAAGGCTTCCAAGGCTGCCTGCTATCATTTTGATTGAGTCCGAGTCTACTCCGTCTTTCAATCATGGCGGATCTATCTTTCCCTCTCAACCCCATTCTCCTGCCTTCCCCTCATTATGATTTTGCACGTAAGCCCAGACCCATTAAAAACACTTCAGCTCATTTTAAGGCACTATTATAAAGAGAAAAAGCCTCCCGATCTCATCAGGTGAGGCTTGTGCGGCAGCTGGAGTGAATAAAAGGACGTCGTTAATCCGAAACCAAGAAAGAAAATTTAAAAGTCTGAAGAAGGTTCCCGACCCGAAACGTCCCCCATTCCTCCACTCCAGAGATGCTGCCTGTCCCGCTGAGTCACTCCAGCATTTTGTGTCTATCTTCAAAAGGAATCTGGCAGAAGCAGGTTCTGCAAAAGGGAACAGTCTTTCACGGAGTTTATTTGTTGAGAGCTGTTCATGTTGTGGTAGAAGGCAGTCAAGTCCTTTATCATGGGTTTTTTTTTGCACAGGAGAAGGTGGCAAGGTGAGTGATGATTGCAGAGATATCATGCCACATACAGCAAGTATGGATCCCGCGCTGGCAGAGGAGATTAGTGCAATGATCTATCTTACTGTTCAGAGAATTATGGAGATCTTTGCGTCTCCGGCGAATTTTTGGAGTTTGGCGGTGCAACATTTCAGAAAGTATTTAACATGAGAGCGGTTATTTGGCCAAAACTTGAGAAACTGTATCTATATACTGTAAATAGCTCGATTTTAACCATGTATTGTCTTGCCGCTGACTGGTTAGCACGCGACAAAAAGCTTTTCACGTGTACACCTTGGTACACGTGACAATAAACTAAACTGAACTGATCTGGAGAAAGATTGATATTTCATAGCAGTGAGGCAGAATGTTCTTGTAATCTACCCGTGCTCATTGCTGGCCTGTATTTAACTACATGTGTGCCTGTTCCCAAATCTACGAGTATTATCTTACTTCCCAAAGCCAAAAGAGGACTTTTTGGTGCAAAAGGGGACAGAGAAACATAGAAGCATAGAAACATAGAAAATAGGTGTAGGAGGAGGCCATTCGGCCCTTCGAGCCAGCACTGTCATTCATTGTGATCATGGCTGATCGTCCCCTATCAATAACCCGTGCCTGCCTTCTCCCCATATCCCTTGACTCCACTAGCCCCTTAGAGCTCTATCTAACTCTCTCTTAAATCCATCCAGTGACTTGGCCCCCACTGCCCTCTGTGGCAGGGAATTCCATAAATTCACAACTCTCTGGGTGAAAACGTTTTTTCTCACCTCAGTCTTAAATGACCTCCCCTTTATTCTAAGATTGTGGCCCCTGGTTCTGGACTCGCCCAACATTGGGAACATTTTTCCTGCATCTAGCTTGTCCAGTCCTTTTATAGATACCAGGTTGAGCCTTACTATCAAGTTTAATAGTTTAGTTTAGTCTAGCTTAGTATTGTCAGTGAGTAGAAAGACTATACATGATTACAACCAATCCGTCCACATTGTACAGATTACAGGATAATAACGGGAATAACATTTAGTGTAAAATAAAGTCCGATTAAAGATAGTCCGAGTGTCTCCTATCCCTCAAGGAATTTGAATAATCTCACATTCAAAAACGATTACAATTCAAGTATTATAGTATTACATATTTAAATTATTAAATCAGTATTGTACATTCAAATTATTAAAATTATAAAGCATTTAAAATTATTCTAATTTTTTTTTAAACATTTAAACACAGTAAATTATTTCCAAATGTAGGGCACCTCCGATACACCTTCAGTCCATAAAACCGATTCTTCACTGGTTTGTGTAGATATTTCCAACCAAGGTACACATTATTGTGAGCTAAACATAAAGTGCTGGGGGAACTCAGCAGAACAGGCAGCATCTGTGGAGGCAACGGGTTTTTCAGATCACGATCCTCATTCAGGCTGATATGACAAGGGGGAAGTACAGAAGAATTTATACGTTAGAGAGATACAGCGCAGAAACAGGCCCTTCGGCCCCCCCGAGTCCACGGCCGACCAGCGATCACCAGGACTATCCTACACACACTAGGGTCAAATTACAATTTCACCGAAGACAATTAACCAGAAACCTGTATGTCTTTGGAATGTGGGAGGAAACCGGAGCAACCGGAGAAAACCCACGCGGTCACAGGGAGAAGGTACAAACTCTGTACAGACGGCACCAGTAGTCAGGATCGAACCCGGGTCTCTGGCGCTGTAAGGCAGCAACTCTACCGCTGTGCCGCCCCACATAAAGAACATCAACAACTGTGTTCTTCGTCTGCTCCTACACCACTCAATATCAGGCGTGTGTCTTCATCGATCTATATCCCTCTCTCTGGCTTCCCATTTCAGTCCTCTTCACTCACTGCTTGAATCAGAGACCCATTTATCTCCCATTCATCTCCCAGCCTTTGGTATTTATTCCACCCATCTCCCAAGTAAACTTTCCACAACTGTTCTAACCTGTCATCCCTCTTCGGATCGTTTACCTTGTCGTGGTGAAGAGGCTTGCGTGAGCCCGTGATTCCGAGAGCGATGCTGTCGGAAGCTCCAGCTTCTGGTTGGGCCACCCATGGCGATAAAGTCGAGGATGAGGGTCCAGACTAAGAACGATCCAACCTACAAGACCTTAACGGCGGACCAGGCGGACGAAGATATCTTGAACTCAACGGCTGTGAATGGTGCAACAGATCTATCAGCTCCAATCGTCTTGGTTCCTTTGCCATTGGAATTAGTTGATTGATTTGTGAAGGACCGTGTGCTTCTTGGAGCGCAACATCAAGTACACGTTAAACAAACACACGCACAGGCGTCTTCGTTCTGTGAGCAGCCATGTAAACAACGGAACGTAGACCATCATCCTCGACCTCGAGGGATAGCCACCACCACGACGTCCCAGGCTTCACCCCATCTCTCTTTTCCAGCTTTCTCCCCCCTCCCCACACCACACTAATACATTCAATCTGAAGAAGTGTCCGAGCTGAAACTTCGTCGATCCCTTCCCTCCACAGATGCAGCCCGACCAGCTGAGTTCCTCCAGCACTTTGCGTTTTCCTCAGGACTCCAACACCTGCAATTCCTTTTGCCTCCTGGTCTCTTCACCTGCTGCTAACGGTGAGTTTCTGATTGTCAGTGAATCAATGATTCAATCATACTTTACCGTCACATCTACCGGTAACATCATACAGCAGAACACACCTAGGCAGTTCACAAAGAGTCCCCACGAATCTGGCAGAGACAAAGTTATAAAAAGTTCATCGAACAGTCCCATCTTCTGATCGCAGCAGTGAATCAGAGGGCAGTTGAGGCAGGTCCTCTGGATACTTTCAAGAGAGAGCTAGATAGGACTCTTAAAGATAGCGGAGTCGGGATATGGGGGGAAGGCGGGAACGGGGTACTGATTGGGGATGATCAGCCATGATCACATTGAATGGCGGTGCTGGCTCGAAGGGCCGAATGGCCTACTCCTGCACCTATTGTCTATTGTCTATCTGGCCTGCCACTGCATGTGGCCACATGCGGCGCCCCCTTCTGGATCCCCCTTCGTTCTCAGTGCCCCCCCCCTTGCTGGGACCCCCCTCCTGTAAATGTGCGTATTTACAGTCATTCAGCAATAGCAGTATAATACTCCGACTGATCATCAGAGATAGTTCATCAACGGGATAATGAATAATGAATAATTTTCACGCTTTGCAGAGTTTCACAATGACGTCTTCAACAAAGTATTTAAGAAAGAACTGCAGATGCTGGAAAAATAGTAAGATTAAATGAGAACTTACCAGTTTGAAGTTTGATCTTTATTTTATGAGGAGTTACGTTGAGGGATTACGTGAAGACCCCGCCAGCCCGCATGCGCATCAATCTTCAAAGCAGCGGTATGAAATCACAGATAACAATAGTCGAACTAAACATAGTAAGATAAGAGAACTAGCATACCAGCCGACCTTTATGATAGGGTTGGGAGTGGAGGGCACGTAATCCCTCAACGTAACTCCTCATAAAATAAAGATCAAACTTCAAACTGGTAAGTTCTCGTTTAATCTTACTATTTTACTTCGGAGTCACGTGAGTGACTACGTGAAGATTTCAAAGCTCTGTGATTTCATGCCGTGGAAACGAGTCCATGCGTCCCACACTGCATCAGTTGACCAATGATGAGTGAACATTATTAATGCATTCAGACATGACATAGATATAGACATGTTGATGCTTTTAATGAACAATTAATGATAATAGTAACCTCCCTCAACCGGGAGGAAACTATAAACAGAACTGAACATAGAGTTGGCAAATACCCCAGGCCTGGCAATGGGTTAGTTCTAAAATGTTTGGAAGATCGTTCGTTTGACCATCCTGCAGCCACTAGGATGTGGTCCCGCGAAACGTCCATAACCCTGCTGCTGATGTTGTTGCAGCCCTGGTGGAGTGAGACTTAAAATGTCAGTGTTCACTCCTGTATAAGCCAGAACCCGTTAACCACCTGGAGGTGGTCTGTAGTGATACCTACTTATGGGGCTTTATGTAACTAACAAATATTGCTAGTTCAGAGTCTTTAAGCTCTTAGTGACCTCAACATACTGGTGTAGATGTGTGACCACAAACAACCGAAGGTCCAAGGGATATGCCAACAAGTCTAGTTTAAGACCCGATGCCCCTGGTCTATTCTGCTTTGATTAAGACATAACCATAAAATGTTATTTTGCTTGCAGATATAATCATCCTGTCCAGTCCCTAGCTTATGCAATGACTGGACCGTTGCGCTGGACTCAGCGCCATGAGCATAACCACTTTGTAAGTGAGTTTGACCAAGGACAGGGATGTAGCTGGATCCCACCGGCGAAGCGGCATTAGCACAATGTTAACATCCCATATCTCTGCGTACCTGGGCCTGGGAGGTTTTGAGTTTGAAGATACCTTTCATAATTTAGATATCAGAGAGCGAGACCCGACAGAGTGGATTCTGCTCCCCGCAGCCAATATGATGAGAAGGCACATTCGGCACAATAAATGGCACTTTAACTTAATATTTGTCAAAACCCATATAACCTGAACTTCAAGATGTCAGTCATCCGTGCTGAAACATATGTAATATTAGCATAAAACAACTACTTCCCATCTCCTTATGAGGAAAATACAGCTTATTTTGTGCTATCCCTGCAATCTGCAGTGAGCATGTCCATGGTTTGGTTTAACAACCCGAGCCACAGGAACAGTCTTCTCAGAGCCTGCAAGCCAATAAATTGATTTTATCATGCAGAGGATGATTTCCCGAGTCATGGCTAAACCAGCAAATCTTAGTGTCTAGAAATAACCATATAAGGTTCTATTATCATTCCCCACATCAGCGGGAACCATGGCTGTAAATGCCAGTCAGGCATTACGAAGAAGCATGAAGCGGGAACTTGCTGAATTTTTTGCAAGACCCGTCTGATGAGGCAAATGGAGGGAGACATAAAAGAACATTCCTCCCCAGTGTAGCGAGAATGCATCCATCGCCACGGATATGCCACATATTTTTTGCAACTGGTGATTGAGCCTGGATGCAAATATCTGGATCTTTTAGTGTTCCATCGAGTCACAATGTCATTAAATACTTTGTGATCCAACATCCATTCAGTGTTATCATTGATTTTACATAATGATACACCAGTGCCAAATGAGGGTAGGTAAACTATCTCCGGATACTTTAACTTGGTTGCACCCATGTGATTAACATACCACCACCAAAGTACATCAACTTGGACTTGAGCATGCAGATCATGCATATCCGCACAAACCTTTAACCCATAGAATGCACGTAGTGTCTATAGGTAGTTGATACCTTATAACTGAAGAATTGGCAACTCATGCAATCCCATCCGCCTCCGTAACTAGAGATGGTAATAGTAATTTGCCATCTTTGAGCAATAGCATCAGTTTGTAATTAACTGAAGATTTACTGCTGAAAAATTAGTGGAGCAATGCTCAATACTGTTTGTCCACCATGGTGACTTTGATAGTTTCAGCTGGAATAGCATAGGTCTGGTAACAATGACCTACGTGGTACTTGAGAGCTTGCTCCTTTGCACGTGTATACTGATAATGCAAAGGCCAAATAGCACAGCTGAAAGCCGATATATTGCCAATTATAATTGATGAATAGAAGGCTGCTTGATAACAACAACAAGGTTGTTACAGGCTTCAATTAATTCCAATCTCTTGCCTCAAGGCGGAGTCCCAGACAAATTAATAGAGTTAAAGGTAAATCCCAATAATCAATAATTTCAGTTGGTATCAACTTAAATGTAACTGGATGGGTGAGAAACCCAATTTCTCAAATATAGTTTGGTGGCTGATACAGCTAATTTAGCAAATACAGCGTTTAGAATGTCGTCCCGGTAGGCCATAACAATTGTTTTTTAGCTCTGAGCAGTTGAAGCACTGGTTTTAGTAATTTCGTAAATAACCTGGGAGCTGAAGTTAGCCCATTTTGCAACGCTTCTAACTGTATCATTGCCCCATCCAGCTAAATTTCAAATATCTCCGGTGCCCTGTGAATGGAAACTGATCCCATGGAAGTTAAACAGCCACGAAGTTTCCTATTCAGAAAATGTCTATACTGCACATGCGAGTTGAACCTGTTGACAATGAACAGGCCACATCTGCCATAATAGTGAGCCTGCCTTGAAAGGCAACTCCCTTGCTTGTATGCTGTGCAGTATAAACTAATCTAATGTTATCATTGTCATCTGTACAAAAAACAAGTATAAATATTACCAACTTGTATACGTGACAGGAGGCATCATATGGCTCCATCTTCATCCTTCATACCTCCGAATGGGAGGACTTATGTACCCTGAACCAGGAGCTGCCTCAACCAGCTTCATCCTTCCTACATCCGAATGGGAGGACTTATGCAACCTGGCCCAGGAGCTGCCTCAACCAGCTTCATCCTTCCTACATCCGAATGGGAGGACTTATGCAACCTGACCCAGGAGCTGCCTCAGGCATGTGTGCATGTATTTTAGCACCATCTCCATCACTACGTTTGATCGAGTGGGAGGAATTGCAACCCTGAAACAGGTGTCGCTTCAGGCACATGTGCACTTCTGTAGCACCCTCTACCACTCCGTTCCTTTGAGTGGGAGGAAATTTGCAACCCTGAAACAGGAGCTGCTGCCTGACATGCCTTAGGATGGAGCGTTCTTGACTGTGACGAGTCGCAATCTTGTCTGACATAGATGCCCAAGACTTGGCACTCACTCTGAGTTGGGGTTTGTCAGGTTGCTTCCTTCAGCAGCCGCCAGGACTAGTTGTTCCTTTCCGATGCCAATGCAGTCTACAGGGAAGGACTGGAGCGCCTCTAGCCCCCGTATGCCAGACCTAGTGGGAGAAATGCTGGAAAAACCTGCCAGTTATTTGTCATGCTTTGTCTTGCTTTGCTTTGCTTCAGCACAACAGAACATAGTAGGCACGACTACAGAACAGATCAGTGTGTCCACATACCATTACATAAACATATACACATGAATAAATAAACTGATAAAGTGCAAATAATAGATAATAGTAACGCTCATGAATGGCAGCATGTGCCATGGACATTCCTCCGGGGTTGGGGTCAATCACACACTGACCCATGCACGCCTCTCTACCGAGAGGGAGATCTGTGAGCAGCCCTGTACACCGGTGCTGCCGTAAACCTCCGTGGACCTTGTGCTGATATGGCCCTGTTTTAGTGGACCATATCAGGCTGGGTAAGACGTCCGAGGACGTACCCTAGAATGTCGGAGGGGAACCCTCCTGGCCAGGCTCGTCCAGCCCTGGCCTCTCCGACTTTGTTTGGTTGCCTACCTTTGGGCTGCCCAAGTCGAAGTCGCTCCACCGTGCGAACCTGACGGCCACCGGCTATCCGCTCTCCCGTGGTCTGTAGCCGGCATCTCTGTGGATAATATAGTGGCTTACCCTCCAAGCGAGGTTGCCTGGGTGCTACCGGCACCAGTCTGAAGCCGCTGGCTCCACCGCCAGCGACCCGAAAAGGTGAAATCGACCGCTGCCCGCTACCCGTATTCCGCGGTCTCCTTAGCGGGTTCCCCGTGGTCCCTGTAGATAGGATTCCCCGCGAAGTCCATGTCGGGTTTTCCCCGCGGTTTTCGCAGCCGGGATTCCCTCTGCGGTCCCTGTAGAAGGGCTTCCCCGCGATGTCTGTGGTCTGGCTTCCCCCGAGCCGGATCCCCGCAGTTTCCGCAGCCGGGATTCTCCCCCCCCCCCCCCCCCCCCCCGTGGTCCCTGTAGAAGGGAGCCGGGTGAAGCCGGGATTTCGACCCTGGAACGTCTCCAGCTGGAACTCTGTAAAGAGCTTCCTGCAAGGAGAAAACAGACCTGGAAAAAGTTAAAACTTACCTTCAGGTTTGACCGCTAGTGGAGCAGCGCTCCCACCAGCCGTCGTTGCGCAATGCATTAGACGATATGGATGCTGGCTGGCAGGGTCTTCACGTAGTCACTCACGTGACTCCGATGTAAAATGGCGGATTTCATTAGCTCTGTTACCTTCTATTGGGAACCTGCCAGGTCAGGAGATGATTGAGCTCATCCTTGGACAGTGGCACCAGTTGCACACTGGGTTAGTGACACCGGATTTGGGAAATAGACTAAAACATGGAGCCACAAATGTACAGTGTATTTCATGCTGCCAATTAAGAATCAATTTCCAAACACAATGATGTCTTATTGTTTGTCTTATTTGAATTTTTTCTAACCATGTAAGTTGTGAAGAAACTTTTAGCACTATTGCCAAACGAAAAACATACCTAAAGTAACATTGGCACGAATTACCGAATTACCAGTGAATAATAATCGGATTGTTCTAAGCGTGCCAGGATATCTCAATGTATATGACCAGCAGGTGAAATGTTCCATCCATAGCCCTTGTCCATACCTTAATTATGTCTCAGTGATGACATTTAACATTTCAATCCATAGGGTGCCATCAAAAGACTGTGAGGAGATCCCCTCCAAATCATGTCCGCAGTGTAAGTTTCATCCAAGGAAACCCGAACGGACGACGAAGAAGGAGCTGTTTGTTTGTTGGGAGCAAGAGGAAGGTGGTAAGGAAGACATGAGTGCTGTCGCCGACACCGACAAGGTCACTACAACAGAGCTGCAGAAGACTGACATAGAATCAGAGCAGCAACAGGAGGTAAGAGGAGGAGAATCTTCGTAAAACTAAAGCAAATTAGGACCCTTATCAGAGCTCCAAACTAAATTGAATGCAAAAGAAGACATGTTCTTTCTGGTTTTCAATACTGCAACAGGGATTGAAACAAAAATATTAAACCTACATATTTGCAGACACCAGCAAGCCTGTCACATTTCAGCAAACACTGTTGTAGGGAAAAAATCTTTAGCAAATGCATGTGATTGAAAGATCATGGCACTTGCATTATCATAGACCAAAAATGTTTTGTTGTTATATACAATTATATTCATACGGTAAAGTATCATCAAACATGGTAAGTCCCAAAACTGTATGTTAGCTATACAGAAAGCAGAATCACCAAGGATGCTTGGTCAGCACAGTAAGTATACATTTAGTCAGTAATTGTGCACCACTGTTAGGTTTTCATGCAAGATTATATATTATCAATGCAACCCTTTTACGGAATCAATGCCCGAGTTCATAATTCTCAATATATTTATACTCTCTAAAACATCATTTAGACACTGGGAAGTCATTTTCAGACTTAGTGGGAACAGGAAGCTTTCACCAATTTTATGAGTCAACCACCCATTATATAATCTGCTTATTTTACTTTTCTGCGGAAATATGATGTTTGTTAGTAGGAGCTGTCATGGCAGAGAACTGAAATCAAAACATTGCACAGACCTGTTGGAGAGGTATTGACATGGTGAGATGCTGTACCTGCCCACTACTGTATTCAACCACTGAACCATATTCCAAATCCAGGGCATTTTCAGGTGCAGAAGGTCCCATGGAAAACAACAGCTCCTGTCTGATAAACGGGGGAATTTCAAACTAGTATAGGGAGGGCAATATACAAAATGGACCAAAGATATAAATGATCTTGTCATCATCCCAAAAATCTGGATTATTATTATTTAAAATGCTGTTTCAGCCTGATTAAGATCCAAAACGTCCCCTTTGTCAAGCCCGCAATAGTTGGGTCTATTGACTGGAGGTCCCATGCTCTGGCGAAGATGATAGTGGATCTGACCCTTTGGCTGAGCCCCTGAAATCCTCAGTGCCTGTGCTCATAGTCACTTACTCCCGGGATGGAGAGCAGCGAACCTTCCCCCCCCCCCACCCCCCCCCCTCCCTCGCCCCACCCCCATGCCGTTCCTCCCCAGAATTAACGGGAAAGAAAGCTCACAAAGGGATAGGAGAGTATGGCCAAGTGTAACAGGGATCGATGTGAAAGGTGAGATGCGTAAGGAATTGAAAGTATTGTATATGAATGCGCGAAGTATAAGAAGTAAAGTAGATGAGCTTGAGGATCAGTTAGTTGGTAGATATGACATTGTGGGGATTACTGAGACGTGGCTGCAGGAGGATCGGGCCTGGGAACTTAATATTCAGGGTTATACATCCTATAGAAAGGACAGGCAGGTGGGCAGAGGAGGGGGGGGTAGCTCTGCTGGTGAGGGATGGAATTCAGTCCCTTGCGAGGGAAGACATAGGGACTGGCGAGGTAGAGTCACTATGGATTGAGTTGAGGAATTGTAAAGGCAAGAAGACACTAATTGGTGTTATCTACAGACCCCCAAATAGTAGCCCGGATGTAGGGTGTAAGTTGCAGCAGGAGTTAAAACTGGCATGTAACAAAGGTAATGCCACTGTGGTGATGGGGGATTTCAATATGCAGGTAGACTGGGAAAATCAGGTTGGTTCAGGACCCCAAGAAAGAGAGTTTGTAGAATGCCTCCGAGATGGATTCTTAGAGCAGCTTGTAATGGAGCCGACCAGAGAAAAGGCAATTATGGATTTAGTGTTGTCCAATGAACCAGATATGATAAGAGAACTTGAGGTAAAGGAACCACTTGGAGGTAGTGATCATAATATGATTAGTTTTAATCTGCAATTTGAGAAGGGAGAAGGTTAAATCTGAAGTGTCAGTGATGCAGTTGAACAAAGGGGACTATGAAGGCATGAGAGGGGAGCTGGCCAAGGTAGACTGGAAAGGGATCCTAGCAGGAATGACGGTGGAACAGCAATGGCAGGAATTCCTGGGCACAATCCGGAAGACGCAGGATCATTTCATTCCAAAAAGGAAGAAAGATTCTAAGGGGAGTAGGAGGCAACCGTGGCTGACAAGAGAAGTCAGGGATAGAATAAAACTAAAAGAAAAGATGTATAACACAGCAATGAGTAGCCGGAAGCCAGAGGATTAGGAAACTTTCATAGGACAACAGAAGGAAACAAAACGGGCAATACGGGCTGAAAAGATGAAGTACAAAGTACGAAAGAGTAGCAAAGTCAAATGTGGGTCCCTTGAAGGCAGACACAGGTGAAATTATTATGGGCAACAAGGAAATGGCAGAAGAGTTGAATAGGTACTTCGGATCTGTCTTCACTAAGGAAGACACAAACAATCTCCCAGATGTACTGGAGGACAGAGGATCTAATGGGGAAGAGGAACTGAAATAAATTTGCATTAGGCGAGAAATAGTATTGGGTAGGCTAATGGGACTGAAGGATGATAAATCCCCTGGACCTGATGGTCTGCATCCCAGGGTCCTTAGGGAGGTGGCTCTAGAAATAGTGGACGCATTGGTGATCATTTTCCAATGTTCAATAGATTCAGGATCAGTTCCTGTGGATTGGAGGATAGCTAATGTTATCCCACTTTTCAAGAAAGGAGCAAGAGAGAAAACAGGGAATTACAGACCAGTTAGCCTGATTTCGGTGGTGGGAAAGATACTGGAGTCAATTATTAAAGAGGTAATAATGGGGCATTTGGATAGCAGTAAAAGGATTAGTCCAAGTCAACATGGATTTATGAAAGGGAAATCCTGCTTGACTAATCTTCTGGAATCTTTTGAGGATGTGACAAGTAAAATGGATGAAGGGGTGCCAGTGGATGTAGTGTATCTAGACTTTCAGAAAGCCTTTGATAAGGTCCCGCACGGGAGACTAGTGACTAAAATTAGAGCACATGGTATTGGGGGTAGGGTGTTGACATGGATAGAAAATTAGTTGGCAGACCGGAAGCAAAGAATAGGAGTGAACGGGTCCTTTTCAGAATGACAGGCAGTGGCGAGTGGAGTGCCGCAAGGCTCGGTGTTGGGGCCGCAACTGTTTACCATATATATTAATGATTTGGAAGAAGGAATTAGGAACAACACTAGCAAGTTTGCAGATGACACAAAGCTGGGTGGCAGTGTGAGCTGTGAAGAAGATGCTAGGAGGTTGCAGGGTGACCTGGACAGGTTGAGTGAGTGGGCAGATGCGTGGCAGATGCAATATAATATAGATAAAACTGAGGTTATCCACTTTGGCGGCAAAAACAAGGGGGCAGATTATTATCTCAATGGGGTTAGGTTAGGTAAGGGGGAGGTGCAGCGAGACCTGTGCGTCCTTGTACACCGGTCACTGAAAGTTGGCTTACAGGTACAGCAGGCAGTGAAGAAAGCTAATGGAATGTTGGCCTTCTTAACAAGAGGATTTCAGTATAGGAGTAAAGAGGTTCTTCTGCAGTTGTATAGGGCTCTGGTGAGACCACATCTGGAGTATTGTGTACAGTTCTGGTCTCCTAATTTGAGGAAGGACATCCTTGTGATTGAGGCAGTGCAGCGTAGGTTCACGAGATTGATCCCTGGGATGGCGGGACTGTCATATGAGGAAAGATTGAAAAGACTAGGGTTGTTTTCACTAGAGTTTAGAAGGATGAGGGGGGATCTTATAGAAACATATAAAATTATAAAAGGACTGGACAAGCTAGATGCAGGAAAAATGTTCCCAATGTTGGGCAAGTCCAGAACCAGGGGCCACAGTCTTAGAATAAAGGGGAGGTCATTTAAGACTGTGGTGAGAAAAAACCTTTTCACCCAGAGAGTTGTGAATTTATGGAATTCCCTGCCACAAAGGGCAGTGGAGGCCAAATCACTGGATGGACTTAACAGAGAGTTAGATAGAGCTCTAGGGGCTAGTGGAGTCAAGGGATATGGGGAGAAGGCAGGCACGGGTTATTGATAGGGGACGATCAGCCATGATCACAATGAATGGCGGTGCTGGCTCGAAGGGCCGAATGGCCTCCTCCTGCACCTAGTTTCTATGTTTCTATGTAAGGGGCAGTGTTGCACAGGACCTGTCATGATTGAATGGCGGAGTAGACTCGATGGGCCTATTTCTACTCCTATAACTTGTGAACTTGTGAATGGGGTTACATATCTTCCATCAGCCAAGCTCGTGTAAAGTTGAAGGGCCAGATGCGAAGTGCATCCTGTCCCTCAGTTTGGTACATTTCTGTTTTGTTGCTGGACTTGGTGGTGAGCACAGTGATATCAAGCGTTGGTATCTGACCACTGCGTTCCAATGAGAAGGCGTAGGAATGAATGCAGAGCTGTTTTGCGAGGAGCATGTCACTGGCAGCTCTCTGTGGAACTGCTGGCCGGAGGCGAGTATGTGAGGGTCCACTGTGCCGATATTATACACATTCTTTGCATGCATGGTCACTTATTACCCCAGTCAATTGTTCTCACTTGTCACATTTTACTTCTTTCTGAAGACAGTCACGATGCTCAGCCTAGATCCACAAGAAAATGGAAAAGCACGGAAAGAATCAAGATATTCAGAGGAAGGGTAAACTGAATACTTTTTATTTCCTTTCAACATTGTTCAAGAGTAAAATAAAACTAAGTTAAATCCCGGCTCATGAAGAACTGACTGCTTGTGACTAGAGATAGTGGTGGATAATTCAGGTAAAAAATCTCAAATTATGTTTTAGAAAGAACAGCAGATGCTGGAAAAATCGAAGGTCGATAAAATTGCTGGAGGAACTCAGCGGGTGAAACAAAGGAATAGGTGACGTTTCGGGTCGAGACCTTTCTTCAGACTGATGTCGGGGGGGCGGGAAAAAGAAAGAAAGAGGCGGAGACAGTAGGCTTATGGGAGAGCTGGAAAGGGGATGGGAAGGAGGGAGAAAGCAAGGACTATCTGAAATTGGAGGTCAATGTTCATACCACTGGGGTGTAAACTACCTAAGCAAAATATGAGGTGCTGTTCCTCCAATTTGTGCTGGGCCTCACTCTGGCAATGGAGGAGGCCTAGGACAGAAAGTTCAGATTCGGAATGGGAGGGGGAGTTGAAGTGCTGAGCCACTGGGACATCAGGTTGGTTAGTGCGAACTGAGCAAAGGTGTTGGGTGTTTTTCCAGGTGAGGCAGAGGTTCACCTGCACCTCCTCCAACCTCATCTATTGCATCCGCTGTTCCATGTGTCAAATTCTCTACATCGGCGAGACCAAGAGCAGGCTCGGTGATCGCTTCGCCCAACACCTCCGATCAGTCCTTGCTTTCTCCCTCCTTCCCCGCTCTCCCACAAGCCTACTGTCTCCACCACTTCCTTTCTTTTTCCCGCTGCCCTCCCGACATCAGTCTGAAGAAGGGTCTCGACCTGAAAAGTCGCCTACTCCTTCTCTCCATAGATGCTGCCTCACCCGCTGAGTTGCTCCAGCATTTTTGTCTACCTTCAAATTATGTTTTGTTCATTTCTGGGATGACAAGGTCAGCACTAATTACCCATCCCTTCCTTTCTTGAGAAGTGGGTGGTATTGAAATGGCTTCCTGGCCACCACAGTTGGTTAAAATTCATCTGTCTCGCTGTGAGACTGAAAGCTGCACAGGTCAAATCAGATAACGATGGGTGTTTCTGTCACTAAACAATATTGGAGAACCAGTTGGGAATCTTTTCTTATGATGGCCAACAGTTGCATGATGTGGAACTGGTCTTTTTTATTTTTCAGTTTGCTTTAACTGGTCAGATTCTTCTTTTTTTTTAAACACTGGGGCATGTGGACTCACATTCAGAATAAAATTCACATTTATTTATGTTTGCATGCAGAAATGTCAAGAGAGTCAAGAGTATTTAATTGTCAGATGTAGTGGCGGCAACAAATTCCTTACTTGCTACAGCTTTATAAGCCCATTAATACAAAACACACCAATAAATGTACAATAATCAATGATACAATAAATTAATAATCATTAATCCCAGGTAATGATGAGTCAGAGTATAGGAAGGATATTGATCGTCTGAATGGTGCCAGACTGATGTTGAACCCTGATCTCAATGTCAGTAAAACCAAGGAACTGATTATTGACTGTAGAAGAGGAAGGCCAAGGATCCACAAACCTGTCTTCATCGACAGGTCAGTGACGGAGAATCAACAACTTCAAGTTCCTGGGCGAACATATCACTGAAGATCTGTCCTCGACCCAACACATTGATGCAATCATAAAGAAAGCCCATCAATGCCGTTACTTCCTCAGAAGATTGAGGATATTTGGTATGTTGACAAATGCTCCCTTGAACTTCGACAGGTGTACGGTAGAGAGCATATTGACTAGTTGCAACTGGTTTGCCAACTCGAACACCCAGGAATGAAGAAGATTACAAAAGTGATGAACACTACCCGGTCCATCACATGAACTGATCTCCCCACCATCGAAGAGATCCATGGGAGGCGCTGTCTCAAAAAGGCAGCCAGCATTATCATGGATCCACACCACTCTGGCCATGCTTTCTTTTCACTTCTGCAGCAGGAAAAAGGTATAGGAGACTGAAAACTGTAATGTCCAGGATCAGGAAAAACTTTCCTACCACCTTCAGGCTATTGAACACTGCAAACTCCAACTAAACTATGAACTGCCTTGATTGCACTGGGGACTTTGGGCTTTGTTTTGTTTTTGAACTATATTGTTGTTTTTTAACTTTTTTTTGTTTATTATGGTATCCACTGATTACTATGTTTACATACCTGTTGTGCTGCTGCCAGTAAGAATTGTATTGTTCTGCTTTGGGACATATGACAATAAAACACTCTTGACACCTGCAAGCTCTCAACCATGCACCTGTGGGAGTTTGATTTAGAGTATTCAGTGACGTACTGAATGCGTCCTTTTGGAAATAGCTTAGAAGTGATGTAGCATACAGTTATGTTGAAATTGATCCAGTTCTTTTGAAGGCAATAGATGAATTTCCACTCTCTCATTTTATTTACCTTCACCGTTATTGAATGGAAGGATGGTAAAAGACTCCCTGGGTACCAACATGTGAACAAGACTGAGACTCAGATGCATTTTCCTGGTGAAAGGGTAGTGTTTGCTTCTCTGTACAACAGTGGTTGATACAGTGCTTCTTGGGATTTAACTCACCTACATCATTACTTGAAACACTAACATTTGATTACTAACGTTTTTTTTGTTCTATTAATGAAATGCACTCTTAAAAAAATAGGTTACAGCTGCCAAATGGAGATCTCATCAAAACTCAGCGCAACATAAACCTGCAATTTGAAAAGCTGTTGGAGAAAATAGAAGGTACAATTCACCAACTGTTACAAATATTTAATAAGAAGGAACAGCAAATGCTGGTTTATACCAAACGGAGGCACAAGGCAGTAGAGTAACTCAGTGAGTCGGGCGGCAACATCTTTGGAGAAAATGGATAGGTGACGTTTTGGTTTGGGACCCTTCTTCCAGTCTGAAGAAGGGTCCCGACCCGAAACGTCAGCTGTCCATTTTCTCCAAAGATGCTGCCTGACCCGCTGAGTGATTCCAGAACTTTGTGTCTATCCTTGTTCTGAATATTTGTTCAGTTTTCTTTCTCTTTATGAAGTAGATTTAATGAATGAAATGTACACAAGTAATTTGGATGCCTGCTTTGTCTATCCCATCAAGAAAATAATTCATAAAGCAACGAGGTTGAACTATGGTTACACAAAAGACTACAAATGCTGGAGTCTTGAGCAAAACACAAAGTGCTGGAGGAACACAGTGGGTCAGGCAGCATCTGCGGAGGGAGGTGGACAGACAAGTCTGCAGAAAGATCCCAACCTGAAATACCGTCTATCCATTGCCAGATGCTGCCTGACACTGAGCTCCTCCTTCTTTTTGTCCAAGAATACAGAAACTACAGCTTCTTGTATCTCAAGTTTTCATATGTTCAGGTATTGGCAAGTTATAGAATCTAACAGCGTGGAAAGAAGCCCTTCGGCCCAACTACCCCACGCCGGCCAACATGCCCCATCTACAGTAGTCTCACCTGTCCGCACTTGAACCATAACCAAAACCCATCCTAACCTTATACCTATCCAAATATCTCTTAAATGTAATGATAGTACCCACCTCAACTACCTCCTCTGGTAAAACAGGAAGTTTTAACAATGCTATGATGTTTCCTATATTTAAAAGACTGCATTAAAAATGTTGCCGTTATAGTCCTGTCTTTCAAACCTAGGCCACGATAATGAATCCTTACGTTCATAATACAGTATCAAATCTCTCTCACTTTCTAATTGATGGAATGGGTTTGCCACATCAATATTGCAGTAATGATATATTTCATTAACACCGCTGGAACAGTGGTCTATTCAAAATACATATTGAGTTGGTTTTATGTTTCTAGGTTTGGTGAAACTAAATTTGAAACTGGAGAATGAGAGAGACCAGGTATTATGCCAGCTTGGAATGCAGACAGTTGAAGCAAAGGTGAGATGACACATTGGACATAAAGTACGACTCGGCAGTAGGAAGTTAGTCAAGGCATGCTGGCTATCTTGGAACATCTTGGGTCGGCACAATGGCACTGCGGTAGAGTTGCTGTCTTACAGCACCAGAGACCCGGGGTCGATCTTGACTATGGGTGTTGCCTGTATGGAGTTTTTGTGTTCTCCCTGTGAACATGTGGGTTTTCTCGGAGTGCTCCAGATTCCTCCCACACTCCAAAGACATTGTAGGTTAATTGGCTTTGGTAAAATTGTCCCACGTGTATAGGATTGTGTTAGTATACGGGGTTTCGCTGGTCGGCGCGGACTCGGTGGGACGTATGGCCTATGTCCGCTCTGTATCTCTAAAGTCTAAAATAAATCTCCATGGTACAAGTCAAAGATGGGGATGTGTCACCATGGATTAATCTGAGCTACAGAGAAGCTTGATCATCAAGATAATACAGCAGCCCCAAAATTAGTAAGCCAGTTTATTCTTTTAATATCCTTACTTAATGAAGGCTCAAGTAATTCTATCAAGTTCTATTAGTTAAATGTGGGAGTGGTTAAGTTGCTGAACTGGTATCCATTGGCTTTCATTAGTTAACCTAGGGATGGGACTTCATATCTCACCATGGCATATGAGTGATTTAGATTCAAATAATTTTAAAATACTGTACTTAAATGCTATTTTCAGTAGAGGTGGATTTGGAATTATCACATTATCATAAAAAACATATGGTTCATTAGAACTCTTTGGAAAGGAAATCTGCCATTGTTACCCAGACTAGTTTATATGTAACCACAGGCCCACACCTACATACCTAGTTTACTCTTATGCTTTGATATGGCTCAGCATGCCTGGCCTAATCATTAAACCAGTTTAGCCACATTCTGTGAAGAACCAAAAAATCCTTCTACTCTTTTTTCTCTGAAAGGTCGGTTTGAGGGGAGACTCGACAAGTATATAAAATCATCAGAGGCATACGTCGAAGAGACGGTCAGAACCTTTTTCCCAGGGTAGAAATTTCCAACATGTGAGGGCATAGCTATAAGGTGAGAGGATGTTTAATGGAGATGTGCGGTACTATTTTTTATCACGGAGAGTGGTGGGGGCCTAGAACGCACTACCAGGGATGGTGGTGGAGGCAAAGACGATAGTGGTGTTTAAGATGCTTTTAGATAGGCACATGGAAGTGCTGGGAATAGAGGGCTATGGATCATGTACAGGCAGATGCACAAACATTGTGGGCCGAAGGGGTCTGTTCCTGTGCTGTCTATGTTCTATGTAACTGAAATGGCCTGGTCAAACAAAGTGCAAAAAATATGTCCCAAAAAGTTAGAGTTGAAAATAAGAGTAAAAAAATATGCTTCTCGATATAATATGTTTGAATGTCACATGTTGGATTTTATTTTTTATATATGTGTAGGGCCTTGAACTATCCAGTGAACAGAACAGAAAACAACTTCTGCATCTTCTGAGAAAGAACATTGATCTCAGGCATGAGAACCAGATAAAGGTCAACCAGGTACGAGTGTCAATTGTGCCAAGTGTTGGGTTAGTATGGCATCACCGACATGTAAAGCAAATAATTGGGCTTAGCGGGCTTTAGTGTGAGGTGTTCTTCTCGGTTTCAGAGTCACAAATTAAGCATTTCAATAAAAGGATGTACCTTTAGAAAGGAGATGAGGAGGAAATACGTTAGTCAGAGGATGGTGAATCTGTAGAATTCATTGCCACAGACGACTGTGGAGGCCGTCATTGGGTATTTTTAAGGTGGAGATGGGCAAATTCTTGATTAGCAAGGGTGGCAATGGTTATAGGGAGAAGGCAGGAGAATGGGGTTGAGAGGGAAAGATAGATCAGCCATGATTGAATGGCTAAGCAGACTTGATGGGCTAATTCTACTCCTATGACTTATCAACTTATGAACTTATTTTGGAAGATCTCACTTCGTCTTTCGTTCAAAGAGAACATGCATAGAACACAAAGTGCTGGAGTAACTCAGTGGGTCAGGCAGCATCTCTGGAGGATAGGTGTTGTTTTGGATCGGGACCATTCGTCAGTCACCTATCCATGTCCTCCAGAGATGCTGCCTAACTCGCTGAGTTACTCCAGCATTTTGTGTCTATCTTTGGTCCCATTGCTTATACTCAATTTGGCAAGGGATCAGGGATTGGCAGTTTATCAAGTTGGGGAGAGGAAGAGAATATTAAGAGACAGGTGGTAGCACAGGGGTGGGCTACAAGGGACTGGAAGTGGGACTGGAATGCCAAATGGAATATTAAATAATGGGACTGCAGGATCAGAGGTGCCGATCAGGGATTTGGTATTGGGTTGTAAATTATGGACAATGGGTTATAGAACAATATTAGTTAATTTAGTGTTTAGAGGTAGGAGGTGCGTGTCAAATAATGAAGGATGGGCGGCATCCTAGTCCAAAGCTATGCGAGTAAAACCTTAGCTAGACACAAAAAGCTGGAGTAGCTCAGCAGGACAGGCAGCATCTCTGGATAGAAGGAATGGCTGATGTTTCGGGTCAAGACCCTTCTTCAGACTGTTGTTGTCCCATCAGTGCCAAAGGGCAGACAACATGGTCCAGGTTTACTGACAACCCCTAAGAGGAGTGTTGAAGGTGGAACATCATCATCACATGCAGATTTTTGAATGCAAGGCTGACTTTCTTTGCAAGTCAAATTGGAAATGGTCATTTTTGTGATTCATAAATATCAAAATTGACTTTTAGTTGCATGAAGTTGCAAAGGCAGATTATGCAATTTAATTTTAAGGTAAAGCTGGAAAGCTGTCAGACAGTGGCATAGATTCTCCACGAAGGAATTGAACCTGATGTTGCAATGATGGAGAAACTGCCTAATTGTGCAGCTTCTTCAGCAGTCTGAAGTTGCTGGTGAGGCCTGGTGTGAGGCAGCAGTCCAGAGGAGGCTCCGGTAACTTTAATTACCCTGCCATGCCCACCATCTTCATCTCCCAGGTGCAATCAATCTCTTCCCAGACCAGTGCCGGTTCTGTAACTGTCCCAGCACTGAGGACTCATGTCTATTATTTTGCTTCATTTTTAATTTAGTTCAGAGATACAGCATAGAACCAGGCCCTTCTGCACCAACCAGCGATGCCCATACACTAGCACAATGTGGGAGGAAACCTGAGCATCCGGAGGAAACCCACACGATCACAGGGAGAATGTATAGACTATGTACAGACAGCACCCATAGCCAGGATCAAACCCGGGTATCTGGCGTTGTAAGGCAGCAACTCTAAAGCTGCGCCACCGTGATGCCGTTTGTCTCTTTTGGTATCTTGCTTCTGCCCCAGCTGTCATTCTTGCTTGACAATATTTTCGTTGGATCCACGTGTGAGGGGATCTGAAGAGATATTATATATTGGGGATTAGAAAGAGCAGCACAATGATGCAGCTGGCATAGCTGCTGCCTTACAGCACTAGAGACCTGAGTCGATCTTGTCCTTGGGTGCTATCTGAGTGGAGTTTTCACGTTCTCCCTGTGACTGCATGGGTTTCCTCTGTGTTTGCTCTGGTTTCCCCCCCCCCACATCCCAAGGATGTGCAGATTTGTAGATTAGTTGGCCTCTGTAAATTGCCCCTGAACCGTAAGGAGTGGATGAGACAGTGGGAAAACATAGAGCTGGTATGAACATGTGATTAATGGTTGGTGTAAACTTGGTGGGCCAAGGTCCATACTGTACCTCAAAACTAAAAATGAAATGGCCCTTTGCCATTTGCAAGGAAAATGTAGACTTCCCTATGTTTCTTCCTACTCATGCGGCACAATGGCGCAGTGGTATAGTTGCCGCCTTACAGTCGGGTCAATCCTGATTGCTGTCTGTACAGACTTTACACATTCTCCTTGTTACCGCGTGGGTTTTCCATGTGTGGTCAGGTTTCCTCCCACACTCCAAAGACGTACAGGTTTGTAGGTTAATTGGCTTCTATAAATTACCCCTAATGTGTAGGATACAACTAGTGTATGGGTGATTGCTGATCGGAGCGGACCGAAGGGTCTATTTCCATGTTGTATCTCTAAAATCTAAAGTCCCCCTGCAACTCCACCCCACGCACTTTCCTCGGTATCTTACCCTCTCCCCAGAGCCTGCCCTCTGCTGCCCACCAATGACCCCCTGCTCTCCAGGCTTATATACCTGCCCACCGAATAGATGTTATTTCTTGCCCATACAAAGTGCACAGTTGACCAAGGACATCAACCTGGTGTTTTGGAGTTAAAATTGCTGCCATTGGCAGTCTTCTCATCCAATTTACTAGAATGTTGCCTGGGTTTCAGCAACTAAGTTACAGAGAAAGGTTGAACAAGTTAGGTCTTTATTCTTTGGAGCGCAGAAGGTTAAGAGGGGACTTGATAGAGGTCTTTAAAATTATGAGCGGGTTAGACAGAGTGGACGTGTATAAGCTTTTCCCATTGAGAGTAGGGAAGATTCAAACAAGGGGACATGACTTGAGAATTAAGGGACAGAAGTTTAGGGGGAACATTAGGGGGAACTTCTTTACTCAGAGAATGGTAGCTGTGTGGAATGAGCTTCCAGTGGAAGTGGTGGAGGCAGGTTCGATGTTATCCTTTAAAAATAGATTGGATGGGTATATGGACGGGAAAGGAATGGAGGGTTATGGTCTGAGTGCAGGTAGATGGGACTAGGGGGAAGTATTTATTTTTAATTAAAAAAAAAAAAAAAAAAAAATTTAAATGTTCGGCACGGACTTGAAGGGTCGAGATGGCCTGTTTCCGTGCTGTTATGGTTATATGGTTATATGGTTATATAGCTCGCTGCTATTTAGAATCGGCTTTTGTGGCATTTCGGCTCAAGACTTCAATCAGCAAGAGTAAGGGTTACCAGCATGGAACATGGACGTGGCTTCTGGCCTTTTTTCTCAAAAGTGGTCATAGTTTGGTTTCAGCAGGTTGTGCCCATGAGAGAGAGCCAAGCAAGCTCAGTCTGATACTTTCTATACTACTCAACAGCTCACAGCTCTGATCATTGAACTTCACCACTTGAGGAGAGCTTATCAAACAATCTCGCAAAGCACAGATTGTCCTCAAGATATCTTATCCGCTGATTGGAGCAACCGGGTACGTTTAATTAAGGTCAGTAAACTACATTAAATAAAAGTGTCAGATTCAACTTCACCATCAATAACATGAAGTAATTAGTTCTGAATGATTTGTATTTTGAAATGACGGTGTGACATTAGTGTGCAAACAATGAGCACCTTTGAATTATTTTCTTTTATCCACTAACTTAAGCTGCAGTGTTAACTATGTTGTTGCCTCCATGAAATTGACCCAGTAATTCAGACAGTTAGGGGGTGACTTTAGACATTAGAGACATAGTGCAGAAAGAGGCCCTACGACCCACTGAGTCCTCACCAACCAGCGATTACCCCGTACACAACACTATCCTACACACTGGGGACAATCTTACAATTTTTTACAGAAGCCAATTAAACTACAAACCTGCTCATCTTTGGAGTGTGGGAGGAAACCAGAGCACCCGGAGAAAACCCACATGGTCACAGGGAGAATGTACAAACTCTATACAGACAGCACCCACAGTCAGGATCGAACCCGGATCTCTGGCAGACTAAGGCAACAACTCTACCGCTGCACCACTGTGCCACCCTACACTTCTTGCTATGGTGGTGATAAAAAGAACACCAGTTATCATGAAGTGTGCAAAGTAACCAACTGTTTTTTAAAATCTGGTTGTTTATCCTCCAATGTGTTTTACAGGCATTACTGTAAAAATCTGTATTTAATGTCCATTCCTAATTGCCCTAGATGAGGTGAATCAGCTTCCATACCTGCTGCAGTCCTTATGCAATTTATTCTGGTGAGGTTTGTACAACTGGTTGACTTATTAGTTTATTGCAGAGGATAATTAAGAATCACTACTTAGCTGTAGATTTAGAATCACAATTAGGCCTGAGTGCATAAGAGGAGCAGATTTCCTTCTTTGGAAGACGTTACTGGATGAGGTAGGTTTGAGAACTGTCCATTAGTTTCATGCTCACCAATGGGAGATCTGAATTCATGGATTATCTATCATTGCCAAAGTTAAAGAGAGGGTGAGAATTTGTCCCATAGACAATGGGTTCTGCCTTGTGTTGTGGCAAAGGAGTCTTTCCCTCCAGTTGGGGGCGGTACAGTGGCGCAGCTGTAGTGTTGCTGTCTTACAGCGCCAGTCACCCGGGTTCGATCCTGACTACGGGTGCTGTCTGTACGGAGTTTGTGCATTCTCCCTGTGACTGCGTAGGTTTTCTACGAGTGCTCTGGTTTCCTCCCACATTCCGAAGACGTGATGTAAAAACACATTTAGTTCCCCGATATTGTTCAGAGAGGGAACACTGTGGCAATGCAGGGAAGCATAGTTGCGCAGACGTAGAGATGCTGCCTCACAGCACCAGAGACTCAGTTCGAACCTGACTACAGATGCTGTCTGTATGGAGTTTGTACATTTTCCCAGTGAACGCATGGGTTTTCTCCGGGTGCTCCGGTTTCCTCCCACAGACCGAAGACGTGTGGGTTTGTAGGTTGATTGGCTTTTGTAAAATTGTCCCTAGTGTGTGTAGGATAGTGTTAGAGTACAGGGTGATTGCTGGTCGGCGCGGACTCAGTGGGCCAAAGGGCATGTTTCCACACTCTATCTCTAAAATCTAAAAGTCTAAAGTGAAATCCATTTCTAATCCAGAGATTCCTACACTTTTTGCAAGGATAACAGGCAGACCATCGTGCAGAGTGTAAAGACATGTTGATCAAAATAGAGACAACAAAGAGACCAAAGAGGCCATGGGAACAATAGGAGACAGAGGGGCCCAAATTCCTTTGTTTCCCAAGCTGGGTGAGATCCTTGTGATTGTACAACAGAACAAAGAGACTGAGGACCAAATATATTTCTCTGAGGACCACATTCAAGATTCAAGATTCAAGAGAGTTTATTGTCATGTGTCCCAGATAGGACAATGAAATTCTTGCTTTGCTTTCAGCACAACAAAATATTGTAGGCATAAATAATACAGAACAGATCAGTGTGTCCATATACCATTGAATATATATATATACACACATAAATAAATTGCAGAATCAACTGGGAAATCTGCAGCCACCAATCTGCTCTTGTATCTTGGCTTACTTGTCAGAACTGTATGAATTTCAGCTTGTGCCAAGCCCTAAGACAAAGTGTTGAAACACTATGAGAACTGAGAGCTGACCACAACTGTTTGTGGGGTGAAGAGGATAATTCTTGATCCTTGCCACTCTACAGAAGAAAAAACCTAGAACATTTTGGCATTTCTTTGAGTAGCCTCCATATGACCATTTTAAGACATGAAACATAGAAACATAGAAAATAGGTGCAGGAGTAGGCCATTCGGCCCTTCGAGCCTCCACCACCATTTGATATGATCATGGCTGATCATCCAACTCAGTATCCCATCCCTGCCTTCTCTCCATACCCCCTGATCCCTTTAGCCACAAGGGCCACATCTAACTCCCTCTTAAATATAGCCAATGAACTGGCCTCAACTACCTTCTGTGGCAGAGAACTCCACAGATTCACCACTCTCTGTGTAAAAAATGATTTCCTCATCTCGGTCCTAAAAGTCTTCCCTCTTATCCTTAAACTGTGACCCCTAGTTCTGGACTTCCCCAACATCGGGAATAATCTTCCTCCATCTAGCCTGTCCAACCCCTTAAGAATTTTGTAAGTTTCTATAAGATCCCCCCTCAGTCTTCTGAATTCCAACGTGTACAAGCCGAGTCTATCCAGTCTTTCCTCATATGAAAGTCCTGCCATCCCAGGAATCAGTCTGGTGAACCTTCTCTGTACTCCCTCTATGGTAAGAATGTCTTTCCTCAGATTAGGAGACCAAAACTGTACGCAATACTCCAGGTGTGGTCTGACCAAGACCCTGTACAACTGGAGTAGAACCTCCCTGCTCTTATACTCAAATCCTTTTGCTATGAATGCTAACATACCATTTGCTTTCTTCACTGCCTGCTGCACCTGCATTCCAACTTTCAATGACTGGTGTACCATGACACCCAGGTCTCGTTGCATCTCCCCTTTTCCTAATTGGCCACCATTCAGATAATAGTCTACTTTCCTGTTTTTGCCACCAAAGTGGATAACCTCACATTGATCCACATTATACTGCATCTGCCCTGCCTTTGCCCACTCACCCAACCTATCCAAGTCACCTTGCAGCCTCCTAGCATCCTCCTCACAGCTAACACTGCCCCCCAGCTTCGTGTCATCCGCAAACTTGGAGATGTTGCATTCAATTCCCTCATCTAGATCATTAATATATATTGTAAATAGCTGGAGTCCCAGCACTGAGCCTTGCGGTACCCCACTATTCACTGCCTGCTATTCTGAAAAGGACCCGTTTACTCCTACTCTTTGCTTCCTGTCTGCCAGCCAGTTCTCTATCCACATCAATATTGAACCCCCAATACCGTGTGCTTTAAGTTTGTATGCTAATCTCTTATGTGGGACCTTGTCAAAAGCCTTCTGAAAGTCCAGATATAACACATCCACTGGTTCTCCCTTATCCACTCTACTAGTTACATCCTCGAAAAATTCTATAAGATTCGTCAGACATGATTTACCTTTCATAAATCCATGCTGACTTTGTCCAATGAACTCACCACTTTCCAAATGTGCTGCTATCCCATCTTTAATAACTGACTCCAGAATTTTCCCCACCACCGATGTTAGACTAACTGGTCTGTAATTCCCCGTTTTCTCTCTCCCTCCCTTTTTAAAAAGTGGGGTTACATTAGCTACCCTCCAGTCCTCAGGAACTACTCCAGAATCTAAAGAGTTTTGAAGGCAGACTGCCGAGTTCCACACCTCAAGTCCTGACCATGATTTAAACTTTCTGGCCAGAAATGGTTGTGGATTCTGCTTCAATCACCATGGTGAACAAAGAAGGACTTTTAGGAAGATGGCATGGCAGTACCGATGCAATAAAGGCAACTCAACATTATATCTATAATTTTTTTTAGTTAATTCTGGTACTACATTAATCTTAAATTCAGCTCTCACACGGATTATCCGTCTCCCATCCAAGGTGCATGCCTGCTGTATTAATACAACGGGACATTCTGTGCTAGAACTATCTGAAGAAGTGTGGATATGAGATACACAACATCACCAGTTTGTATTTTTTATTTGACAGAACACTATTAAAAAGATTAAAACCCAGCAACTGAAATTAAACCTCCTGAAAAAAGAAAACGAGGGGTTAATGGAAAAGTTGGAATGGGAATCACTACAAAATATGGATGCAAAACTGTTGGCATTAAATGAGAACGTTCAAGCCAAGATTGAAAAGGTATGCAAACAGTTTGAACCTAGAGTTGATAGCTGGCAGAATTTATTGTGGTAGCAATTGTTTATGGGCCAGGTCATTTCTATCAAGCTTCGAAAACCACACGATAATAGTTCAGAGGGGGGATAAAAAATGTATAGAACTATTTAAAGATCTACACCCCTTTTCCTTGGGCTGATCCATGGTTTCACACTCACTCTGTGGCTTCTGAGGAAACCAATGAGCCCAATGTGGAATCTGCAGTTTCTTCCACAAATGGGGTCGGAGGTGGCCAGAGCAGACGATCGGATGGTTTGTGAGGTGGTGCGCACCAGACATTTAGGCAGAACTTCTGTGTATTCCCGTTGCATGGAATTGTGGTTTTCAATATCACTCTGCGCGTTTAGTTTAGCTTAGATTAGTTTATTGTCATGTGTACCGAGGTACAGTGAAAAGCTTTTTTGTTGTGTGCTATCCAGTCAGCGAAAAGACTATACAAGATTCCAATCAAGTCATCCACAGTGTACAGATACAGGATAAAGGGAATAATGTGTAGTGCAAGATAAAGTTCAATAAAGTCCAATTAAAGACAGTTCAAAGGTCTTCAATGAGATAGCTGGTAGGTCAAGTCATGTACCTTCTCTACTAAGTAGCCTTGGGTAAGAATTGCTCAGTCAGCATCAAAGTTGCAATTTTTTAAGGAAAAAAGAGGGGCATTTTCAAAGTAGGTTTTGAGACCTTGTGGATCTTTCGCGCTGTTCCCCTGATAATTTCATCCCATGACAGAACTCAGAAGAGTATGCTAGTTTTGGGACTCGATTTTTCAACTGCATTTGCATGTTCTAGCATCTTTTGGGGATGGATGTAACTTCTCTGAGTCATGCAGAAAACTCAACCCTGTTTTGAATTCAAATACAATCTCCTTTGGCATTCAACAACCTCTTAACTAAAGACTGTTTGAGATCACTGCTACGACCACCCTTCTCAGTTAAAGCTGCTCTGAAGATTGAAGCGACCACAAAGGTAATGTGTTGAACGGCTAACAACCAGTAAGAGACAAGAGGAGGTCTGCTCCTCCGAGTCCCATAAGGAGAGTCTTTGTCGCTGACCTGGACTCCTATATTAAAATATACTTGCCTCCCTTCCTTCCTACCTGGTCTCCTAGCTTCCACCATGTTGACAGGAGTGAAATGAGAGCATGGCCAGGGCAGCATGGGTCTGCGATGATGCTGGCTGGCCTTTTGAGGCTGTTCTTCCTCTAGATCCCACCAATGGTGGAGAGATCAGTACCCGTGATGGACCGGGAAGTGTCCATTATTTTTTGTAATCTCCTTCGTTCCTGGGCATTCAAGTTGCCAAACCAGGCCGTGATGCAACCAGACAATATGTTCTCTACCACACATTGAAGTTCAAGAGATTGTTCCCAACATACCGGATCTCCTCAATGTTCTAAGGAAGTAAGGAAGAAGTTGATGGGGTTTCTGAATTGCATTAATGTTCTGGGCCCAGGACAGATCTTCAGACATATGCAAGCCCAGGAACCAGGCAGATATGATAGGGGCATTTAAAAGGTTAAAAAAGGTTTACATGGATATGCAGGGAATGGAGGGATATTGATTATGTGCAGGTAGAGATTAGTTTAACTCTGCATCGTTTGGCAAGGACATTACGTGCCATGGGGCCTGTTCCTGTGCTGTTCCTGTACTGTTCTGCGTTCTTAATCTCCTGGTTTTCCCTTCCAAGAATACATTCAGTTAACCTTAAAATAATATTTCAGCCCAAACTTTATTGTCACTTGGACTTCTGATGTAACTCCTGATTGTAACTCTCTGCAGGGGGGAATACATCCTTCACCCACCCCAAGTAACAAAGGATTCTTTCACCTTTTGTTCAATGAATGCACATTGAATATAAGAGGATCTATGGTTCTATAAATGTCATTTGGGATGTGGGAGTTGGCATTTTGCCTATAATGAATATGTTTTCAGTTCATCCCATTTTGGCCCATCTCCAGAATCTTCATACTATCTGAAATTTAACCACCAGTGTGGGTTTTGTATGACTGCTGTTGTTATTTTAACTTGATGATCTCACTCAGGGAAGCTGAATGCATTCAATGTGGACTAATACAATACACGTCGTTTAAATATTTCCATCTGCTGTCGTATTTATGAAAATTAAGCAAAGTTTTGCTGATGTTATAAAGTGGAATGGGACAATCAATATTGGCACAGAATCTGAATCTGATTGCATATTCATAGTATCGTACTTTAATGCTGTCACACGGTATTTTCCTAACAATACGCTGTTGCAGAACTTCCTAGTTGAATTCTTCTAAAAGACAACGTTGTAGGGCATTGGCATCAAAGAATGCTGGTGACCACATTGAAGTAGTTGGTACCAGGAAGAGTGCTCCAACTGAATTGGTAGACATGACTTGAATCTAAATATTGCCTCGCATTCAGTTAAACAATCTCATGCTGGGACGTGTGGATGGAGAGAATCCTGTCTGATGAAGTGAGCTATTTACAATATATAGTCATAATATATTAGAAATTCAGCAGAAATTGGTTGCGTAATTGTTATTCGATGAGTTCTTTCCTTCTATTTTTCTGTGGGAAGTGGACACATTATCAGCCAGGAATTGTTATCTGTTTCCCAATTACTATTGAGGATAGTTCAGTCTTGCATTGGTAGGGATTGTAGTCTCTCAGTCACAGTTTTGTTTAGAGATACAACATTGAAACAGGCTCTTCGGCCCACCGAGTCCGCGCCAACCAGCAATCACCCTGTACACTAGATCTATCGTACACACTAGGGACAATTTTACAATTTACAGAAGTCAATTAACCTACAAACCTGCACGTCTTTGGAGTATGTGAGGAATACGGAGCACCCAGAGAAAGTCCACGCGGGTATAGGAAGAATGTACAAACTCCATACAGACAGCACCCAGAGTCAGGATTGAACCCAGGTCTGTGGCGCTGTAAGGCAATAACTCTACCGCTGTGCAACTGTGCTGCCCTGCAGTGCCGCAGTGTTCCCTCTCTGCACAATATCAGTGAACTAAATTGGTTTCTACATCAAAACGATAGCTTTATAATCAATGCTAAATGCAAACTTATTAAATCACTAAAATTAAATGTGCACCCTGCCTTGGTGGGATTTGAACTCAAGTCTATAGACCATTTGTCAATGCCTCTGGATGTTAATCTAATGGTTTTACGACTATAGCACTTCACTGTTCAGGGATCTGTGACTAACTCCTCCCTCACCTGGAATATGACCAGTGTTATCACACTGGGTGGATGAGATGAACAGCAGAGACCCATGCTAGAAAAAAACTGAAATACACGAGGAAAGAAAGTTATGAAGACAAAAAAGTTGTCAGATTCTGGAATCTGGAGCAACACACATAATGCTGGAAGAGCTCAGTGGGTCAACCACCATCTACAGAGGCAAAAGGTGTATGTTTTGGGTCACAAGCCTGCATCAGGACTGAGGAATGGGAAAGGTTTACAGTATGTAGTAGCCTTTTCCACTGCTATACACTGGCAATCTTCCCTGCTCCATTTCCATTCCGTGATGCAGAAACATCGACTTATACCGTTTGCCTTCATTGATGCTGCTTGACCCGCTGAGTTCTTCCAATGCTTTGTTTGTTGTTGAGAACAAAAGGATGTGCTGGTAGACTGCTGGAATAGAGATCAGAGATGATTCTTACAGAGACCGAGAAGCTCAAATGGCCATTCTCCTTCAACACAAAAATTGGCCATGGAATCAGTGGGTCGTTCAGCCCATTTCTATACTGCGTGAAAGATCTTTAGTTTAGCTCAGAGGTACAGTGTGAAAACAGGCCCTTCCACCCACCAAGTCTGCGCCGAACACTGGTACCCTAGTTCTATGTTATCCCAGTTTTGTATCCTACAAACTTGGGGCAATTTACAGAGGCCAATTAACCTACAAACCTACACGTCTCTTCTACCCCCATCTACAGTCAGTCTGAAAAAGGTCCCGACCCGAAACTTCTCCTATCCATATTCAGCAGAAACTCTACCACTACGCCACTGTGTAAGAAAGTCAAAAGGTATTGTTGTGCTGATTTAACCCATGCATGTTACTGAACATTAGCCTTGTATTCTATTTTTTTAGTCTGGTGCTTTCTTTAAGCTTTAAATCTGAGAGCAATATGCTAGATCATATTCAACCCGAATTGCAAAGCTTCAAAACTGAGACATTTCAAAGGTTCAAAGGTCATTTAATTGACACATGTACCAATTGAGGTACAGTGAAACTCGAATTACCATACAGCCATACAAAAAAAAAAGCAGCAAGACACACAACTACATAAAAGTTAACATAAACATCCACCACAGCGGATTCCCCACGTTCCTCACTGTGATGGAAAGCAATAAAGTCCAATCTTCTTCCCCTTAATTCTCCCGCGGTCAGGGCAGTAAACCATCCGCAGTCGGGGTGATCGAAGCCTCCGTGTCGAGGCGATCGAAGCCCCCGCGTTGGGGTGATCGAAGCTCCCGCGTCGGGGCGGTCGAAGCTCCTGCGGCTTGGAGCTCCCGAAGTCGGTCTCCAACCAGGGACCGCCAGCTCCACGATGTTAAGTCCCGCAGTTGGAGCTCCCGAAGTCGGTCTCCAACCAGGGACCACCAGCTCCACGATGTTAAGTCCCGCAGTTGGAGCTCCCGAAGTCGGTCTCCAACCAGGGACCGCCAGCTCCACGATGTTAAGTCCCGCAGTTGGAGCTCCCGAAGTCGGCCTCCAGCAAAGACCACCAACTCCTCGATGTTAGGCCGCAGTATGGACAGAGCTACGATACGGAAAAAAATTGCATCTCAGTTGAGGTAAGAGATTTAACAAAGTTTCCCCCAACACCCCCCCCCCCCCACACCCCAATAAAACAATCTAAAGAACATTAAAACATACATTTAACACGTACTAAAAAGCAACAAAGAAGGAAGGGACAGACAGACTGTTGGTGAGGCAGCCATTGCTGGCGCCACCTGGTGGCTGAAGCTAAAGCCCTTTCATACATTCCCATTGAAACTCATTGTTCTAGTATTGTAATTCTACCAATTAATTTTATGCCCTCAATATATTCTCTCCTAAGTGTCCACCTAAATAGGAGTTTAAAAACCTTTATCTCTGTTATAGAATCATAGATTCATAGAGTCATTTTGCATGGATACTGGCCCTTTAGCTTAACTTGTTCACACTGAACAAGATGCCCTTCCATGTTACTCCATATCTCACTAAATCTTTCCTATCTATGTACCTGTTCAAATGTCCCTTAAATGTTGTTATTGTACACTTCCTTTGGCAGCCCATTCCATATACGTATCACCCTCTGTGTGAAAAAGTAGCCTCACATGTTTCTATTACATTCTTACCCCCTCACCTTAAACCTATACCCATTAGTTCTTGATTCCCTAACCCTGGGTAAAAGATGGAATGCATTCACCCTGTCTGTCCCCCTTATGATTTATTGCACCTCTTTAAGATCATTCCACAGCAGCTGGTGGAGAGGCTGAGGCTGTTAGGGGTGGATACTGGCACTTGTAACTGGGTCCTTAACTTCTTATCACAACGGCAGCAGACAGTCAGGGTGGGCAGTCGGACATCAAAATCCATCGCCGTGAGCACTGGCTCACCCCAAGGCTGTGTCCTAAGCCCCCTGCTGTTTAGTCTGCTTACACATGATTGTACTGCTAGACTCAATAACAACTATATCAACAAGTTCGCTGATGACACAACAGTGGTGGGTCTCATCAGCGACAATAATGAGTCGGCGTACAGGATGGAGGTGGAGCTGCTCACAGGATGGTGCAGATCCCACAACCTCACTCTTAATGTGGGAAAAACTAAGGAGATGGTGGTCGACTTCAGGAGGGCGGGAAAACAACACCATACACCGCTGTATATTGATGGAACTGCTGGGGAGAGGGTCAGCAGTGTGAAGTTCCTAGGACTCCACCTGTCGGATGACCTGACCTCTATGACCAACACCACAGCAGTGGTCAAAAGAGCCCAACAGCGACTCCACCTTCTCCGGAGACTTCGGAAAGCAGGTCTCCCCACTGCCCATCTAAGAACCTTCTATAGGGGCACAATTGAAAGCATAATAACCTACGGCATCACTTCCTGGTTCGGGAGCTGCAAGGCTTACGAACAATATCAACTAAACAGGATAGTGAAGACCGCCAGCAGGATTATCGGTGCCCCACTCCCTTTCCTGCTGGAGATATACAAGAAGAGGAGCATCAGTAGAGCCATCTCCATCATCCAGGACCCCTACCACCCACCACATCACATCTTTTCCATTCTGCCATCTGGGAAGAGGTACAGGAGCATCAGCTGCAAAACCAGCAGGATGCTCCTCAGCTTCTTCCCACAGGCAATAAGACTGATTAACGGACTTTGTCCCCTCCCAAAACATCGCTCATCCACACATCCAACCGCGCCCGTGCTTTGACAGTTAGGCACCTGTCAAAGGAAAGCCACTGTGAAGCCACTGTCGATCAGAATGACTGTTTTTATTATATTGTTAATTTTTAGGCCTACTTTCTTTTTAAGAATGGTAATTTTAATTTGTTTTTAAAGCTCTGTATTATCCTTTTGTTTTTTACACTGAATGGAAACCGATTGAGCAATGTTTTTTCGTTTCCTCTGTGTATGCGAGTACTCAGTGAAATGATATTAAAGAAATACTGAATACTGAATACTGAATAAGATCACCCTTCAGTTTCCTGCACTCCATGGAACAAAGTCTCAGCCTGCCTATTCTTTCCTTAAAACTCAGTCGTACGAGTCCTGGCAACACCCTCGTAAATATTTTCTGAGCTCTTTCCAGCTTAATGGCATCTTTCTTATAGCCGAGTGACAAAAAATGCTCACAAAACTCAATGTGCAGCCTAACCAATATCTTGTATTGTACTTTGATTCATTTAGTTTAGTAGATTATTGCAAACCATTCTCACACTTGTTAAAGAAGAAACTGCAGATGCTGGTTTAAACTGAAAATAGACTGAAGAAACATCACCCATTCCTTCTCTCCAGAGATGCGGCCTGTCCCGCTAAGTTACTCCAGCATTTTGTGTCTATCTCACACTTGTTAATCTTTATTGGCAATCGACAAAGAAAATCCCCAGAAAAATGTCATTTTTGATTTTAAACTGAATAATTAAATGTACATTTGCTACACAGCTACCTGAACCCATCTGTATGGTGGTTCCTGGAAGTAGTATTATCAGTAGTCATTATTCAAATGAGAAAGTTGTTCACATTTCATGAATTTTAATAAGTTGCTTTACCTTTAATTGAAAACTTCTAATGTAGACACAACTATTGCAGAACTGACACAAAATCCTCTTGTTAAATTGGAATAATTAAATGTTATTGTCATTTTCCTTTTGATTTTTGTGATAGTTTGAAGATTTCCAGTTGATAATTTCATAATGTTGACAATCTGTTGTGATCTGCAGACAATACAACCTTGCACTTGATCCCTCAGACACAGAAAGATTCCCAGGTTGTGAAACAAATGGACAATATTGCAAGAAGATTGGGAACAAAAGCTTCAGAACCTTATGTGGTCCCAAAATGTCTCTACCCATTTGCGGAGGAAAAAATGACCATTGAAGATGTACTGTAAGCCATCCATCAAATGCAACATTGGTCTGACCCACATCTCACGGGTAATGCAGGTTCACTAAATGTGGCTCAATCAACATTGTTTCGTAAAACAACGGAAACGTGATTTAGGGTGCTGTCAATTCCTGTGGGACTTGGGTTGAATCCGGGCCAGACTGATGTGACAAAGGTTTCAGAGCTCTGGCATTAATGAGGGCCTTGCATGAACTGCCTTGCAAGAACTTAGATCAAGTAGACGTAGCGAATACGAGACACAGCTGAAAGCCATGGGCAGTTTACTTACTTAGTCAGATCAGGTTCTACTAAATGACAATGACACAGTGGGACACTCGAATGAAGTAGGAGCAAGAGTAGGTCTTGACAACAATGTAGAGGAAGCTTTTTTCTGGATTGTTTTGAATTCCAACAAATCTGTATGTGTTTGATCCAAAATCTAAACTAAACATATCCTTTCCATCAATGGTGGTAAATCCACACCTTGATTTAAAGTTTCATAATGTCTGGTTCCTGGGCCAGTGATTGAATGGCCAGTTTGACATTCTAAACATTTCAAAATCTCTTTCCTCTTTTCTGTCAACATCAGAGAAATCAGACTGATTATTTAATTTAAAATGACATTTTAGAATCCGTGCACAATACTAAGATGCTGCCTCACCCGCCGAGTTTCTCCAGTACCTGGTGTCTTCTTCAGCACCCACAGTTCCTTGTTTCTCCCTCCCCCCCCCCCCCCACCTGTGCCCCTCCTGGATTTGTACCTATTTTTTCTCAAGCCTTCCCTATCCACCTATATTCCTTTTTCCAGCTTCCCAATGCATAACTCTTCACTCATTTCATCTCACGCATGTCTTTTCATCTCTGGCCTTTGTCCAACCATCTGTCCATCAAATAACCCTCCTCACCTCTGTCGGCCTATTACATGCCAGACTTTGTTGTGCTCTTCCTTTTCTCCGGCTTTCTTTCCACCCCATCTGCAGTCAGTCCGAGAAAGGTCCCGACACGAAACTTTGCCGATCCATATTCCCGTCAAATGCTCCCTGACCCGTTTGTGGAAAACAAACTTTAGTTTAGTTTAGAGATACAGCATGGAAACAGGCCCTTCGGCCCACCAGGTCCACGCCGTGCGTTGATCATCCATTCACACTAGTTCTATGTTATCCCACTTTTTCATCCACTCCCGACACATTAGGAACAATTTACAGAGGCCAATTAACATGCAAACCCGCACGTCTTTGGGATGTGGGGGGAAAACCGGAGCATCTGGTGGAAACACCACAGGGAGAATGTGCAAAATCCACACAGATAGCATCCGAGGTCAGGATCGAACCTGGCTCTCTGGTGCTATGCGGCAGCAGCTCTACCAGCTGCACCACTGTGCTGCCTCCAAACTACTTACAAAGAAGAAGAAGAAGAAGAAGAAGCCTATTTGTTTATCCTGGTCAGTACATTACCTGGGCAACTAGTTTCTTCCCAGAAGTCCCAGTGATGCCAATGCTGGTACAGGGATGGTTAGCTATTGTCATAGACAGAGAGAGAGAGAGAGTGAGAGAACTAAGACTGGAATCCTCCTACCAATGATGGGAAATTAATGGAGAATTAATCAAGGTCTTGAAATTATCCAACGTTTTAAAGAAGAATTTTTAAACGGAAAAGATAATATGTTAATTCCTCTGACCAGTAAATGAATAACAAAGGATAATTACGTTTTTTTTCCAACAGCGAGGAAAAGTGGGTAGAATAAATTCATACAGAACTTTCGACCTCGAATGCTATCTAATGGGAATTACAGAGACATGGCTGCAAGAGGGCCAGGGCTGGGAACTGAATATTCAAGGGTATACATCCTATCAAAAAGACAGACAGGTGGGCAGAGGGGGTGGGGTTGCTCTGTTGGTGAGGGATGAAATTCAGTCCCTTGCAAGGGGTGACATTGAAACAGGAGATGTGGAGTCAGTATGGATAGAACTAAGGAATTGTAAGGGTAAAAAGACACTAATGGGACTTATCTACAGGCCCCCAAACAGTAGCCTGGATATTGGGTGCAAGTTGAATCAAGAGTTAAAATTGGCATGTCCTAAAAGTAATTCTACAGTTGTTATGGGAGATTTCAACATGCAGGTAGACTGGGAAAATCAGGTTGGTACTGGACCCCAAGAAAGTGAGTTTGTGGAGTGCCTCCGTGATGGATTCTTAGAGCAGCTTGTACTGGAGCCTACCGGGAAAAAGGCTATTCTGGATTTAGTGTTGTGTAATGAATCGGATTTGATAAAGGAACTTGAGGTTAAGGAACCATTAGGAGGTAGTGACCATAATATGATAAGTTTTAATCTACAATTTGAGAGGGAGAAGGGTAAGTTGGAGGTGTCAGTATTACAGTTGAACAAATGGGACTATGGAGCCATGAGGGAGGAGCTGGCCAAAGTTGACTGGAAAGATACCCTAGCAGGGATGACAATGGAACAACAATGGCAGGTATTTCTGGGAATAATACAGAAGGTACAGGATCTGTTCATTCCAAAGAGGAAGAAAGATTCCAAGGTGAGTAAGGGGCGACCGTGGCTGACAAGGGAAGTCAGGGACAGTATAAAAATATAAAGAGAAGTACAACATGGCAAAGATGAGTGGGAAGCCAGAGGATTGGGTAACATTTGAGCAACAGAAGATAACTAAAAAGGCAATACGGGGAGAAAAGATGAGGTACGAAGGTAAGCTAACCAAGAATATAAAGGAGGATAGTAAAAGCTTCTTTAGGTATGTGAAGAGGAAAAAATTAGTTAACACCAAAGTTGGACCCTTGAAGACTGAAACGGGTGAACTTATTATGGGGACAAGGAAATGACATGAGTTGAACAGGTACTTTGGATCCATCTTCACTAAGGAGGACACAAAGGAGGGTAATGTTAACCCACTGTTTAAGAAAGGCGGGAGAGAGAAAACAGAGAATTATAGAATTATAGTTAGCCTATCAGTGGTAGGAAGATGCTGGAGTCAATTGTAAAAGATGAAATAGCAGCACATTTGGATAGCAGTAACAGGATTGGTCCGAGTCAGCATGGATTTCCGAAGGGGAAATTATGCTTGACTAATCTTCTGGAATTTTTTGTGGATGTAACTAGGAAAATGGACTAGGGAGAGCCAGTGGATGTAGTGTATCTTGACTTCCAGAAAGCATTTGATAAGGTCCCACATAGGAGATTAGTGGGCAAAATTAGGGCACATGGTATAGGGGGTTGAGTGCTGACATTGGATAGAAAATTGGTTGGCAGACAGGAAACAAAGAGTAGGGAATAACGGGTCCCTTTCAGAATGGCAGGCAGTGACTAGTGGGTTACCGCAGCGCTCGGTGCTGGGACCGTAGCTATTTACAATATATATTAATGATTTAGTTGAAGGGATTCAAAGTAACAGCAAATTTGCAGATGACACAAAGCTGGGTGGCAGTGTGAACTGTGAGGAGGATGCTATGAGAATTTTATTGTATTCAATTTATTGTCATTGTCTCATAAGAGACAACAAAATGGATTTTCCTTACAGTCATGTTTCATAAAAATAAATAATATATCAATAAAAAAATAAAAAATAAAAAAGCACAAACACAGAAGTCCACGACACAACATAACCCCACAGCGGCACCAAAGTTAAGGAAGGTACCATAGTCCAGCCAGCCTCCCCGCCGATCTTCCCAGATGTTCACCCGTAGTCGGGGCCTCCCGAGCACCCACAGTCGCCACCACGGGCGGCCTGATGTTCAGGCCCTCTCGCCGGGAACTGTGGAACCCCGACGGAGAACATCCTCAGCGGCCCGGACCTCCAAATCAGCCACCTCCCACCGGACTCCACGGCTCCCGAAGTCCACAGGCCGAGCCGGGCGGAGTCGCAGGACTCCGCGATGTTGGTCAGCGCCGCCCGCGTTGGGAGCTCCGCGAACCACAGCTCCGTGATGTCGGTGCAGCAGGCCCAGCACTCCGGAGCTCCAAACGGCGATCCCCGGTAAGGCATCGCCCGCTCCGCGATGTTTCCAACGCTGCGCCGCTGCTGCTGGAGCTCTGGTCGGTCCCGGCAAGAAAGGCCGCGCCAATCCAGTAGGTAGGCCGTGGGGGGAGGGGGGGGGCGAGGACACGACTCGAAAAATAGTCGCGTCCTCTCCAGGAAGCGACTGAAGGACGGTATCCCCCTTACCGTACCCTCTTCCCCCCCACATAAAGACAAAAACCCCACAAAAAATGTTCTTCAAACATAACAAAAAAAACAAAAAGATACCGGACTGAAGGCGGAGGCAGCTAGCAACAGCAGGGTGACTTGGACAGGTTGGGTGAGTGGGCAGATGCATGGCAGATGCAGTTTAACGTGGATAAATGTGATGTTATCCACTTTGGTAGCAAAAACAGGAAGGCAGATTATTATCTAAATGGTGTCAAGTTGGGAAAAGGGGAAGTACAACGGGATCTGGGGGTCCTTGTTCAACAGTCAATGAAAGTAAGCCTGCAGGTACAGCAGGCAGTGAAGAAAGCGAATGGCATGTTGGCCTCCATAACAAGAGGAGTTGAGAATAGGAGCAAGGAGGTCCTGCAGTTGTACAGTGCCCTAGTGAGACTACACCTGGAGTATTGTGTGCAGTTTTGGTCTCCAAATTTGAGGAAGGACATTCTTGCTATTGAATGTAGGTTCACAAGGTTAATTCCTGGGATGGCGGGACTGTCAAATGCTGAGAGAATGGACTGGCTGGGCTTGTTTACTCTGGAATTTAGAAATATTAGAGGGGATCTTATTGAAACATGTAAGATTATTAAGGGTTTGGACACACTAGAGGCAGGAAACATGTTCCCGATGTTGGGGGAATCCAGAATCAGGGGCCACAGTTTAAGAATAAGGGGTAAGCCATTTAGAACGGAGATGAGGAAACACTTTTTCACACAGAGAGTTATGAGTCTGTGGAATGCTCTGCCTTAGAGGGCGGTGGAGGCCAGTTCTCTGTAAACGTTCAAGAGAGAGCTCGATAGGGCTCTTGAAGATAGCAGAGTCACGGGATATGGGGTGAAGGCGAGAACGGGGGTTGGCCATTTAGAATGGAGATGAGGAAATGGATCACTATCTTTGGAGATGAAAAACTTTTTCACCCATATTGTGAATCTGTGGAATTCTCTGCTTCAGAAGGCAGTGGAGGCAAATTCTCTGGATGCTTTCAAGAGAGAGTTAGATAGAGCTCTTAAAGATAGCGGTCAGGGGGTATGGGGAGAAGGCAGGAACGGGGTACTGATTGTGGATGATCAGCCATAATCACATTGAATGGTGGTGCTGGCTTGAAGGGCCATATGGCCTACTCCTGCACCTATTGTCTATTGTCTGTGTGGAGTTTGCATGTAACTGCGGTGTGACTTCCTGTGATTTCAGGGTTTCCTCCTACATTGCATAGACGTGCAGGTTTATATGTTTTAAAACCAGAAATAGACGAGAGTCCACTAGCTTTTAAGTGGAGAGAGGTTAAATATTTCCTGTCGATGCAAGGTTACAGGAAGAGAGTGTGGCAGTGGGATTAGTTTCAGAGCAAAGAACCAGTGTTTTACACCTCAGTGGAAACCTGACATTTTCCTTCCTAACTGGGTCTGCAGTTTCTTATGTCCGCTTTCAATAATATGGTTTAATTCCACACAAATGGAATTAGAGGCTTACTTTCCATAAAAGCCATAACAAATCCCTGGATAGATCGAAACAAAAACCTGGCAACACTGGTCCCTTTTGCTTTATACTTGGGGAAAGATAATTGTTTGACCATATTGGGAGAACGCTGAGCCTTGGTGATGTTTGGCATGCAGTCGAAATGTATTCTTCGACATGGATACCAGAAGGGAATATAGTATCATTACTCAGCACAGCATTACCCAAAAAAAACAAGCTCAGTGTATGGTGCTTTACAACCTGGTGAATACTGTAGTTTAGAGGTTCTCCAGACATCCATTTAGAATAACAGTAACATGGAAATTATTGTACACTTTATAATGCCTGCCACTCTGGGAACCTCTGAGGTATTTTGTTTTCTGTGTCTCTGCTTGACCACAATGTTATTGCTGTACTTATGGCCAATCAATGATCTGTAGAAAGAGTTAAAAAATAACATGAATAAAATGATTTCACAACTTCACAATAACCTGCTTTTTGACTGTCTGATTGTTCAGTTTCATTTTCAGCAAACAAAAATATATTTGGTGATATTCATGCTCAATATAGTTGGCAATGGTAAGTTAGAAATACAAGTTTACTGTATAGACTTCATATATACTTGCACATATCCAGTGACATACCCACAATGTACAGGAATATATATCATGGCGTACACACACAGCACATACAGATATACACATGGTATTTGCATGACTCACCACAGAGTGAAATGTACTATCATAATGCACTGAAATATTATGACTTCAGCAGTATTTGCAAGAATATATTAATACGCAGGAACATAGAACACACAGCACAGGAACAAGCCCGTCAGTCCACAATGTTGTCGAGTTGTACAGTATGGAAACAGGCCTTTTGGCCCCTTACACATGCTGACCAAGGCACTCCATTGACATTAGAGCCACCTGCCCACATTTGGCCATATCCCTCTAAATTTCCTATTCATGTATCTTCCCAAATGCCTTTTATATATTATTATAGCACCTTCCTCAACTATTGTCTCTGGTTGCTTGTTCCACATACCCACCAACCTATGTGTACATGCTGAACTTGATGCCAAGATAAACTAACCTCCTGTCCCTGCACATGATCATATCCATGTGTCTATCCAAAAGCCTCTTATACGCCGCTATCATGTCTGCCTCCACCGCCATCTTTGGACGGGTGTTCCAGACATCCACCACACTCTGTGTAAAAAAAAGGCCCCGCACATCTCCTTTAAACTATAGTCCTTGACATGATTTTCTTTGGTTACTCTCAGGCTCGTGGTGGGGCTGAACATTTAATTTTCAGAAACCAGGAAAATTGAATATTAAGTTGGATATTCCTAGGTCTCGTCACAATAAGATTTACATTCTCCATTCTGCTACAGATGCACAGTTCCCTCCCTCGAGTCCAGGTAATATGCAGCTACCACATTATGATGAGCAGTAGCATAGTTGTCTTGTTACTCAACTAATTATCCACAACCCTTTATTGATAATCCAGTGGAACACAGTATAAAAATTGGAATTCAGATCACAAAATAAAAATTTGGCATGAAAAATGCCAGATAGTCAGAAATTAAAACATTCTCTTATTTTGGAAGTCCACAATGACTTCCATGATTTGAGAGGACACGGACAAGCCATAATATACTCCGATACTGTGGTTAAAAAATCTCTTGTTCATTTGACATTGAACAAGCCAGTCATGATGCCGTTGAAAAAGGCAGAGCTTGCAAAGAGAAGTGCAGTAGCTTGCTCTTACCCTGTCTCTCTGTGAAAGTAAGCTGGCAAATTCCAGATCAAGTTGTTTTAAACAATTCAAAGATTGGATTGCATGCAGATTCCACACCAAGCTGCAAGTGCAGCAATAATTTTCTAACAGTGAAGCAATAGGTTCCAGACATTTATGACACAAAACAATTCAGGAATTTCCTTCTGAGAAGCTGCAGCCATTGGCTGTATGTAATAAGAAATGCACAGCTCAAAAATTCCTGGGTGGGTGAGCTTATGTCCACATTGAAAGCTACTTGGACTTGCTCCCTCGGCATCCATTAGCACAATAAATTATTTGCTCTAATAGTAAACTCTGTTTTTACCATAGAGGGCATAACTCAAAGCTGAGAGGGGGAAAGATCGGCAGTGTAGGCGAGTTGCGCCAAAGTGCTTGTTTCCCCACTGTATCACTATGATTCAATGACATGGAAAGGTTTCACTGAAATTATAAACAAAATTTAGATATCAAGAGGTTTTTCATTTTTTCTGCTTGTCAACATGGGTGTTGACTTCTGGAATGTTAATGGACAATGTACAAGTGAAGATTCAGAATGTGGCTGAACAAGTTTAATATAAGTTCATTAAGGGCCTGTCCCACGGGCATGCGATTCCATGCGGCAAGTGCGACCTAACCGCAAGCGGGGGCCGTGCGGGGGCCGCGCGGAGGTCACGGGGCCGGTCCCACTTCGATCGCGGGAGCCGCATGGAGTTGTGCGGAGCTGGTCCCGACATCGCGTGGGGCTCCGAAAAACTGACACTGTTCAAAAATTCCGTGCGGCAACGGCCTGCCGCCCCGCAGCCGCATCGAGGCCGTGCGCGCCGCATCGACGGCCGTGCGCACGGCCTTGATGCCGGACGCAGCCGCATCGAGGCCGTGCGCACCGCCTCGCCGCCGTATGCACCGTCTTGACCTCACTCGACCTCCGCGCGGCCCCCGCTTCCGATTTGGTAGCGCTTGCCGCATGCAGCCGCATGCTGGTGGGACCGGCCCTGTACGGGGATCACTCGACCTCCGCGCGGCCCACGCTTGCGGTTAGGTCGCGCTTGCCGCATGGAGTTGCATGCCCGTGGGACAGGCCCTTAAGTTTAAGGAGCAGAATTGGGCTATTCGGCCCATCAAGTCTACTCCGCCATTCAATCATAGCTGATCTATCTTTCTCTCTCAACCCCATTCTCCTGCCATTTCCTCATAACCCCTGACAACCTTGCTAATCACGAATCTGTCAATCTCCATCTTAACGGCCTCCATAGCCTTCTGTGGCAATGAATTCACACATATTCACCACCCTCTGACTAAAGAAATTCCTCCTCATCTGTTTTCTAAAGGTATGTCCTTTTGTTCTGAGGCTGTGGGCACTGGTTCTCGACTCTCCCACTAGTGGAAACATTTTCTCCACATCCACTCTATCCAGACCTTTCACTACTTGGTAAGTTTCAATGATGTCCCCCCCTCACCCTTCTAAACTCCAACGAGTACAAGCCCAGTGCCTTCAAACGGTCATTATATGTTAACCAAATCATTCCTGGGATCATTTTTGTACACAAGCAGAATAAGAGGTGCTGTTCCTTCAGCTTGCATGTGGCCTCATTCTGCCAACGGAGGAGGCCCCACTCAAGAACCCCAGCACTCCTTCCAGAAGTTTATGTGCACCTCTTTGTACCTCATTTACTGCATAAGGTGCATACTGCATAAATCCCATCTATCTGTTCGCTACTCCCGCTACATAAACTCTTCGATTGCCAGTAAGTTCTCTGAGGCTCTCATAGCTGCTCCCAACATCTGCACCATCGAGGCGTCTCTCCTCCATCTCAGCACTGACGACCTCATTTCTTTATTCAATACCACTTGCTCTTCCATCCTGGATTCTGTTGCTCTTAAAATGAAAAATCCTAAGCCTAAAGGTTGGCCCTGGCTCAATGACACCACCAGAGCCCTAAGAAAAGAGTGCAGAAAATCAGAACGGAATTATAAATCTGATAAGCTTCAAATTTCCTTCGAACTTCTGAGATACAATCTTCTCAAATACCAGGAAGCAGTAAACTCTGCGAGGACACAATATTTTTCCGACCTTATTTCCAAAAATGCCCATAACTCCAAAGTCCTATTTAGTACCATTACCTCTGTCATATGTCCTGCCCCCAGTACCAGCTTAGCTGGATCCCCTGCTAAATGCAAAACATTTACTACATTTTTCACCAGGAAAGTTGAGAACATTAGAACGAATATTTCCCCTCCCATCCATGACCTAGCTGTCTCATTGGTCTGTCCTTCTAAATTAGACTGTTTCCAACCCGTTACTCTACCCTCCCTTGTAAAGCTGGTCTCCACTATGAAACCTGCAACCTGCCCCCTCGACATTGTACCCACTGCCCTTCTGAAGGATGTCATTGCAATAGCCGGTCCCAGCATCCTCTCTATCATCAACAGCTCTCTGGCCACTGGCACTGTTCCAACCTGTTTCAAGCACGCAGTGGTCCAGCCCCTCCTGAAAAAACCTAACCTAGACTCCACCTTGCCTAGCAACTACAGACCTATTTCCAAACTGCCTTTCCTTTCAAATCAACTAATGCCTTACCTACACCAAAATACCATCCTGGAAAGTTTCCAATCATGTTTCAGGGCCCACCACAGCACAGAGTCTGCCTTGTTGAAGGTACATAACGACCTGCTTCTCGCCATCGACTCCGGCGACTGTGCAATCCTGCTCCTTCTCGACCTCAGTGCAGCGTTTGATACAGTGGAACACACCATCCTAATTGACCGTCTCCGGTACGGGGTTGGTATTGATGGCACTGCCCTGAGCTGGTTCGTTTCCTACCTCAAAGATAGGAGTTTCTCTACAAACTTGGCAACTCTTTCTCCTCCCCAGTTAGCCTCTGCTGCGGGGTTCCACAAGGTTCCATCCTTGGTCCCATTCTCTTCTCTCTGTATATGCTTCCCCTAGGCCAAGTCATTCAAAAGCGTGGCATTTCCTTCCACTGCTATGCAGACGATACACAACTCTATCTCCCCCTGAAGCCCAACAACCGATCAAATCTACTCAGCCTTATGCACTGCCTCGAGGTTATAAAGTGTTGGGTGGCCCAGAACTTCTTCCAATTAAACGAGAGCAAGTCTGAGGTCATCCTACTCGTCCCCTCAGACTCCATCAAAACGATAGCCAGCAGCCTTGGAAGCCTAACCTCCTTACTCAGACCGCACGTCAAAAACCTTGGCGTGATATTTGACTCCGCATTGAAGTTTGACAAACAAGTCAATGCTGTGGGAAAAGCTAGCTTCTTCCAGCTTCACACGATAGCTAAAATCGAACCATTCATCCGACGACCTTGAAAAGATCATCCACGCATTTATCTCCTCTCGCCTTGATTACTGCAACTCTCTATTCACTGGCATCAGCCAATCATCCCTGTCCCATCTTCAAGTGGTCCAAAATGCCGCAGCGAGACTTCTGATGGGTACCCATAAAAGGGACCACATCACCCCGATTCTGGCCTCTCTCCACTGGCTCCCAGAATCAATTGGTACAGAATCAATTTCAAACTCCTCCTATATGTATACAAAGCCCTTAACGGGCTTGCCCCCACCTATATCAAAAATCTGCTAACCCACCATTCTACCTCCAGGTCCCTCAGGTCGGCCGACTTGGGGCTACTGACTACCCCGCGGTCCAGGTTTAAGCTCAGGGGCGACCGCGCTTTTGCGGTTGCAGCACCTAGACTGTGGAACAGCATCCCTCTTCTCATCAGAACTGCCCCCTCCATCGACTTCTTTAAGTTTAGACTTAAAACCTATTTCTACTCACAAGCGTTTCTTGAGGTCCTCTGAGGGAGCGCTGTATGTATGTATTTATGTATGTATTGTTAGATCTATGTACCATTGTATGTAGCACATTAGTACCTGCACTGATGTAAAGCACTTTGGTCAACGAGAGTTGTTTTTAAATGTGCTATAGAAATAAAATTGACTTGACTTGACCTCTTTGTACCTCATTTACTGCATAAGGTGCTCCTGATATGACCTCTTTTACATTGGCGAGAACAAATATAGACTGGGTGACCATTTCATCGAATACGCGCTCAGTCCGCAAGGCCTGCTGGATCTCTTGGTTGCTTCTAACTCTTCTTCCCATTCCCATACTGACTTTTCTTTCCTGGGCTTTCCCCATTCGCTTCTCTTCCATCTTTCTCCCCCCTACTACAATCAGTCTGAAGATGGGTCCTTATCCGAAATGTCGCTTAGCCATGCTGAGATGCTGCGTGGCCCGCTGAGTTACTCTAACATTTTGTGCCTTTTTTTGGCAAACCAGCATCTGCAGTTCCTTGTCTCTACAAAATGCAGGCAAACTCTGCTTTATAAAAACATTGCTTTCTGGGCGTATATTTTGACGGCAGACCTGAGCCTGGAAATGCTGCAGTTCTACTGTTCTATCTCCATCCTGATTCCTAACACACAACAGCTGCAGCTAATGCCTCTCCAGCTGTAAGCCCAGTGCTGTGAATAGTCAAATATTTCAATTGGAATGAATAGCATCAGCTTAATGGGAAGGACAAGACATCTGACTCAGAGTCTAATTCAGTAGCATTGGCACATTTTGCTGTGAAAACCATGAGCTCCCAACCCGTGGAGATAGCAATGAAGGATTTTGTGTGGATCCAGATTCTGCCTATATAAGTACAGTACATATTAAAATAAGGCTCCATCATTCTTGTTCAGGAAAGATTTTGCAAACCTCTTGGATTGTCTTTGATTGTCTCTTTGGTTGCACTACGAACTTCACTTTTGTAGTATTATGGTTACCTAGTATTATGGTCATTAATGTAATGATTTTTTAAAAATTATTGTATATTATCGTGTGCTTTGGGTTTATAGGCCTGTTGAGTTGCTGCAAGTAAGAATTTCATTGTTCCATTGTCAGTACATATGAAACCAAAGTTCCTAACGGAAAAATAAAGTTTTATATTATTATTATTATTATTATTATTATTATTATTATTATTATTATTATTATTATTATTATTATTAATTGTCACTTGACTTGACTCATGACTCTTGTCCTGGGGATTCCAGGAGTTAAAGTTAACTTAGTTTTGTTTATTTTATTTGTGTCACACGTACTGAGGTACAGTGAAAAGCTTTTTGTTGCATACTATCCAGTCAGGGAAAGACTACACATGATTACAATCAAGCTATCCACAGTGTACAGATAAAGGATAAAGGGTATAATATTTTGTGTAACTTAAAGATCCTCTTGCTAACTAGAGAGCACCCATCTACCTTAGTAGAGACCTTCAAACCATCGTGTAGTCCAGTAATGTCTGATTAAAGAGAGTTCAAAGGTCTCCAATAGAGTAGATGTAAGATCAGAACCGCTCTCGAGTGGTGAGAGGATGGTTTAGTTGCCTGATTACAGCTGGGAAGAACCTGTTCCTGGATGTGGAAGTGTGCGTTTTCACACGTCTATACCTCTTGCCTGATGAGGAGAGGGGAGAAGAGGGAATGACCAGGGTGAGACTGGTCTTTGATTATGCTGGTGGTCTTGCCGATGCCGTGTGAAGTGTAGATGGAGTCAATGGAACGGAGGTCGGTTTGCATGATGGACTGGGCTGCGTCGACAACCTGCTATTTCTTGTGGTCTTGGATGGAGCTGTTCCAAAGCATACTGTGTTGCAGCCATTAAAAGAAGAACTAAAAAAAAGCTGTCAACACTTAGTTAGAGGGGTGTGTTCACAGTAAAGGGGTGGGCAAGCAGGGACACAGAGATAATCAGCAATCTATATGAGATTATGCATCCGCACTTGCATAAACTTGCCCAATGACATTAAGGGTGTGCCCCTGCAAAAACTAACATAATTAAGTCCTGCGGTAGTCCTTGCCTAATTGTTAAAATATTGGATAAAAAGAGTCAGAGTGTGACTGGACAGATAATAACTAAATCAAGTCGAGTCAAGTTGAACAAATACGGTACAGTTACAATGGAAAATCTTGCTTTCAACAGCATCACAGGCATATCCCATTCACACAAAGACAAATTATAGTTCAACTATAGATATAATTTCCAAAGGAAAGACGACGGCATATAAACAAGATATTAACATAAAAATACAACTTTTTAAAAAATCGTGCCCCATGCAGTGCGAGAGTTGTGCCATGGTGTCTCATTGTTGAGGTGGAATTAGGGTTTGTGCAGGTTCAATAACCTTATAGTTGTAGAAAAGTAGCTGTTCTTGAACCTGGACTGGGGGAATTCAGGCTTCTGTACCTCCTGCCCGAAGGTAGCAGTGAGATGACGGCATGGTATGGATGGAGGGGATCTTTGATAGATGCTGATTCTTGAGGCAGTGCCTCATGTAGACGGCCTCAATGGTGGGGAGCGTTATATACGTGATGGACTGGACTGAGTCCACAACTCTCTGCAGCCTCTTACATTGGTATTGCTGTACCAGGCCATGATGCAACAAGTCAGGGTACTTTCAACAGTACATATGTAGAGGTTTATTAGAGTATTCGGAGATATACCAAATCTCTTTAAACATGTAAGAAAGTAGAGGTGCTGACATGCCTTCTTCATGAAGGCCTGAGTGAAATTATAGGAAACACAAATATGTCTGCTTGTACTGTGACCTTTACTGGACAATTGTCACGTGGTGTAACACAGCCTGGAGTAGGGACTTAAAACCTCAATTCATAAATAAGTTAGGTGTTTGCCTTACAAATCAACAACTGCCTTATTTGATGTACCTACACCCTATCTTAATGCATTTAGAACATACAACATTGAACAGTACAGCACAGGAACAGGCCCTTTAGCCCCATGGCCTTCTAAGTTTCCTGCTCCCACCTTAAAGCAAAGGTTTAATCTTCCTGTGCCCTGGGCTCTTTTAGTTTCAGCAAACTTCCACCAACATTTTTACATTTTTTTAGACTTTTAGAGACACAGCGCGGAAACAGGCTCTTCGGCCCACCGAGTCGATGTCAACAAGGGATCACCCGTACACTAGCACTACCCTACACACTAAGGACTATTTACCATTTTACCATAGCCAATTAATTTACAGGTGGAAAGTTGGGAGAATCCCCGGAGAACACTTGCAGTTCTTACTATAAAAATATTAGCCACAAAAACCTAATTTAATATTGTTTCTTAGAGACTGTAGAAGTGATGGGAGGGGGGGGGGGGGGGGGGGAGGGGATTGAGGGTGCACAATTCATTTAAAGAATTTAGAAAATGATTATTGCTGTTATTAGCAAATGCAGCTGCACAAAGTCAAAGAGGGGCTTTATGGAATTTGCAAGTATAAACAAAAATGAAAATAGATTGCCCCTGTCTCCTGCAGCAATGTTTTTTCTCTGAGGCAAGAGGATCAAAACACGTCAGTTAAACACTTCAAAGATATTTCCTAAATTTTTTTTGGATTTTGCATAATACGCTAAAATATTTCTGCTGTGGTCAAACAGCTTTTTACAGACAACATTAAGAATGATAATTATTCCTTAAAATATAAATCAAAGACACAATGGGTGGGTCTGGCACCTGTCATCTACTTGTTGAAGAAAGCTTTCTGCGCCTTGTTATGGCACAATCTGCACAACTAACCTTGCTGTCAACCATCAAAGATTCCTGCAGTTCCTCTCAACTAGAAGCCCCTTTGGATCAGGCCCAAGAATTCCCCATGCGTTCATCCATTCATTAGAGCAACTGTTTTACTTAGCCTAGAAATTGGAGAAGAGGCCATTTCCCCTGGTTTCTCATATTACAATAAAGAAAAAGATGATTTGGTCGATCATTTCAATGCTGGCTCACCAAGGAATCCTATACCTTCAACTATTATCTCTCACGTACAACTCCACTCTGATTCTCCTTTCATCCACCTATACCGTGGGCAATTTACAAACTCCTATGAACCTTACTAATCAACTTGCCTTTTGGTGTGAGAGGAAACTGGAACATCTGAGGGGACCCACAGGGTCACAGGGAGAGCATGCAAACTCCACACAGACAGCGTTGGATTCAAAGTTGGTTACTGGAGCTGTGTGGCAACCAATCCTGCCCTGTGCGTGTTGTAGCCAAGTTTGCAGTCATAACTTGGCTCGTTCTGACATCTTCAGTGCTTTTCTGTAGTATGTATACACCCAGATCCCTGATGTGAAAATCTAGATTCTTGCATGGAAATAATGGGTAACAGAATGGTCAGCTGGAATTTACATCACAGTCATTAGCAATGGTGTCACTGGCACTAGTATCCATCCTATATTGCCCTTGAAGTGAATGGTTTGCAAGGCTACTTTACAGTCAACCATATTGCTGTTGGCTTGGGTTCACATTCAACTTGAAATTGTCTTCCCTGAAATGCATTAATGAAGCTAACTAAGTTGCCTAAAAATTGGATCATCACTCTTGGTGTGCCAAACTTATATTGCTTGTTGTGCAAAGACCAAATTGTTAATAGAGAGTCATGGAGTCATACAACACAGAAACAGGTCCTTCATCCCAACTTGCCCATGCCGACCGACCAAGATGCCCCATCTCAGCAAGTCCCATATCCCTGTTAACCTTTCCTATCCATGTACAAGTCCAAATATATATTAAATGTTGTAGTTGTACCTGCCTCAGCTATTTACCTCAACAATCTTGTTCAACATACCCACCATCCTCTGTGTGAAAAAGTTACCTCTCAGGTTCCTATTAGATCTTTCCCCTCTCACTTTAAATCTATGCCCTCTAGTTTTTGATTCTATCATAGGGGAAAAAACTCACCCCATCTATTCCCCTCATGTGAGGAGACACACCTCTGAAAGGATACACAATGTATCAGTGTTATAGACTGTCTAAAGGCAGCTATCAGGAGGACTGGCCAAATTTTGTGCCTTCCACCACAGTGATGAATGCTGTGGTGGATGTTTGTGTTAAATTTTTAGTGTGTTTTTGTGTTCTTTATCATTGTGCCGCTGCTGGCAAATTCATTTCACTTGCACTTTATGTGCAATGTGACGAATAAAACCGTATTGTATTGCATTGTATTGTATTGCTTTGAAAGGCCTCACAAATTGTTCAGCAGAATTCACAAATTGTTCATTTAAGTATCACTTAAATCTTCTCTCCTGCCACCAGACTGCTGAACACTTTGTAACAAGTGTTTCGCCGTACAAAGTATTCCATTTAGTCCCCAATGGTCCCCATTTGTTCTCGGCCGAGACCAAGGATGCTGGAATCCAGGGCAAAAATAGGAGAGCTGCCGGAGGAACTCAACAGGCCAGGCAGCAAATGTGGAAGGAAATGGACAGTCGACATTGGAGAACACGTTCTTTCCATTCTTAATACAGGCACTCCCCAACTTACATAATAGGTGACTTATATGCACTTATATAAGCAGTTCTTTAAGCCCACCACTTTATTTCTAAGTTGCGCATTTCGGGAGCAGCGCGTTAGTGCACATGCGGCCATTTCAGCAAGCCAGTCGGTTGTTCACATGGATGCCCCATGTGGTCTCCGCGACGTGTACTAAATTTACATATGCATAGTAGCACTCTGTTTCTGACTTACCACCATGGGACGTAACCCTTACATTAGTCGGGGAGCTCCTGTATCATCATCATATCTTCAACATGTTCCTGAGACAATAGAGGAAGCTTCAGTTTAAAGTCTTACTTGGCTGTTCAATACCCATATTGTAGACTCTGACACTGAAAAGTTGGATCTTTCTGCACTCAAGTGGGTGGAATTGGACTTTAACTGCAAATATTCTCCCCTTGACGGAACAGCTGATGCTGTCTGTGTTTTGGTGAATTTGTTATGTATAAATTAGCTGGAATTACTACGTGCCTGTGCATCAATATTGCCTGTGTTTACACTCATTCAAAGACTGAGCTCCAGGCCATCATCAACACTTCCACTGAAGCATACATGAGGAAAGGGTTTTAACCAACATCTGCAAGACAAAATGTTCTCCACCAAATGTCTGAATTGAACCACAATGTATTCCTACAATAAAAAATCAGAAGGCTTCCCCCTTGAGCTTCAATACAGCTGTAAGCTTCAAGTCACAGTTCCCTGGTTCAACAAGTACAACTGTGTCCACCTATCACTTGCCAGGCTTTGTCCCACCCCTACCGCTCTTCCAGCTTTCTCCTCCCCCATACAATCATTCTGAAGAAGAGTCCAGACCAGAAATATCACCTATCCATGTTCTCCAGAGGTTATGAAACAAAGAACTGCAGATGTTGGCTTATACCAAAGTGACACAATGTGCTGGAGTAACTCAACGGACCAGGCAGCCTCTCTGGACAAAAAAAGTCTAAAGGAGGGTCCTGAACCAAAATGTCACCTATCCTTTTTCTTCAGAAGCTGCCTGACCCACTGAGTTACTCCAGCACTTTGGATCTATCTCCAGAGATGCTGCCTGACCCACTGAGTTATTGTTTTGGTAAACCAGCATTGTTTGGGTAAACCAGCACCTGTGTTTCCTTGTGCCTAAATTCATCACGTTCCCCGGTATCAGCGATATAATAAACCCCACAACTTGGGCAGCAGATCAGCCATTGATTATCACCCTGCCCCAGCTGTTGAGAGCTGCATGAACATCTCTCACATTGAGAAGTGTTCAAGATTGTTTATAATTGTGAAATGGTCCCCACCCACCCCGCACAGCCTGTTTTACCACAAAGCAATCTATGTAAATGTTCTGTGTTTGCATTTCCTTGTTTGCGGCAGACATTCACCATAAAGCTTGGTCAGAAACAAACCAACCAGGTGGAATTTGAAGCAGCACATTTTTCAGACATGAGCTAGCAGTGGTAAGTACCTTGATTTTCATAATATTCCTTGATTTTTGTCATTGCATTCAGGAAAAGCATATGATCTGGTATTGCCAAGGAATGTTCTTCAGATTCCAGCATCTTTGTGCGAAGATCGGTCTTAGATAGTTTCCCATGATCACAGATGAGGTGACACCATTCCAGTGTAATGAGTACTGAAGAGACTGATGAGCTCAGATTGGGAACTGAACTCTCTTCCATAGTGGGCGGGTGGTGCTGGACGGGACGGGTGCGTGCTTAGTTTGTCAAATGGCACTGCTCCTTCTGCTATTTATGGATATAGAGTCATAGAGTCATACAGCATGGAAAGGTTTGTAGGTTAATTGGCTTCAGTAAAAAATGTAAATTGTAAAGTCTGTTGGATAGTGCTAGTGTATGGGGTGAACGCTAGTCGGCAAGGACTCGGTGGGCCGAAGGGCCTGTTTCTGCGCTGTATCTCCAAAGTCTAAAGTCTAAAGACTGATTTAACCACGCAGTCATGGGTATAGATTCAGGGACAGTTTCTTCCCAGCTGTTGTCAGGCAACTGAACTGTCCTCTCACCAACTGGAGAGTGGTCCTCACCTTTCAACTACCTCATTGGAGACCTTTGGACTATCTTTATTCAGACTTTAATGGACTTTATCCTACACTAAAGGTTATACCCTTTATCCCGCATTGGCTAGATTGTAATCACGTATGGTCTTTTTGATCACTGGATAGCATGCAACAAAACAGCTTCCACTGATGCTCATTAATTGAGATCTGCAGATGAGGAAATGAGGATCCAATTGCAGAGGACAAGGTATTGGAGCTTGGATATGTTTTTGGAGGGAATGATTGTGTTGAATCCTGAACCAGCTACGGTGAACAGCAGCCTGATGTATGTGTTCCTGTTATCCAGAAGGTCCAGTGGTCCAGAATGAAATAGCACCTTCTAACAATATATTGTCTTGATAGGCAGATTGAAGTGAATCCATGTCATTTGTGAGATGGGAGTTGATTTGTACCCTAAATCAACGTTTTGAAGTACTCCATTACAGAGGATGTAAGCGCTACCCGATGGTAGTCATTGTGGCAGGTCACCATGCTCTTCTATGGCACCAGTACGATAAATGGTCCTTTGAAGCACGTTGGAACCTCAGAACACACAATCGAGAGTTTGACTTTGTCTCAGCTGAGTCTCAGCTGAGTTTGACGTTGGTCCAGATAGGCCTTTAACACTTGGTCAGGTGTGCCCTCTGGAAAGATGCCAGACTGTCTCAGACTGAGATCACAGCATCGTCAAGGGCCTTGGGGTCTCATGGAGGTGTGTCATTGTTCTCTCTTTCAAAGCATGCATAAGAATCGTTGAGCTCATCTGGAAGTGATGTGCTGTATGACTTGTGCCACCTGATTTCCCCTTGTACAAAGTAACAGCACGCAAGCCCTGCCACAGGTTTAATTTAAATCTAATCAAAACTCAACACAGCATAAACCTGCAATTTGAAAATTCACCGTTACAAATATTTAATAAGAAGGAACTGCAGATGCTGGTTTATATCTGGTTGAGTAATGTTACAACAACAACCTCTCACTCAATGTCAACAAAATTAAGGAATTTACTGTTGACTTCAGAAAGGTGAAATCCAGATACTATATGCCAGTCTCCAGTGCTGGGATAACAGTGGCAAAAGCTAGCAGCTTCAAGTTGCTGAACATTAACATGTCTGATGACCTGTCCTGGGCCCAGCATATAGATGTAATCATCACAAAGGTACGAAATGCCTCTGCTTTCTGAGAAATTTATCATATCACCGAATACTCCAACATACTTCTACAGATGCACTATCTGCAATATCACCCACTTTTGTGTCATCTGCAAACTTGCTAATCATGCCATGAACATTCTCATCGAAATCATTGACATAGATACCAATCAACCTGAGCAGATCTGTGGAAAGAGAAATTGAGTTAACGTGTAGGCAGGAACTGCAGATGCTGGTTTAAACCCAAGTTAGATGCTGGAGTAACTCAGAGGGTCAGGCAGCATCTCTGGTGAAAAGGAATAGGTAAAGTTTCAGGTCGAGACCGTTCTTCAGACTGAGAGTCGGGAGAGGGGAATGCAAGATATACGGTACTTTAGGAGAAATGAATGGAAGATATACAAAATGTCTTTTCCGGCAAATACTGCCTGAGTGTTTCTCGCATTTTCTATATTTACCCAAAATTTCAGGGACTGCTGGCAATGAGTGGCGTGGGCCAAATGGAGGGTGACAGGAGACATTTAAATGAGGCATGTCAATAGAATTTAAAAGCATTTTCGTTCTGTTGCTGAACAATGAGAATGAAGCATTAACACTGGCAACTGTGTCTATGCTTCAGATGTACTTGATTGGTTGGAAAGTGGTTGGGAACATCCTGAACTGGTGAAAGGCTCTATTGAAATGAGAGTCTTTTATCAGATTACAGTGTCATTGTTTGATTCCAAGAACAGAACAATGTTCAAGTGAACTGACACTTGTTCTGTGCCGTTTGTTTTGGGCCGGATTCAATATGTCATAAGCATTACCTCCAAAGTTCACCCCCACCACTGTTTTCCCTCGGTATCTGTTTCTCCCGCTGTTGTTGGATGGAAGTTCTGCAGGGAAACATTCAGCGCGCTCGGTAACCAAAGAGATCTGGGAATAACTGCGGGAAACTCGTAGGCTCCAATTCTTGGCTTCGGGTTTGCGTAGATCCTAGCAACCTCCAGCGAGGGCGGGTTACCCCGATGTAAAGATCTGGGCAAGGCTCGTGGTTTACTCTGGTTTCCATGTAGTGCATAAACAGCAGTGGAGGTGACGCATGCTCTCACAGGGTGCGCGTTTGCAGGTCACCAGACTACGCTTTGAGTAATTGCTGAATTAAACGGCGGAACTTTGGTGATTGTGACTGTAATTATAGCGTGCCCTGTGGCAATTTAGGCGCAAAAAGGTGTCGTTTTTGGACCAACTCACGGCAATTTCACCAGTGCGTGATACTCGTTAGCACACAGACTGTGTAGTCAGAAGCGGGCGGCGTTTTTATTTGAAGGGGTGGCATTATGTTTCAGGATCATTAAAAAATAAGCCTCATCACAGCCTATCCCCTCTCTGCCTGTGTGTGTGTCTCTCTCTCTCTGTTTCTCTCTGTCTCTCCAGTAGGCGACCGCCCTGGAACCCGGAGCGATGCAGCGTGGAGCAGTCGGCAAGTGCGACCCTCTGGCAACTTTGAAAGCAGATCAGATACAGCTGCTGGAAAATAATTTTGCCCGAATGAGGCAGCCTGACGCCTCGTCGCTGATGTTGATCTCGGCCGAGTGCGGGCTCACGGAGGAGGCGACAGCGGTAGGTGACATTCATACTGTGTGGGAAGGAGCCGCAGATGCCAGTTTACGCCGAAGATGGACACAAAACGCTGGGGAAACTCAGCGGGTCAGGCAGCAACCCCGGAGAAAAAGGAAATGGGTGACGTTTCGTGTCGAGACCCTTCTTCAGACAGCTGTGACTACATCTTGCGCTCGCCTTTAGAGCTCATGCCCGGGTAACGCGGAATGAAGGTCTCTAGAGGCGCGGTGGACAGTCTGAAGAAGGGTCTCTACCCGAAACATCACCCATCCCTTCTCTCCAGAGATGCTGCATGTCCCGCTGAGTTACGCCAGTATTTTGTGTCTATCTCTAAAGGCGCAGGAGGATGAGCCTATTGGTGCAGCTGGTAGAGATGCTGACTCTGGGTGCTGTCTGTGTGGAGTTCGCATGTTCTCCCTTTGGGCGCCACTTGGGTCGCTAACGGGTGCTCCTTTTCCCTCCCACATCCCAAAGACGTGCGGGGTTGTAGGTTAATTGGCCTCTGCAAATTGCCCCTAATGTACAGGGAGTGAATGGTAAAGTGGTGTAACATAGAACGAATGTGAAGGGGTGAATGGTTGGCGTGGACTCGGTGGGCCGAGGGGCCTGTTTCATGCTGTATCGTTCAACCGATCAATCATCGATTTATGGTCAGCCGACTTATCCAACTCGGTTACACGGGGAATTGTCCCTATTGCCCGCCCTGTTAAATGGCATTCTGAACATAATGCGGTCACCTTGATCTCTAATCCTATTTCTGTCGTCTCTATTCCTATAATTTTCCAAAATACCCTTTGCCCTCTAATTCTGACCCCGTTGCTCGCCCACATTTGCTCTTCCGTTTGATAACCGTGCTCCTATCAGCCAAGACCCTAAGCTCCGGAAATCCTTCTACCTTTCCTGTCCATTTTAACGCACCACTTTAAACCCTTGTGCCTCCTTTCCCCGGTGTGAAGAAGGGTGAGTCCCAACCCGAAACGTCGCCTGTTCATTCCCTCCATCGATGCTGCCTGGCCCGCTGAGTTGCTGCAGCACTTTGTGTTTTGTTCAAGATTCCAGCATCTGCAGTTCCTTGGGCCTCCTCAAATCTCCTTCTGTGGGTTGATGTCAGCTGTTGTTTGCTCAGGTGCCCTAAGATGTTACCCTCTAAAGGTGCTTCAAGTTTTCCAAGATTTCTCGCTTTAGGCCTACAAATCTATTTTGTAGTAGAAAGGAACTGCACATGCTGGTTTATATCAAAGTTAGACACAAAGTGTTGGAGTAACTCAGCAGGTCAGGCAGCATTTCCTGAAGAAGACCCCTTTTCTCCAGAGATTCTGCCTGATCCGCTGAGTTACTCCAGCACTTTGTATCTATCTCAGACTATTTTGCATTCTATTTCTGATCCATTCTCTGGTCGTGGCCTTTTCAATTTCACAAAGGCTGGGGCATTTAATTTTTGTACTCCCTTTCCTCATTGATGGGTAGCTTCTTTGCCAGTAAGTTTAGTTTAGTTTATTTTCACATGTACCAAGGCATAGTGTTAAGCTTTTTTGTTGCATGATAACCAGTCAGTGGAAAGACCAAACATGATTACAATTGAGCCGTCCACAGTGTACAGATACAAGATAAAGGGTATATTGTTTAGTGCAAGATAAAGTCTGATTAAAGATAGTCCGAGGGTGTTCAATGAGCTAGATAGTAGCTCAGGACTATTCTATAGTTGTTGGTAGGATGGTTCAGTTGCCTGATAACATGTGGCAAGAAACTGTCTCTGTCTGGAGGTGTGCCGTTTCACATTTCTGTACCTCTCATCTGATGGGAGAAGACGGAGTGACTGGGGTGAGACTCTTCCTTGATTATGCTGGTGGACTCGCTGAGACAGTGTGAAGTGTAGATGGAGTCATTGGAAGGGTGGTTGGTTTGTGTGATGGGCTGGGCTGTGTCCACAATTGTCTGTTGGTGTCTGCAGAATATGGATTTTGCCGTCAGTGGGGAGAGTATGTCACAGGAAGCAGATCAAGTGTATACTTGCCCTGTAATTTTCCATTTGTCAATATTAGGGTTTCTTTTTTGGAGTAGTGGATATATGGAATGAGCTGCCAGATGAGGCATTTGACGCAGGTACTACAACTGCATTTGAAAGACATTTGTGCAGGTACATGGCTAGGAAAGGTTTAGTGGAATATGGGCCAGATGTGGGCAAATAGAACTATCTTAGATGAAGCCTTGCTGTGGATGAATTGGCCAAAGGACCTGTTTCCATGCTGTGTGACTATACAGTATCTATATTTCTGGATGGAAAATGATTGAATAGTTGGAATAGTTGTATGCCTGAAATTCCCCAAGATGGGTGTGTGCACAAAATGCACATCTTGAGAGACCTGAGTTGAAAAAAGGCTCCCTAATGTATTTTTATATTTGCAAAGGAAGATGTGGTTGTATTGAAAATCTTGGAGCAGTGAACGGCAGCCGTAATTGATTTTCAGAAAAGTCTAACTGGGTGGAGTTTGCTTAAACTAGCTCTGGTGGTGTCCCAGGGTGCACTTTTATGATACGACACGATCCGATTGAACTTTATCCTTGGAGGGAAATTGATCTGCCAACAGTCATAAAAACACAAAATACATGAAACATGAAATTAAAGTGATGAGTGGAAAGGATTAGGGATGTGCAAAGATTGGGGAGGGGAGTCAGTCTCAGCCTACCCGACGACAGAAGGGGGAGGAGTTGTACAGCTTGATAGCCACAGGGAAGAAGGATCTCCTGAGGTGTTCTGTCCTACATCTTGGTGGAACCAGTCTGTTGCTGAAGGTACTCCTCAGGTTGACCAGTGTGTCATGGAGGGGGTGAGCTGTATTGTCCAGGATGCTTCACAGTTTGAGGAGCATCCTCCCTTCCAAGACCACCTCCCATGAATCCAACTGCCCCCAGGATGGAGCCAGCCTTCCTGATGAGCTTGTTAATCCTATTTGCATCAGCGGCCTTCACCCTGCTGCCCAGCACGCCGCAGCGAAGAAGATGGCACTGGCTACCACCGATTGGTAGAACATCTGTAGCATCTTACTGCATACGTTTCCGCTCCAGCTTCATCCTGTAGTCTTCCTTGCTCTGTCTCAGTCTCGCCTTCAGGTCTTTCTGCACCCGTTTCATCTCTTCCCTGTCAACAGGTAAGACAAAGGAACTGTTTGTTTATGTTTTGCCACAACAATCAACCTACTTCACATCCTGCCATTGATACTTCCTGTTTAACCCCATCAGCCCTTTGTCTTGGTCAAAGCCACAACCCAATCAATTCTACAGTATCAGAATATATTTCTCTAATTTTGAATAATAAATATTCCTCTCCATGAATGAGGCTGATATTAATATGCTCATAAATCCATTTGGCATACAAAGAATTTTGATTGTGCAGATTGGATTAGTTTTGCAATCATTGTAGATGTTGTGTTGCCTAGTTCAAATGTCATGTTTAAAATTCCACACCATTTGTTAATTGGATCATTGTTATTAATTGACAACCATGTCCATGTCACTATTTTTGTATCTCTTAGCTATGGTTCAAACAGCGTAATGCGAAGTGGAGGCAATCAGAAGGATTTCCACCAGAGAGTACCTCTGTCAAAGACTGAACAGAAAAACCCAGCCAGAAGCATCAAAATGGAATAGTTCAACAATGCAACTAATTTCACCGCCCCCTTTCGCCACCACTGCTCAGCGCTTGTGTCTCCCAGACTAGGGTGTGAACAGAATACTCTCATTAAGTTTGGTTTATTTAAAAGTGTGTTTTGAATCATCTGAGTCTCATTCTGGTATAAGTAATCATTTAGAATTAAATGCTAATTACTGTTTTGCAATGTTATCGCTTGGATCAAGGAGATTATGGGGTTTAAGTGCAATTAAATCATTTATCTGGGAGACCTGTCTCCCATTATGTAATATATAATTAAAAACCAAGTGTTGTAAACCTTTCATTCTTGCCTAAATAAAAACATCTGCTATTTTCAATTCCTAAGCCACTGACAAGTTTCAGAAATAGCTGGTCGCAAAACTTGCAAGGGATTTCCTGTGGGTGGTGGAACCTGTGAGGTCTGCCTTGAGGAAATAAAGCTCATGAGGCACTTGCTACTTTTGCAATTGTGAGTGAATAAGTTCAAACGTGAGCTGCGAATAAAGGCTTCAGCAAGTATTTATTGCCACTGTTAGAGAGGATGCATTCTGTTGAGGATCAATGCATGTTCTTGCTCTTTCCCATCTCTTGTTTTCAGGCTCCAATGTCTGCTTCAGCAGACAAGTGAGTCATTATGGATCTTGGAGCTGGGTTTTGCTGCGAGGCGCAATGGTTGAATTTTGGCGCAAGAAACTGCAAATGCTGGTTTGCAAAAAAAAAAGGCACAAAGTGCAGGAGTAACAGTGAGTCAGGCAGCATTTCTGGAGATCAAGGAAAGGGAACGTTTCATGTCTAGACATTTCTTCAGATCTGACCTGAAACATCGCCTATTCATGTTCTACAGCGATGCTGCCTGACCCACTGAGTAGTACTTTACAGTATGTCCTTTTTTGGTTCGATTTGCAAAGCAAGAGTGTTTAATTGCCAGATGCATGGAGAAACAAACAATTAAATTCTTACTTGCTGCAGCTTTTGATTAGAATATAAATCTACTGTACAGGGCTTGTGGAAATCTACACCAGACACTTCCTCCATGTTGCAGCTTAAAATTCTCTCCATCTTTGCCACAGCAACTCCTATGGATGTGAGACTTAATGTGGGGGTATGGGGGCAAATTATGGTAAAGAAGGCTGATAATCACCTGTGTCTGGTGCCCTCTGTCTATGCCCCATACGTCTGGGTTTGGGTTTCAGGATGATTGGAAACTTAAACAGTGAGATTTTGAATTTGGGACAGGAGAAATTCCTTGGCGTTTGGGGGTGTGATTTGCTTCCAATATTCCAGATTTTACTGCCAATATTCAAGATGACAAGGGTTTGAAAAAGTGAAGATGAATTGAATAAATGTGTGGTTGGGTGGACTAGGATAAGGGACTGAATGGGATCCAGGTGGGTAATTGAGGTTATAATAATTTGCTGCTTTGGGGGGTAAATAGCAATGTAGACAGCTTGTTTGAATGGCCTGTATGTATATTTTTATGAGTAAAGCGCCCCAATGTGAATCGAACACAAGGATGTGCAGTTGTGGGGAGTTAGCCCTTGACCACCCTGGTCAGGTTATGATCGACAGCTGCTAGCTGGTGGCAGAGGTGGAGCTAAGAATCATTCCACTATACAGCAACAAGGAACTGTAGATGCTGGTTTATAACCAAGGATAGACACAAGTGCTGGAGTAACTCAACGGGTCAGGCTGCATCTCTGGAGAAAAAGGATGGGTGACATTTCGGGACAGGACCCTTCCTCAGACTAAAAGTAGGTGGGGAGGGAGGGAGGAAAGGGGGGGGGGGGTGAAGCATCGGAGGCGAGAAAGGACCAGGACCAATCAAGACTGGACACAAATGACCTTGGGCAGGGCAGTGCCTGGTAAGCCCATTGTTGGCTAGGGGAGGTGAGATCTCATGAGAGAAACAATAAAAGAACTGTGGAATTAGTTGTCCGTATGCTGTCTGTATGTTTGGGAAAACTCCATGATCCCGTCACCTCTTTCGGAAGTCAATAGAACATCAATACAACTACACCTGTGGAAATTGTGTCCAGGTGCAGCTCCTGAAGGACTGTGTTAGGAAACTGGAGCAGCAGCTGGATGACTTCAGGATCATCCAGGAAAATGAGAGCTTCCCGGACAGGACCTACAATGACATTGTTACACCAAGGATACTAGAAGAGCGAAGGTGGGGGACGATGAGGAAGGGAAGTGACTGTGGAGTGCAGGAGACCCCGGTGGCTGTACCTGGTGAAACCAGGTACACCCTCTTGGAAGCTGTCGGGGCGGACAACACTTCCAGTCCGAGCGGCGGACAAGTCTTTCAATCAAATCCTGACGCTGTGGCTCAACCGGAGAGGTACGTAGTGGTAGGTGACTCAACAGTGAGAGGTACGGACAGGAGATTCTGTGGCAACAGGCAAGACTCGAGGATGGTGTGTTGCCTCCCTGGTGCCAGGGTCCAAGATGTCTCGGACCGATTGCTGAGCATCCTCAAGGGGGAAAGGGAGCAGCCGGAGAGTAGTTGTGCATGTCGGCACAAACGGCGTCGGGAAGAAGAGGAAGGCGGTTCCGCGACGTGAGTTTAGAGATTTAGGAAGAAGGATGAAAAGCAAGATCTCTAGGGTGGTTATCTTTGGTTTGCTTCCAATACTGCGTGTTGGTGAGGGCAGGAACAGGGAGATAGGGGATCTGAATGTGTGGCTGAGTAACTGGTGCAGGGGGCAAGGATTTTGATTTAAAGACCACTGGGATCTCTTCTGGGGTGGGGGTGACCTGTACAAAAGGGACGGGTTGCACCGTAACTGGAGGGGGACCAACATTCTGGCAGGCAGGTTTGCTTGGGCTACACGTGTGGGTTTAAACTAAATAGCAGGGGGGAGGGGTTGACAAATTGGAAGTGTAAGGATTGAGGTAAAGAGAAAGAGAGTACAGGTAAAGGTACGAAAGACACCCGAATTTTATGGGACGGAAAGTTGAAGAAGGGATAAGAGAGTAAGGTCAGGTGAAATAGGAACCGGTGTGAGAGAGGAGGTGAAAACTGAATTAAAAGTGTTATATATGAATGCGCGACGTATAAGAAATAAAGTGGATGAGCTTGAGGCTCAGTTAGAGATTGGTGGGCATGATGTTATGGGAATTACAGAGACATGGCTGCAAGAGGATCGGAGCTGGGAACTGAATATTCAGGGTTATACGTCCTATCAAAAAGACAGACAGGTGGGCAGAGGGGGTGGGGTAGCTCTGTTGGTAAGGAAAGAAATTCAGTCCTTTGCAAGGGGTGACATGGAATCAGAAGATGTAGTGTGTGGATAGAACTGAGAAATTGTAAGGACAAAAAGACCATAATGGGAGTTATCTACAGGCCCCCAAACAGTAGCCTGGATATAGGGTGCAAGTTACATCAGAGTTTAAATTGGCATGTAACCAAGGTAATGCTATGGTGGTTATGGGAGATTTCAATCTGCAGATAGACTGGGAAAATCAGGTTGGTACTGGACCCCAAGAAAGGGAGTTTGTGGAGTATCTCCGAGATAGATTCTTAGAGCAGCTTGTACTGGAGCCTCCCAGGGAGTAGGTAATTCTGGATTTAGTGTTGTGCAATGAACTGGATTTGATAAGGGAACCCAAGGTAAAGGAATATGATAAGTTTTAATCTGCAATTTGAGAGGGAGAAGGTAAAATCAAAAGTGTCAGTATTGCAGTTGAACAGAGGGGACTAGTGAGGCATGAGGGAGGAGCTGGCCAAAGTTGACTGGAAAGAGACCCTAGCTGGGATGACGGTGGAACAGCAATGGCAGGAATTTCTGGGAATAATCCAGAAGATGCAGGATCATTTCATTCCAAAGAAGAGGAAAGATTCTAAGGGGAGTAAGAGGCAACCATGGCTGACAAGGGAAGTCGACAGTATAAAACAAAAAGAGAAGACGTATAACATAGCAAAGATAAGTGGGAAGCCAGAGGATTGGAAAACGTTTAAAGAACAACAGAAGGTAATTAAAAAGGCAATACGGGGAGAAAAGATGAAGTACGAAGGTAAGCTAGCCAAGAATATTAAGGATGAAAGTAAAAGCTTCTTTAGGTGTGTGAAAAAGGAAAAGATTAGTTAAGACAAATGTGGGTCCCTTGAAGACAAAAACAGGTGAATTTATTATGGGGAACAAGGAAATGGCAGTCGAGTTGAACAGGTGCATTGGTTCTGCCTTCACTAAGGAAGACACAAACAATCAGACGTACTAGGGGACAGAGAACCCAGGGTGATGGAGGAACTGAAGGAAATTCACATTAGTCAGGAAATGGTGTTGGGTAGACTGATGGGACTGAAGGCTGATAAATCCCCAGGGCCTGGTGCTCTGCATCCCAGGATACTCAAGGAGGTGGTTCTAGAAACCGTGGATGCATTGGTGATCATTTTCCAATGGTCTATAGATTCAGGATCAGTTCCTGTGGATTGGAGGGTAGTTAAAGTTATCCCACTTTTTAAGAAAGGAAAGGGTGAGAAAGCAGGGAATTATAGACCAGTTAGCCTGACATCGGTGGTGGGGAAGATGCTGGAGTCAATTATTAAAGATGTAATATCGGCGCATTTGGATAGCAGTAACAGGATCGGTCCAAGTCAGCATGGATTTACAAAGGGAAATCTTGCTTGACTAATCTTCTGGAATTTTTTGAGGATGTAACAAGTAAAATGGATATGGGAGAGCTAGTGGATGTAGTGTATCTGGACTTTCAGAAAGCCTTTGATAAGGTCCCACACAGGAGATTAGTGGGCAACATTAGAACACATGGTATTGGGAATAGGATATTGACATGGATAGAAAATTGATTGGCAGACAGGAAACAAAGATTAGGGTTTAAAGGTTCCCTTTCAGAATGGCAGGTAGTGACTAGTGGGGTGCCACAAGACTCGGTGCTGGGACCGCAGCAATTCACAATATATAGTAATGATTTAGATGAAGGAATTAAAAGTAAAAATGTGCAGATGACACAAAGCTGTGTGTCAGTGTGAACTGCGAAGAGGATGCTATGAGAATGCAGGGTGACTTGGATAGTTTGGGTGAGTGGGCAGATGCATGGCGGATGCAGTATAATGTGGATAAATGTGAGGTTATCAACTTTGGTGGCAAGAACAGGAAGGCAGATTATTATCAGAATGGTCTCAGATTAGGAAAAGGGGAAGTGCAAAGAGACCGGGGTGGCCTTGTACATCAGTCACTAAAAATAAGCATGCAGGTACAGCAGGCAGTGAAGAAAGCTAATGGCACATTGGCCTTCTTAATGAGAGGATTTGAGTTTTGGAGCAAAGAGGTCCTTCTGCAGTTGTACATGGCCCTGGTAAGACCACACCTGGAGTATTGTGTGCAGTTTTGGTCTCCAAATTTGAGGAAGGACATTCTTGCTATTGAGTGAGTATAGCATATGTTCACGAGGTTAATTCCCCGGATGGCGGGATTGTCATATGATGAAAGAATGGAACGACTGGGCTTGTATGCACTGGAATTTAGAAGGATGAGAGGGTATCTTATAGAAACATATACAATTTTTAAGGGATTGGACACGCTGGATGCAGGAAACATGTTCCTGATTTTGTGGGAGTCCAGTACCAGGGGCCACAGTTTAAGAATAAGTGGTAGGCCATTTAGAACAGAGATGAGGAAAAACTTTTTCACAGAGAGAGTTGTGAATTTGTGGAATTCTCTGCCTCAGTAGGCAGTGGAGGCCGACTCAATGGATGCATTCAAAAGAGAGTTAGATAGAGATCTTAAGGCTAGCAAATTCAAGGGATATGGGAGAAGGCAGGAACGGGGTACTGATTGTGGATGATCAGGTGCTGGCTCGAAGGGCCGAATGGCCTACTCGTGCACCTATTTTCTATGTATCTATGTATCAACAACTTGTTATCACTATTTGAGCTTCTTGGGACATATCATTAATAATAAACTGCTGGAGGTCCAATGATACGTTATTGTCATGTGCCTAGGTGCAGTGAAATTCCTTTTCTGCATACAATTCAATAAAACTCTTGCAGAGACAGTACACCAGTGTTGCCATGTTTCTGGTGCCATTTTTATACCCTTGAAATTCAAAGTTGATTAAAAAATAATAATCTTAATTTGGCTATTTAGGCCTGTGGTCCTGGTGGCGATACTGTGTTGGAGTTGCCAGGGCGGCCTGGATTGGTGATGTTGTCATCATCCTCTGCCACTCTGTGCCGTGTCCAATCCATGCGCTAGGCCTCTTGGAGCAGCACTCGATCTAATCAAGCCCCAGGCTGCTGCAGTGTCTCCAACGGCCCACTTCACCAACACATCGATCTGGAGACAATGAACTGCGAATGTGCTGCCCCTCAACTCCCACAGCCACTGCTCAGCCTTCGTGCACCAGGGAGCCTCCTGCAGCCGACTGTGGAACCCCCAGAGCACCTCTGAGGGTGTGGGAGGTAAGTCCTCGGTCTGCTCACTGGCAGCATTCCTCTCCTTAATCCACTGCCACTGCCATCTTGACCGCAGAATATAGGATTCAGCAGGTCAGGCAGTGGAAAGAAATAGACTGAAAAGCTCAGTCGGAAGAATGATCTTGATCCGAAACGTCACCCGTTCCTTCTCCCCAGAGATGCTGCCTGTCCCATCATGTGTCTATCTTGGAAATAGACACACACTATTTTGAGTCAGGAACCTTCTTCAGGTTCCACAGCTCCTTTCACAAATGCTGACTGTCATGCTGAGTTTCTTGAGCAATTTTATATTTTGCTGAAGATTTCAGCATCTGCAGTGTCTCAAGTCTTTTATTGAATTATTAATGTCTCGGTGACACTTTATTCTTGAATAAAGGAGCTGAAGACTTCATGAACAGTCATAGTTTTGGAGCCATACAACATTGAAAGAGGCCCTTCAGCCCATCTTGTCAATGCAGACCAAGATGCCCCATCTTGGTGTGGGGACGATCTGCAGATGCTGGTTTATACCAAAGATAGACACAGAATGCTGGAGTAACTCAATCGGTCAGGCCACAACTCTGGAGAAAAGGAATAGGTGACGTTTCGGATCGAGACCCTTCTTCAGATGTTGGATGTTCAGATTCAGGTGTTTGAAAAAGGGTCTCGACTCGAAACATCACCTTTTCCTTCTCTTCAGAGATGATGCCTGACCCGCTGAGTTACTCCAACATTTTGTGCCCAATCTTAGTCCTGTTTGCCTATGTTTGAACTATTTCCCTCTAAAACTTTCATATCCATGCACCTGTCCAAATATATTTTAAATGCTGTTTTTGGTTATATTAGTATCCAAAGAAAACTGAAGAGGGAAGTGTGCATTTATATAGTGGCTTTCACTTCCTTTTTTAAAACCTTTTGTCTAATGTTCCAAATTAAACATTAGAACATTTAGTGCTTCTGATGTGTTTACTGTAATGTTAAGCATAGTGGCTCATTTTTGCTCAATAATATCCCATGAATGGGAACGTGGCAATTTGTGAATACTTTAAAAAAAATAGGAAGTAGGTGATTATCACATAATTTAAAAGTATTAATAATAGCACAGCAATAAAATTGAATTTGCTACATTACAGACAGAACAATGCTGCCCCCTCTTGAGTGGTCGTAGATTGCAGTTTTCAGTGGGCCACACTCTCTTAGTGTGAGGCCATTTGGTTTTAGTGTTGAGGTACAGCATGGAAACAGGCTCTTAGGTCCATCGAGTCCATGCCGACCATTGATCACCTGTTCATACACTAGTTCCATGTCATCCCACTTTCTTATCCACTCCCTATGCACTAGGGGCAATTCACAGAGACCAATTAACCAGCAAATCCAAATGTCTTTGGGGATGTGGGAGGAAAACGGAGCACCCAGAGGAAACCCATGTGGTAACAGTGGGCATGTACAAATTCCACACAGACAGCACCCGGTCGGGATTGATCCAGGGTCGCTGGTGCCTTGAGGCAGCAGCACTACTCGCTGCGCCACTGTGCTGTCAATGTGACACAGGTTTCCTCCCTGGTTCATGGCTGTAATTGTTGGAGAGATCCGTGGAAGTTTCATTTACAATAGAAAACTACTCTGTTGATACAACAAAATCCCCTTGCACTATGCAGTTGCTGATGTTTCAGCTCCGCTTTTGTTAAGAGGATTATCATGCACATTGCCATTGATGATGCAAAACATTCTGGAGAGTTGGATTATCCAGAAGTTACTCATCAGTTTGTTGAAGGAAAATTAGCTACTATTCCCTTGAGCACCTACAACAGAAGATCAATGTAAAAAATAATATTATATGTTTATTATTTTCAATAGCTTGGTTGATTCAACCAATTCACCTATCATATTATGATCTTACAATTTAGTTTAGTTTAGTTTAGTTTAGAAATACAGCGCCCTTCATCCCACCGGTGAACTATGTGTGATTCCAGTTACACCAAGATGGCGGATGTGCAGGAGTGGGCGCCGTCTGTATGGCAGCCTGCCTGCAGTCCGTCGTCTAACTCTTTTATTGTTTGAATATTTTTTATTTTTTATTATTTGGAGTCTATTCTTTCTATGTGGGGGGGGGGGACTGTTTTAACCCCAGTCCTACCTGGTCGGAGATGCGGTTTTCCTCCGAATCGCGTCTCCGGTCTCCCCATGCGGCCTTCCATCGGGCTGGAGCGGCGTTTCCTGCCGGGGACCACAGCTTCGGCGGCACAGCGCTGGGACACCAACGGGGAGCGGGCGATGCCTTGTCGGGTCGCCGCTCCGGAGTGCTGTGACCGCCGACCACCAACATCGAGCAGCCGTGGTCTGCGGTCTGCGGTTTGAGGGCATCCCGCCACGGGCGGGCGGCGCTGGATCAAAAACACCGCGGAGTCGAAGCTCCAACCGGCGCGGCCTGAAGTCCGCGGGCGTCGCAGTCTCCGGGGAAGGAGCGGCCGCCCCAGACACTTCCAAGCCGTTGAGGACTTTCCACCCGATGCCGGTGTTCCAGCTTCCCGGCGGGTGAGTCTACAACATCGGGCTGCCGTTGCGGCGACTGGCTGCGGAGCCCTCAGACTGGCCCCGATCTCGGGTGGACTAGGAGGAGGACTGGACACTTTGGTGCCTTTCCCTCACGGTGGAGAGTGTCGACTCTGCTGTGGGGGGATGTTCATGTTGAATCTCTAAATAGTGTGTCGTGTCTTTTTTATTCTACCTTTTTATTTTTTATTTATATGGTTAATTGTCTGTAAAGCGCTTTGGTTTCAGTAATCTGATTGAAAGGCGCTATATAAATAAACTTACTTTACTTTACTTTACCGGGTCCGTGCTGACCAGCGATCCCCGCACACTACCACTATCCTACACACTGGGGACAATTTACAAATGAAGCCAATTAACCTACAAACTTGTAGGTCTTTGGAGGGCGGGAGAAAACTGGAGTACCCAAGGAAAACCCACACAGTCACAGGGAGAACGTACAAACTCCGTACAGACAGCACCTGTAGTCAGGATTGAACCTGGGTCTCTGGTGCTGTAAGGCAGCAACTTTACTGCCGTGTGACTGTGATGCCCAAAAAATTGCACATGTATTGTTAATACAGAGACAGGCAATTAATGTTTGTGATGCTCATATTCTGTAAAATATATAAATATTTATTTAGGTTTTTGTTCAAACATGACATTCCCTGTTTTTAAAAGAAGTCCATTTTGCTTGATAGATTTGCTGTGCTAACACCATCAGCAGGTTGGAGGGGGTCGGCACTGCCGTTCCGGCGCCGCTGTTTCGGCGCCTCCGTTTATAATATCTGTACTCATCAGAACCCTAACCCTAACCTCTGTAAATACCTCCAGATAAATAAAAGTGTTCCATGCGTCACAATACTCCGGGATAGTGAATTCCAGAGATTCATCACCCTCTGCAAGGAGTTCCTATGCCAAGGATATTGCAAGTGAGATCAGCTTTATGTTAACAAGTTTGGAAATTGGTTTCCACTGGCCCACCGCTGTGGCACCTTAACCCTAACCCATACCCTAACCCTAACTCTAACACCCCGAAACGGCGGCGCCGAATGGTACCATTCCGGGTTGGAGGTGTGGAAATGGGGTCTTGGATAGGTTGTGGTGATATATGATTCCAAGTCTTGTCTCTTATGATTGAGGGATTCAGAATATACTGATTGTCCCCGGTGTAACAGTGCGAAGGATCGTGTTTGAATTTGCTCTTGCTCTAAGTTCTGCAATTGTGGAGTCTGCAGATTGGCACAGCAACGGATCAAGGCAATGCCACCAATAAGGCCAGAGGTGGATGCTGTGCCAACAACTTCTGTTGAGTTTCCAAGATCAAATCAAGCAACATCAGCTCAATTACAAAAATCAAGAAGAAAATGAAGCCCTGTAAACCTGTAAAAGGTTCACTCTTTTTCTTTCAAAGGGGGTTGCAACATCATATACAAAAGCAAGTGTGGCATCGCTATTGGATGTATTTGATGTGTGCAGCATTGACAGAGCAGACCTCAGAATATTCAGAAATACCTCTGTGTTTTTCCCTTGTATTAGGGAAGAACAGGAATCCACATCATACTGTAATGAAGGAAGTCAAAGAGTCAAGAAAGTCAAGAGTGTTTTACTGTCATATATCCCGAAAGGGAACAATGAAATTCTTATTTGCAGCAGCAGCAGCAGCAGCAGTTTGTAAACACAGTACTCAACAGGTAACAAAAACAAACTAACAATAAAAGTTCAATAACATTTAACAGCACTGGGCCTGTACTCGCAGGAGTTTACTTTAGAATGTAGAGAGGGGACCTCATTGACACTTACTAAATAGTGAAAGGCCCGATGGAGTGGATGTGGAGAGGATGTTTCCACTAGTGGGAGAGTTTAGGACCAGAGGCCATAGCCTCAGAATAAAAGGACGCACCTTTAGAAAGGGGATGAAGAGGAATTTCTTTCGTCAGAGGGTTGTGAATATGGAATTCATTGCTACAGATGGCTGAGATTGGCAGATTCTTGATTAGTATGGGTGTCAGGGATTATGGGGAGAAGTCAGGAGAATGGGGTTGAGAAAGAAAGATAGATCAGCCATGATTGAAAGGCAGAGTAGCCTTGATGGGTCGAATGGCTTAATTCTGCCCCTGTGACTTATGAATTCATGAATAAATTAAAAGCCCAATTTAGTGTAAAAAAAACCCAAAGCTCTTCTGGTAGCCCTTCCCACAGAGATTTTGCAATGGCTGTTTCGAGCTTTGGTTTGTCTATCAGCATTCTACACCAACATCTTGGAATTTGCCAGTCAGCAGCATTCACTTGCAGAGTTCTCCTTACACTGGAAGACCAGGATCTGGGCAGACCACAGTGCGTCCTTTATTGAGCTGATGATCCTTCAGGAGCAGATGACATTTGTCTCACTATGTGTCCCTGGCAACAAGCTGGCAGATCACAGAGTCAAGAGAAGGAACCGCTCCCTCCGTAACTCCCTGGTCAATTCTTCCCTTCCCACCCGCACCACCCCCTCCCCGGGCACTTTCCCCTACAGTCGCAAGAAATGCTACACTTATCGCTTTACCTCCCCCCTCGACTCCATTCAAGGACCCAAGCAATCGTTCCTGGCGTGACAGATGTTCACCTGCATCTCCTCCAACCTCATCTATTGCATCCGCTGCTCTAAATGTCAGCTGACCTACATCGGTGAGACCAAGCGTAGGCTTGGCGATCGTTTCGCCGAACACCTCCGCTCGGTCCGCAATAACCAACCTGATCTCCCGGTGGCTCAGCACTTCAACTCCCCCTCTCATTCCGAATCCGACCTTTCTGTCCTGGGCCTCCTCCATGGCCAAAGTGAGCACCACCGGAAATTGGAGGAGCAGCACCTCATATTTCGCTTGGGCAGTTTATACCCCAGCGGCATGAACATTGACTTCTCCAATTTCTGGTAGCCCTTATTGTCTCCTCCCCTTCTCAGCTCTCCCTCAGCCCTCTGGCTCCTCCTCTTCCTTTCTTCTCCCCCCCCACCCCACCCCACATCAGTCTGAAGAAGGGTTTCAGCCCGAAACGTTGCCTATTTCCTTCTCTGCATAGATGCTGCCGCACCCACTGAGTTTCTCCAGCACTTATGTCTACCTTTGATTTTCCAGCATCTGCAGTTCCTTCTTAAACAAGAGTCAAGAGAGTTTTAGTGGTGCAATGTGTCCCAGATAGGACAATGAAATTCTTACTTGCTGCAGCTGCAGCATATGTAAACATAATACAGTGGGAGGTAAAGTTCAGTGAATCTATAGACAGACCATATATACACAATAAATAACAGATAAAGTGCAATAGTAATAAATAGACTGTTATTGTTCAGAGCTTATTTGTTGTCATGTTTAATAGCCTGATGGCTGTGGGGAAGAAACTGTTCCTGAACCTGGATGTTACAGATTTCAGGCTCCTGTACCTTCTTCCCGATGGCAACGAAGAGATGAGTGTGTGGGCAGGATGGTGTGGGTCTTTGATGATGTTGGTAGCCTTTTTGAAGCAGCAACTGTGATAGATCCCCTCGATGGTGGGAGGTCAGAGCCGGTGACGGACTGGGCAGTGGTCACAACTTTCTGCATTCTTTTCCGCTCCTGGACGTTCAAGTTGCCGTACCAGGCTACGATGCAGCCAGTCAGTATGCTCTCTAATGTGTACCTGTAGAAGTTCGAGAGAGTCCTCCTTGACAGACCGACTCTCCGTAATCTTCTCAGGAAGTAGAGGCGCTGATATGGGGGCAGGTTATTATCTCAATGGGGTTAGGTTAGGTAAGGGGGAGGTACAGCAAGACCTGGGTGTCCTTGTACACCGGTCACTGAAAGTTGGCGTGCAGGTACAGCAGGCAGTGAAGAAAGCTAATGGAATGTTGGCCTTCATAACAAGAGGATTTCAGTATAGGAGTAAAGAGGTTCTTCTGCAGTTGTATAGGGCTCTGGTGAGACCACATCTGGAGTATTGTGTACAGTTTTGGTCTCCTAATTTGAGGAAGGACATCCTTGTGATTGAGGCAGTGCAGCGTAGGTTCACGAGATTGATCCCTGGGATGGCGGGACTGTCATATGAGGAAAGATTGAAAAGACTAGGCTTGTATTCACTGGAGTTTAGAAGAATGAGGGGGGATCTTATAGAAACATATAAAATTATAAAAGGACTGGACAAGCTAGATGCAGGAATTTTTTTCCCAATGTTGGGCGAGTCCAGAACCAGGGGTCACAGTCTTAGAATAAAGGGGAGGTCATTTAAGACTGAGGTGAGAAAAAAACATTTTCACCCAGAGAGTTGTGAATTTATGGAATTCCCTGCCACAGAGGGCAGTGGAGGCCAAATCAGTGGATGGATTTAAGTTAGATAGAGCTCTAGGGGCTAGTGGAGTCAAGGGATATGGGGAGAAGGCAGGCACGGGTTATTGATAGGGGACGATCAGCCATGATCACAACGAATGGCGGTGCTGGCTCGAAGGGCCGAATGGCCTCCTCCTGCACCTATTTTTCTATGTTTCTATGTGCCTTCTTTATAATTGCATCCGTGTGCTGGGACCAGGAAAGATCTTTGGAAAGATGCACGCCCAGGAATTTGAGGTTTTTGCCCCTTTCTACCATTGTCCCGTTAATATAAATGGGATTGTGGGTCCCTATCCTACCCCTTCCAATGTCCACAATCAGTTCCTTGGTTTTGCTGGTGTTGAGAGCCAGGTTATTGTGCTGGCACCATTTGGTCAATCGGTCGATCTCACTTCTATACTCTGACTCATCACCATCTGTGATTTGTCCAACAACAGTGGTGTCGTCAGCGAACTTGATGATGGAGTTCGCACTATGTCCGGCTACACAGTCATGAGTATAGGGGGCTGGGGGCTGAGCTCGCAGCCTTGAGGTGCTCCCGTGCTGATTGTTATCGAGGATGACACATTTCCACCAATACGGACAGACTGTGGTCTGTGGATAAGGAAATCGAGGATCCAATTGCAGAGGTATGTGCAGAGACCCAGATCCGTGAGCTTGGTAACCAGCTTGGAGGGGATGATCATATTAAACACCGATCTGTAGTCTATGAACAATAGCCTGACATACGAGTTTTTGTTGTCCAAGTGGTCCAGAGCGGAGTGGAGAGCCAGTGAGATTGCATCCACCGTTGATGTTGCAGCGGTAAGCGAACTGCAGTGGGTCGAGGTTCTTGTCGAGGTAGGAGTTGATATGCACCATAATCAACCTCTCGAAGCACTTCATCACCACAGACGTTACTGCCGCTGGTCAATAGTCATTGAGGCACGTCACCTTACTCTTCTTGGGCACCGGTATTATTGATGCCCTTTTAAAGCAGAGTCCACGGTTGACCACGGTTCGGGGTGAAACTCAGCAAGGATTATTGCAACCTTGGCGAACTCATAGTTCATGAGGCGGTGGGCCATCATCTCATCCACGCTGCAGCCATCTCAGGGGTAGCATACGGCAGGAGTGAGACTCAGGCTCTGCAGGAAGGATTTGACGGAGGTGGCACCTCTCACTGCCTGCCAAGTGACAAGTGCCTGAAGATGGGTCCCAACACAAAAGGTCACTCATCCACATTTTCCATAGATGCTTCCTGAGCCCCCAGAGTTCTGCATGCTGTCCAATCAAATCAGGTAATACTATATATAAATACCAATCAAGCCGAACTCAAGTACAATAGGTCAAACAATACAGCAAAAGGGAAAAAGGCAGAGTGCAGAATATAGTTCTCAGCTGTGGAGCACAATGGTTCTAGATATGATGTGTAATGTCCACAATGTTGTAGAGGACCATCAGGCAGTACCCAAGCTTATGGAAGGACCGTTCAGAAGCCTGATAATACCTGATAATAGAGTTTACTTTTAGACATTTGACTTTAGAGATACAGTGTGGAAATAGGCCATTCGGCCCACCGAGTCCACACCAACCAGCGATCACTCCATACATCAGCACTATCCCACACATGAGAGGCAATTTACAATTTCATTTCTGATGCCAATTAACCTACAAACCTGTACATCTTTGGGGTGTGCAAGGAAACTGGAGTGCCTGGTGAAAACCCACGTGGTCACAGGGAGAACGCATAAACTCCACCTTGGATTTTAGTCAGGATCGAAATGAATTACTTTCTAAGCTGAAACACACAAAATTCTGCTTTTATAAATATTTAAAATTGAGATACTGCTACTTTTATATAATACTTGCAAGTAACTTTGACTTCGACATTCACAGAACAAACAAATAATATTACTAGTAGAAAGAAAACAAAATCAAAACAACAGATATTAGAGTATTAGGCCACATCTGTGAGAAGCGAGTTAACATTTCAGGTCAAACACCCTTTGAGGGAACTTGGAAGGTAAGAAAACAAACTGGGGAGAGGAAGAGATGTCTCTGATCGGTTAAAACTTTGGTGACATGGGGATAAGCAGCAAACAAGGTTATTGATGAATGAGTAGGAGCAGTTCGACAGAGAATGTAAGTTGCAGTGAGTTGCAACATGCGGAGCATGAAGACATTCCTGGCAGGTCCGAGATGGGCTTGTCCTCCACTTCCAGAGAAGGATTAAAAAAAGGAAGAACAACCAAACAAGCTGAGCCAAAATCACAGGTGGATACAGGTGGATATAAAATCACAGGACTGATACAGACAGAAAAAACCCCTCAAGATATCCACAGTTGGAGAATTCAATAGAGTCCAAAACATTACAAGGTAACACGTCGATGATGAGCTGCTGTGGCTCAAGGCTGCATTGGGCCTCCTTGCAACAACACTTCATATACTCCTCAGTCATCTTCTTAAAGCCTTCTTAAAGGAAGGAAAGCTGGGCGTGGTTTGGTCCGTGATTTTAATCCCCTGGTGTTGAAATAGCAATTGATATAATGTTTAACATGTGTTTTTTTAGCTACAGCATGGAGGCCCTTCAGCCCACCGAGTCCAAGCCAACCATCGATCACCCGTTCTATGCTATTCCATTTTCTCATTTCTAATCCAGTCCCTACACACTACTCACAGAGACCAATTAACCTACGGACCCGCACTCCTTAGGATGTGGGACGAAAATGGAGCACTCATGGAAACTCATGCGGTCACAGGGAGAACGTGCAAACTTCCCACAGGCAGCACTCGAGGTCAGGATTGAACCCGAGTCTCTGGCGCCGTGAGGAAGCGGCTCTACCAGCTGTGGCACTTGTTGAGTTTGGTTCACTGCCCAAGACTATAAAGGGAAATATCATCAGGCTGTCGATATTTTTTTTATCGTCTATTAGCACCTCCATTGATCCAACTTAACGGCAGGAATTAGTTAACAAGGAAGGATGCTCCCTACTTATAAGCCCGGTAAGGGCTGTGAGTGTACCACATGACTCCTGATCAGGTTTCGTCTGAGACAGTTTACACGTGCAACAGTTCACCTTCAAGAGCATTAGGAAAAGACTTTGCTGATGGCAGTAAAAATGACTAAAGCACCCTCTGTGTTTTCAGAAGCAGCGGGTTGACTTAGAGCAGGTGCGCGGATTGTGCAACCGGGCGGCAGTGTTACCTGCATTTATCCGGCGGAGTTCTCTGACCGGCAGAAGTCACCAAGATGAACAAGGAAGACGTGGCGAAATTTCTGGATGCCAATCCCGCATTCACCAAGCAGTACTTCGACAAGAAGCTTCCTCCAGAAACCGTGGCTCAGATGCTGCCCAGGAAAGACTCCGCTGCCGATATCACAACCTTCCAGGAAATTAGCCAGGTGGAAGAGGCAGAGATCCTCTTTGATCTTATCCGCGACATGCAGGAGAGCATCAACATGGAAAAGGTGGTGTTCAAAACTTTAAGGAGGGTCTGTTTTCTGATCCACGCCGATCGAATGAGTCTGTTCATGTACCGGCAGAGGAATGGCATAGGGGAGTTGGCCACTAGGCTGTTCAACATAAACAAGGATGCTGAGATGGAAGATTGTTTTGTTCATCCAGAACATGAGATTGTCTTTCCACTGGACATGGGCATTGTAGGGAATGTGGCGCAGACCAAGAAAACTGTAAACGTCCGCAACGTGCAGGAGGTAGGTCTGAGAAAATGGGAACAAGGTGAATGTCTGAAAGAAAGGCTTTTGGGAGTTTACACTTTGCTTTTGCTCATCTGAGCCACGTGATTATTAATAGGATTATCTTGCTCTGTCTTGAAGGATGAATTAAGATTTACATGACTTCACTCGTGTTGTATCTCAGTTTGAGGATATAAAAAATCAGTGCTCACAAATTTGTGTATGCATGCACTTTGAATGTATATGATTCGAAATACATTTCGGTCTGAAGAAGGGTCCCGACCCGAAAAGTCACCTATCCATCATGTTCTCCAGGGATGCTGCCTGACCCGCTGAGTTACTCCAGCACTTTGTGTCTTTTTCATATTAAGGTTTAGTTTATTATTGTCACGTGTACAGTGAAAGGCTTTGTTTTGAATGCTATCCATAGATACATAGACAATAGGTGCAAGAGTAGGCCATTCGGCCCATCGATCCAGCATCGCCATTCAATGTGATCATGGCTGATCATCCACAATCAGTACCCGTTCCTGCCTTCTCCCCATATCCCTTGATTCAGTTAGCCCGAAAAGCTCTGTCTAACTCTTTTGAATGCATCCAGTGAATCGGCCTCCATTGCCTTCTGAGGCAGAGAATTCCACAAATTCACAATTGACAAAGGTTTTTCCTCATCTCAGTTCTAAATGGCCTACCCCTTATTCTTAAACTGTAGCCCCCTGGTACTGGAATCCCCTACCATCGGGAACATGTTTCCTGCATCTAACGTGTCCAATCCCTTAATAATCTTATATGTTTCTATAAGATACCCTCTCATCCTTCTAGATCAAATCAAATAGTAATATACACAAATACAATGGTATAATATTTTATAGTGAATATTTTAAGATAACTAACTTTAATGGGAATCTGTATGACCTCTTCATCATTAATTTCCACCCGTGTGCCCCCCCTTCAATGCAGGGTTTGTGTCGGTGGTTTAAAAAAAGTGTTTGTCGATGAGTCAAATCCTCTTGATGTAATCCAGTGACCTGGTTATCATATCTGGGATTAACTTTTCAGGTTAAATCTTATTAAATCTATTCGGTTTGAATAACCTAAGGTCGATTCTACCGACGGAGAAAGCGTTTGAATTCAAATTGTTCTTTATGGTGCGAATGATGATTTGCTTTCATCGTTTTAACTCTACAGTGCTAACATTCTGCATGTGAAGTACCAGTGCCGGTTTTTTTCTTAGCATGCGACCAAGTAGGACTGGATATTTTACCTGGAAAGAGGTCCACTGTATTGTGCGCCTGAGTCTTGTGGGTCCAAGTCTTCTGCGTGGTCATATGCAAAAATGTCTCTGTATTGGTGAAAAACGCTAGCTTCAACAGCCACTTTTCACCCAGGTCAGAAACGTTTAAAATCCTTTCACCGAGAGCCACCCCTTCAAGCACTGGGGTGGATTTGAAACAATGGGCGAGGCGTTGTGTTCCTCACACTACGTGCCCACGGAAGGTCCGATTGCAGTTAGCAATCGATTATTCGCACCCAAGTTATTGCATGGCACCCATAAAAGTGTGCCTTATTCTCCCTGTAAGTCTGACATCACACACATAGGCGAGCGCAGACTTCCCTTAGCCTAGAGAGCGGTTGCTTGATGAGATTTGTGTATTTTCCAGCCATACCCCAGCTGAAGTCTGAAGAAGGGTCTCGACCCGAAATATCACCCATTCCTTCTCTCCAGAGATACCGATGTTCCGCTGAGTTGCTCCAGCATTTTGTGTCTATCCCCAGTTACATGCCATCCTCGGGTTACTTACGAACATCCGAGCGTTTTGGAGAGCGGCATCTCCTGCACACCATTTTTGTTTACTTCCCACTTACCGGCAATACTGGTTACCAACAGTTCTCAGGAACAGAACCCTGCGACAACCCGGGGACTACCTGTATTGGAGTTAAACTTAAGAGACACAAAAAACTGGAGTAACTCAACGGGTCAGGCAGCACATCTGGGGAAAATAAATAGGTGACGTTTCGGGTCGAGACCCTTCTTCAGACTGAGTCAAGGGAGAGGGATATGAGATATATAGAAGGTAATTAGAACAAATGAATGAAAGATATGAAAAAAACATTGATAAATAAGGAAAGTTGGAGCCACTCCTCCAACCGCGTCTTTTGTAGGTGGCAGAAGGTTTTACTCCTTGGCATTCAGTGGAAGATTAGCAAAAAGCAAAATACTGGATTGGTCAACCAATGTGAGAACCTGATTAGAAGAACAAATAGATTTCTGACATGTTTTCAGAAGATTGGTTCAATTATAGAATGACAACTTCTTAATTATCCAATCTTATCATCTTTTGTTGGAGTTTTCAGGTTCTCATGTCATATAAGGAGGCAATTCAGCTCTTCACGTCTATGTTAGCTCTCAGAGCTTTCATATCAATCCCAATTCTTCCATTTATTTCCCTGTGACCTTTTCTCCAAATGAGTTTAAACTCACCAACCTTATACTTGCTCAGTCTTCCTGATCCAGTCTAATTATATTCATTTTCTTACTTTTGGACCATCTACCTCTTTCAATCCTTTTGAGCATATTTTTAACCTTCTGACACCCCATCTCCTGGTCCACATTGTGGTCCATCAACCTCACAAATTGGTTCAAACTCAATCACATAATACTGATGAATATGCCGCAGAAAACATTGCACCTCATTCTGCTGTAGTGCAACCCATGTGACTTACACACATTGCCCTTCCCTCAGAACCCACCCCGATATCTAAAATACCCCCCCCTGGCACCATCTCTTTGGCCACAGTCATGCCCATTATGCTTCTTTTTCTGTACTCGTAACATGTGGGATTAATAGGAATTTGGAGATCACTGACGAGGTCCTGCTTTCCAAAAGTGTTCCAAGCACCTTAAAACTAGTCTGCAGGGACTCATCCCTCTACCTCTGTCACTGGCACCAACATGGAACACAATCCTCAACTATTCACCTTCCTTCATCCAAATATTCCAATTTAAAAAACAAATACGATGATAAACAATTATACATTTTGGAACAAGTTATGGAAGCTGAAAAATTATTTTTCTTTACATTAAAAAGTACCGCCACATAAACCCTTAATGGAGCAAATTAAATACCTTGAATGGGTATTCTACCTCATGCTTTTTGGAGGCTAGTTGATTAGATTAAAATACAGTGGATAGGGACATACCTGTACTTGGGCTCTTTTAATCCAGTTAATCATTAACTACACAGAAAAGTATGTATAAGTTTTTAAGGCAATTTTCATTGGAAGCTCTATCGATCTGGAAGGGAGTCCAAGCACTCACCTGTGTATTTTGCCTCAGTACCAGTGTTACTTCTGTGACTTTTCCTGCATTTTCCATTCAGGTTAGACAAGGAGCAAACCGTTCATTGCTAATTATTTGTGAATTAAGTAATCCCACTGGGTCATTGATACTTTGACCCCTCATTGCCTGACTGATCGTTGACCTGTTTATGCAGCAGATCAGTCCTCCATGTTTATCAGGATGCATCACAGCATAGTTTGGGAATACCTCCATCCAAGACCGCAAGAAATTGCGGAGAGTTGTTGGTGTAGCACAGACCAACGCACAAACCATCCTCCCTTCCATTTCACGCTGCCTTGGCAAGGCCACCAGCATAATCAAGGACGTCTTACCCCAGTCACTGCTTCTTTTCCCCTCTTCCATCAGGCACGAGGTACAGGTGTGAAAACGCACATCTCCAGATTCAGGGACAGTTTCTTCCCAGTTGTTACCAGGCAACTGAATCATCCTATCAACAACTAGAGAGTGATCCTGAGCCATTATGTAACTCAGTGGAGACTCGGACTATCATGTACACTGTCGATGGGTCTATTGTAATCATGTATAGTCTTACCGCTGACTGGTTAGCATGCAACAAGAACTTTTCACTGTATCTTTGTACACATGACACTAAACCAAGCTAAACTAAACTAAATTAAACTAAACTAAGCGAATAGCTTCCAGAAGCCTTTTGCTGCAGAGTACATTGTTCTGTTCTCAAGTCAAAGGTGTTTTTTTGTCACATGTCCCAGATAGAACAATGACATTCTTACTTGCTGCAACGCAACAGAATATGTAAATATAGTACACTGTAAACAATATAATGAACGAGAGAGAAAAAAGTTTAGTGTGTATACACATACTCACAAATACACACATATTTATTCACACACACGCACACATATGTACACACTAAAAACAAACATAGTAGTGTAATAATAATATAATAATAATAATAATAATAATAATAATAGTCTATTGTAGTTCAGAGCTTATTCAAGGTTGTAGTGTTTATTATCCTGATGGCTGTAGGGAAGATGCTGTTCCTGACCTGGATGTCACAGTTTTCAGGCTCCTGTACTTTCTTCCTTAAGGCAGGAGTGAAATGAGTGTATGGCCAGGGTTGGTGTGGGTCTCTGACGATGCTGGCTGCCTTTATGAGGCAGCGACTCCGGTAAATCCCTTCGATGGTGGGGAGGTCAGAACCGGTGATGGACTGGGCAGTGTTCACAACTTTTTGCAGTCTTTTTCGCTCCTGGGCAATTGTTGTCGAACCAGGCCATGATGCAACCAGTCAATATGCTCTCTACTGTACACCTGTAGAAGTTCAAGAGAATCCTCTCTGACATACCAAATCTCCATAATCTTCTCAGGAAGTAGAGGAGTTGATGTGTTTTTTCTTTGTAATTGCACCAGTGTGCTGGGTCCAGGAAAGATCTTTGGAAATATGCACGCCCAGGAATTTTACGTTTTTGACTCTCTCCAACTGAAGCATGATCCTGTGCCTCTTACTGGCTTAAGATCGTTCATTGTATTGGAATGATTGTGTGGATGTGATCATTGGAGGAAGAAATTGGTGAATCTCCATCTGTGAATATCTTCTCTGCTTGACTGCTTTGTGTATAATTGCTGTGCCTGCCCTGGTGAGTGTGGGAATAATGCTTCTGGATCTGTATACCGCTGCCATCAGTAGTTATGCAGCCAATATTGCAATGCCAAAACAGGGGTAAAAGCCACACCAACAATATTTAGTCAGTTCTGAGGTTTCATTGCAGGTTGCCCAATTAGACATTGCAGCCAAACTCACTATTCTTTAAAGCATCAAGTGTGATAGTAGTCTAGTTTGGACATATTAGTCTGAAATTTTGAGCACAGTAGCAAAAGTCAAAAATATTTTCAAACATATTGCTTTTTGTGTTGTAATTAACTCTTGGTTTAAATTCCCTTTAAATCGAATGTCATAGAATCATACAGCATGGAACCAGGTCCTTCGGCCCAACTTCTCCATGCTGATCGAGATGCCCCTTCTACGCTAGTCCCAGCAGCCTGTGTTTCCCTCTAAACTTTTTCCATCCCTGGCTATGACTTTATGTAAGACATATCAGTTTGCTAAATCTGTTTGGAAATTTTGAGCCTCCAATTAATGGGAAAGATAAGCGGAAACCAGTGGATGTAATATATTTTAAATATTTTATAAAAATCATTAAAAAATGTCCTGCATAAAATTACATGTAAATTGGTAACATGGATAACAAATTGATTAGTGGGAAGAAGATCATTAAATGGGTCACTTCTGGGTTAGCAGCTGGCGACAAATATGTCTTTGGAAGGTGTTGTACTTCGTGGTCCGGCATCTGTTATACCATTGTTATGGCTCTGGAATGACCACAAGTACACGTATTTAGGGATTTGAAGCTGAGCATAAATCAAGGCTGTTTATTTCACGGCCATCTGGAACCAGTGCCCTGCCCATATTACGTCATTCCCACATATACATGTTGCTACGCGGGCAAACAAAGTAGTCCTTGTGATATAACAAAGTAGTCCTTGCAATATCACAACATCCCCCTTGTCTTACATAAAATAAAAAGTTCCTCTGCCCTTGGTATGTCTTGTCCGTGTCAAGGTTAGTGGGTAGAGGTGTCCGAATCTGTCTTCCAAACATCATCTCTGCTGGTGACGGTAACTTGGAATCAATCGGTGTAGTATGCAAGTTGAATAAAGCTGCTGCTACACTTCTTGATGACGGATTTCACTGTTCGTACCATTCTGGCTCTGGCTCTGTTACACCACTGCTCTGGGCTCTGTTACACTGCTGGTCCGGGCTCTGTTACACGGCTGGTCCGGGCTCTGTTCCACACACGGCTTGTGCAATCTTAGAGGGGTCCTTTAAGTTTCTATGGTAAACAATCATACTTCAGTACATTTTATCAAGTTGGAATTCAAAACATCATTAAATTTGAGATTTCCAAGGTCCCTTGTTTATGTCTTCCTTGGTAACAGTCGTTTTATGTCTTCCTTGGTAACAGGTGGGCGGCGCGACTCTCGTCAGCAGCGGCCTCTGCAGTCCGTCTGTCTTTTTATTATTTTTGTCTCGTTTTTATGTAGTTTTTATTTTATTTTTTGTCGGGGTATGTGTGGGGGGGGGGGGGGGGGGTGGGGGGGGGACTTTAAAATCTTTCCCCTGCACGGGAGACCCGACCTTTTTCTTTGTCGGGTCTCCGTTGTCGTTGGGGCTGGGCAACGTGGAGCGGCCTCCATCAGGAACGACCTGGGGCTCCAGTTGCGGAGCTGCGGACTACTCACCGTCACGGGGCTGGCCGAGTCCGGAGCGGGTGGAGCTGTGGTGGAGCGCTGCTGCGACCCGACCCCCGGAGATTCGGAGGCTACAACCGCGGGTCTGGCGGACGGCAACACTGGAAGCCCGCGGGTCCCTGGTGGGAGACCGCTTTTCGGGCCTTCCGCAGCGGCGACTTCTCCCGCCCGAGTTGCGGGGTTGAAGAGCACCTGGAGCGGGGCTTTCACCGCCCCGCGGGACTTTGCGAGCGCACGCCGGGGCTCTAACACCAAGACCCGGTGCGCGACCTTGCATCACCCAGCGTGGCTTTAATGGCCGCGGGACAATCACCATCACCCGCCGGGGGCTTTGACTTTGACTCTGACATCGGGGGGGGGGAGTGCAATGGAGAGATACGTTTTTTTGCCTTCCATCACAGCGCTGTGATGGATGTATGTGTAAATTGTGTTGTGTCTCGGGTCTTTTTCGTTTTGTAATGTATGGCTGCAGAAACGACATTTCGTTTGGACCTCAACGGGGTCCAAATGACAAATAAATTGTATTGTATTGTATTGTATTGTATTTTCAGTACGGCTTATCTCGAATAGCCTTCTGCTTATCTCAAAACCATTTTCTATAAACTGCTTCTGCAGCTTTTAACTTTAAAGCTCTTAGGTTTTAAAGAAAATACAGCCTTTCGGCTTGCTTCGTCTCCGTGAACGTTCGGTCTCTCCGGTCGCCGCGCCTTCATGTGCATCTGGTCGCGACACCTTCCGAACTCGGGCCTGCACAGGGCTGGGGCGCGATGTGGGCCTTCACTCATCACCCTCAGCTGCTTGCAGTGTCCCGTCGGTAGCTCGGCGCTGACGTCCAACAAGGTACTTACATGTGTAGTGGCCCTGTCGAGATGCATTCCTGGCATTCTTTACTGAGCTGGAAAGCGTCCATTTCTCTAGGGCTTTCTTTTTTCTGTTTCTTTCTAGGGCTAAATCACACAAACCGCTGCCACCATGTTGTATTTCATGGTCCGGTATCTGTTATACCATTGTTATGACTCTGGAATGACCACAAGTACACGTATTTAGGGGTTTGAAGCTGAGCATAAATCAAGGCTCTGTTTATTTCACGGCCATCTGGAACCAGAGTGCCCGGCCCATATTACGTCATTCCCACAAATACATGTTGCTACGCGGGGAAACAAAGTAGTCCTTGTGATATAACAAAGTAGTCCTTGCAATATCACAACAGAAGGCTCCGTGCTTTTTCTTTATTTATAATTTATATCATTGACTTGATGGGAGAAGCAAACTGTAACCTATCTATGCATGTGAATGATACAAGCCGAGATGGGGAACTAAGCTGTAAAGAGATACAAGGAATTGCAAAGAGATGCAGGAAAACAAAATGAGTACAGATTCTCCCCGTGTTACGAACAGTCGACCTTTGTGCAGCCCTTATGTACGAACAAGTGTTGGGATGCTGGCAGGATGGATTCCCTGGGTGGTGTAGGGCTGCAGGCACCTTCTGCTGGATGGGATGAGACATTTCCATGTTCCTTCTCTTTCTAACAGGACCTCTGCACCATCCACCAACACCCTCCCCCCTCTCACACCATAGGTGCAACAATGGAGCTAAGTAGTACCAGGAGCACTAAGAAGACTCAATCGCTCCCTCACTGAATCAGTGAGGCTGGGTAGTGGCCACTCTTCCCACGCCTGATCCCTCTCATCACAGGGATCCCACATACTGTATTTGTTCAATTCCGACTTTTGAACAGTTCAGGTGATGGACAGAGCCCAGGGTCCCGACCCGGAATGTCACCCATCCTATTTCTCCAGAGATGCTGCTTGACCCGCTAGGTTACTCCAGCATTTTGTGTCTGTCTTCGGTGTCCTTAAGAGGACATGCATGAAAGGATGCAGCAGTTGGAATATTGTGAAAGAATATGTTAAGTTACATAAAAAAGTGAAAGGAAGAATTATATTTTCTAAGTTGCAAGATTGGGGAGTGAATTTATTTTTTCGTTATGTCCTTGTACTCTATTTGATGGAAGTTAAAATGCGGATACATAGAAAAATAAAGGAACAAGAAAATGATAGCAAGAGTGTGTTCTAACATTTAATATGATCATGGCTGATCTACCCCTCACTGTCCCAGAGCCCTCTATTCCCCAATCTTTCAAAAAATGACCTCCAATAGCTCCAATGAGTTAGCTTCACAACCGTTTGGGATAATGATGAGCTTCATCATACTCTGCAAGAAGAAATTCCTACTTCATTAGATGGTCCAGACAAGACAACCTTCCCATCCAGGAATTAGCCTTGTGAATCATTTTTGGATTGCTTCTAATGCTAATATATTCTTTCCTTAAATAAGAGAACCAAAACAGTGCAGAGCATGTCAGGTGTGGCCTCGGCCGTATCCTGTTCAATTTCAAGTGTCAAGAGTCATGTTTTATTAGCATATATCCTGAAACGGAACAATGAAATTCTTACTTGTAACAGCACAACAGATATGTAAATATAGTACTGCGAAAACCCTATAATAAACAAGTTGTGGGTAATAGGTTTGCACCCACTTATGCACCCTATCCATATCTGGTTACAGAGTCCAAATGTTCTCATCTCAACATGCCCTCCCACCATCAGACTGAAGAAGGATGCCAATCCAAAACCTCACCAATCCATTTTCTCCAGACATGCTGCCCGACCCACTGCGTTACTCCAGCTTTTTGTGTCTACCTTTGGTATAAACCAGCATCTGCAGTTTGTTTTTATTACATTAAGGTAGCACATGTTATTGCGATTATCAATTGAGTAGTCCATTAAATTGAGCATTACTTGTCACATAAACTGCAGTGAAAGCATAAGAATTGAAAGTGGGAATTGGTTCCTCTTGCTAATTCCCCATGAATTAGGCCAATGAATGATCATCTGCCACTGCTCCATTGACTGCCCACATGCCTAGGCACTCTGATACTCTTAAATCCACCAGTCTTCAATATATCCAATGACTGGACACCAATGCCCTTCTGTGTAAAGATTGTAAAGATTCACAGCCATTTCCATGAAGAAATGTCTCCTAATTGTAATCATGATTCACTGATCATGTATTGTAGGATTGTTGTACAAAGTTCTAGGCCCGTGAACCTGCATAACAATCCTCTGGGCAATCCGGGGGCACAAGAGAGAGCAGATGCTGAAATCTTTAGCAAGAAACAAAGTTCATTATTAGTTCTCCACTTATGAATGTATATCATATTTACAAACTCCTCACAAAATCCTATTATTCTGAATAAGAAACTCAGGGCACATGCCCAAGACCATGGATTATCATTGTTGCCACTTCTTGAGCATGATTGATATTTTCCACAATGACCCACAACTGTAGTGATAGTCAGCATACTAAGCTCTGCCATATATGTGGCATACTAGACTTTCAAAGACTACCTACTTTAGCAACTGTTTAGAAAGGCAGCGCAAAATTAATCAGTTTCAACCCAGCTGCAGGGCAGGGACCTTTTCTTTCAACAAATGATTCCTGTTGTCAACAGATGGAATCCTTGTTTGCCATTTATATTTCACCATTATAAATTGATTTTAAAGTCCCTGGTTCTATTTTTCAAGATAGCAACTCATTTTGTGCACAGTTGGATATTTAAGGCAACAATCTAGGCATTGCAGTGTCTAAATTTAGTACAGTTTTGTTTCCAAGATGTGGACAGCATTAGCAAAGTTACTTCTATTGTCCATCCCTGGATGGCCTGACACAAGTGGCCCACACCTAGCCCTCTACCCCTGTCTGGTAGGAGGTACAGATGCTTGAAAACATGCATCACCTGACTCAAGAACAACTTCTTTCCCTCTGTTATCAGACTTCTGAATCATCCTTCCACATGCTTGGGTTCTGTCTGATTCACATCTACCCCATTGCGGACATTGTACTTTGTCTATGAAACCAATGTGCTATAATGCTGAGAACTAATTCTGCACTGTATCTTCCCCTATGCTCTGTCTATTGTACTTGAGTTTGACTTGATTGTATTTATGTATAGTATTATCAAATCTGAATGGATAGAACACAAGACAATTTTTTTTACTGTATCTCAATACACTTGACAATAATGAACCTAAAGCTAAACCTAAACATGTAAGAGGGAACTGTAGATACTGGTCTATACCAAAAATAAACTCAAAGTGCTGGAGTATCTCTGGAGAATAAAGATCTGAGGTTTCGAGTTGGAATGCTAAACCTGTTGGGAATCTCCAAAATGCTGTTCGGCAAAGAATCACGGAAAATTGACCGAATAGCAGAGTGTGAGTGGAAAGTGCTAATAATCTCACAATATCAGTGGTCCTGTTTACAGTGGCAAAGATCACAGAGGAAGGAACAAGTTTGAGTAAGTTGCTTCTGTGAATAATGGAGAATGCACACATTGCATCCATGGAGAACCTATAATTGGATGCAAGGATAGGGCCACTGATTAACCAAGCCGGTTTGGGTGATGTTATTCTTGAATGTTGCTGCTTTCAGGAGGGTATTCTGTTACAGACCTGATTAATGACTTGTAGATGATAGAGAGGTTTAGCGGGCTCAGGAAGCGAACCATTTCCATACCACACAGCTTCAACCTTGCTCCTGCAACCATATCAATGGTATGAACCTGTACGGGTGCTGACCATTGACATTTAGAGATGGGATGATCTTGGTGTCATTGCATATCTATGCCTGGATTGTTTTTTGTTCAAGGTGGTGATTAGTTAGCACTGAAATGCCACAATATTCATTGGTGATTGTGGAGTATAGTTTAGTTTTCAGATACAGCACAGAAATAGGCCCTTTGGCCAACCGTGTCCAGAATAATATTTCCAAAGCTGGGTTATCACTTCATGGCTTCAAGTTGTATTGAATTTAATGAAACCATAGTGCAGTCTATAATTTGTCATAGTTTGTGTGGAGCAACAAAATACCCAGATGTACTATCTTTGACATAATGATGATATAATGCATATGGCAGTGTTGATGGTTTGGGGTACTTTGTTCGGACATTCAGTAATGTGGAATATTGTGACTGGCAGTGTGATAGTGTGGAGTATTGTGTGAGCAAAAGTAAGCATGGGTTGTATTGTACAGGTAACATGAATTGTATTTAACAGTTTGGTATTGCATTGACAAGATGATGGCGTTGTACTTTGGGTTTGCAGGTGCACTGGCTGCAAGATTATGCTTTGACAAGGTGTTGTATCTGGGTGTGTGACACCCTGTAGTATTGTAACTGGCAAAGTGACTGACCCATATTTTGCGCTTGGAAACTGATGTTGCGATACATTATGCTTGGTAGTGGAGTGGCGCATTGTATTTGCCAGTTTAATGGTATTTGCCAATGTGTTCCTAGTGCTTTGTTGTGAAAATGTGTTGTGTTTGGTAAGTCATATGCAGTAACGGGACCGGCCTTGCTATGGTGTGTGTAGTGGGCTGGCAACAGCGAGGCTGGATTGTATTGTCTTTCAATGTGTGATGGTATGGTGTTTGCCATGTGGCAGAGGCCACGGTGCCCGCTCGGAAGACCCGAAGGCTCGGTGGACTGCAGAACCCACCTGAAGGCTCGGCAAAATGCAAAACCTGCTCAAAGGCTTAGCGGACCGTGGAACCAGGAGGTAGCTGCTGGAGACGTTGGGCGAGAGGAGCAAGGGCCAGTAGAAAAGAGAAATGCGGCAATGCCTCCAGCACCTTCAAGGTTGGCTGTAGGAGGCACCCCCTCAAAGATGGACAGGTGAGGAGAGGGATGTCAGTTCGTGGGCCGATCTGGTAGAGGACAACGGAGGGAGGCCCTGCAAGTTCCTGGGACTTATCAGGAACGGGACCTGCTCCAGTGGACCGGGCACACGGGCGGACCAGATTTTGGACTTTTGAAATGGTGTCAAAATATGGCGGCGCCTGCATGTGTAAATATGCAAAATTAATTTCACTGTGCAGTTTCACATGTGACAAATAAGGGACCATTGAACCATTGTGTTTGGCAGTGGATGTTGTGCTGCGCTACGCTTGGCAGATTGGTTCTTCGATCTGAATATTTGTGGCATGTTCTGTTTTTGTTACAGATCTCAAGAATCTGCAGTTTTTATTGCTTTTTGATGAGGTAATATCTTGGTTTTGGCAAAAGGTGATGAGATGTCCTGTGCTTGCATTGTGCCGGTATGGAATACTGTGTTTGGCATCATATTAGTATAGTATACTGGCGTGTTTAGCAGAGCAGTAATGCAGAGCATTGTGCTTAGCAGTCTAATGGTGGATGCCTTGTATCTTGCAGTACAACAACCCGTGTCTTGTAGTTTGCAATGCAATTGCCTGGATACTATCTTTGGCATTGTAATGTTGTGGAGTATGTGTTAAACAGATGAATGGTGTGGGACATTGTATTTAGCAGTAAGAAGTGTTTTTTTTTAATGGAAGTAGGTTGTCAGGATAGAGTCAACGAGACATAGAGACACATAGCACAGAAATAGGCCCTTCAGCCCAACTCATCCATGCCAATCAAGATGTCTCATCCAAGCTAGTCCCATTTGCCCACTTTTAGCCCATGTCCTTCTGAAACGTTCCTATCCACGCATCTGTCCAAATGTGTTATAAACGTTATTACTGTACTTGCCTCAACTACATCCTCTAGCAGCACGTTCCATAGACCCAAAATCCTTTGTGCAAAATAATTTCTCCCAAGTTCCTATTAATTCTTTCCCCTCTCACCTTAAATCTGTGCCCTCTAGTTCTTAATCTACTCTTGCAAAAAAAACTGCATTCAAAATTATTTAAGATGCATTCCGGACAATGGCCTGGTGCATTGAGTTTAGAAGTATGATATTACAGAGTATTTGGTTGTGCATTGGTGTAGTATATTGTGATCATTGTATTATGTGTGGTGTTGTGGAGTTTGTGCGTGGCAATGTGATGGTGTAGAAAATTGTGGTTGGTGGTGTGATGATGTAGTGTCCAGCGATTAGTATATGATGGGTCATGTAAATAGTCATTACACACGTGCAGCATTATAATAGTCTTTAATAAGTATACAGAGTTAAACAACACATGAGTAGTCACGGACTCCAGTCTGCTACTGTACTGCGCAGAAGGAGAAGCAGGCGTTATTATAAATGATACTTAATGCGGGGTTATTAGTGGTGAGGTAGCTATGTGATTGGTTGCATGCATAAACCATCTACATCCTTCCCCTTAGAAGATTAAACCTGAACACATGATTAAACATGGTGGATAACTATGCAACGACTTAAACAAAATCACCATACTGAACAGGCGGCTTGCTGACACGGCCCGAGCGCGTACGGACCAACCCTTCCCCCCCCTCACCAGAAAGACCCAAACCCGGGGGCGATGAAGCCGGAGGGGAAACAGAAAGCGGCATGGGGGACAAACGTGCAGGAGGGCTAGAAAAACGGTTAGCAATGGGCGACCCACGCGAAGGTGAACACAACATAGCAATGTTACAAAATTTTGAGATTTAAAAAATAAAGTCTGCAATTTATCCCATCAGATAAAGCATAAAAAGAAGTTTAATTTGACACCTAATTCACTTTCATATCTTCAGTATTAAAGAAGTTATGGCCATTTTCATACTCGGAAATTAGCATCTTGTTCCCTATTGCGTTTCCATTGACTCAACACAAAAGCTGTGATCGAGGACAGTTAAAAGCCCATAACTTTCTTAAAAATTAAGATAACTGAAAGAAATTTTCAGTTATTATAGATTAAGCATTCTGAAACAAATATGAAACAATCTTACTTAGAAGACATGAAAGTAAAGTATATAATTAGTTAGTTACCTAATTGTAGCTAATTACAAAATTCAATTACTAGATCTAAATATCTATCAATTTCTTAAGAATAGATTAACATTTTTAAATAGCCTGTGTCCAAATAACATTCACACAATAATTCACAATATAACATAATTTTTAAATCTCATTTTCATGAATTTACAGGCCAAATGGAAGGAATTGAATGTTTAATACCTGTAAATTAAGGGGCATTTAAATCATCTTGTGAGTGAGGATTTCTGGAACGCGATCTTTTGGAACGTTCATTTGCAGTGAATTTAACCCCGTATTGGCATGAAAAATACTGCCGTTAGTTCGGGGAATAAAATCACCATTTCGCATGAAAAAATGTGAATTAAAGGCTTCTTAAGAAGCACTTTTATACATTTAAAGAAACCACTTTCGTTTACCTGTCCCGTGTGTGAAATCCGTCCCTGTTATCGGCGTTGACGCTTCAGGAGCTGCTTTTAAAATTACTCCAGCGCTGACATTGACGATTTAATAAAAATAAAAAATTCACAAAACGCCCCTAGGAACAATTTTTCAGCAAACGCTTGTACTCCAACGAAATATAATTCAGGACAAGGGAGGAGAAACCGCGTTTTAACCCCGCCCCCCCCTTAAAGGCGCCAAAATCGCGCACACGGCCAGTGACAGAATTACAGCGCGACTGAAGGTAAGTTTTGTAACATACCTACACAACACGCGAGGGGACTGAGGCATGCAGGGACCGGCAACGGGATCAGCAGCGGATGGCTGGAACTGCAGCGGCGGAGCATAAGGTCCGGCTGCCGGCGGGAGCGGCTCCTGTACTGCAAGCAGGTGCTGACGACTCCTGCGGTAGACAGTCCTTTCAAAGTCCACAAGGTACGAACGAGGCACATCGGCAATGCCAACCACGGTGGCCAGACGGGAATATCCGCCAGCAGTATGTAGACGAACGGCCTGTCCAGGCAGCAGAGGCTTGAGAGGCTTGCACGATCTATCATGTGACCGTCTTTGGATGTCATGCTTAGCCTGAATGCGCGCCTGGACGGAGGCAGGCTCCAGCACTCTGGTCTCCGATTGGAGGCGTGGGTTCAAATCCCACTTCTGACACCATGTAAATAGTCATTACACACGTGCAGCAATATAATAGTCTTTAATAAGTATACAGAGTTAAACAACACATGAGTAGTCACGGACTCCAGTCTGCTACTGTACTGCGCAGAAGGAGAAGCAGGCGTTATTATAAATGATACTTAAGGCGGGGTTAGTAGTGGTGAGGTAGCTATGTGATTGGTTGCATGCATAAACCATCTACAGGTCATATATTGTGTTTAGTATTGTGGTTATTGTGTCTACCAGTGTGATGGCATGGACTGTTGTTGGTTGCAGTGTTGTGCTTGGGATGATGTGAATTATTGTCTTTGACATTTCTATTAATTGATCCTTTGGGCTATGTCTCATTGGTTAATATAATGTTACATATGAAGCTCCCACAATTTCTACTTAAAGGGGCAGCAGTAGAGTTGCTGCCTTACTGCACCAAAGACCTGGGTACGATCCTGACTAGGCGCTGTCCGTACAGAGTTTGTACGTTCTCCCCATGGCCACGTGAGTTTTCCCCGGGTGCTCCGGTTTCCTCCCACACTTCAAAGTCGTGCAGGTCTGTAGGTTAATTGGCTTTGGTAAAAAAATTGTAAATTGTCCCTCGTGTGTAGGCGGTGGGGGATATATCCCCCCACTTTGCATGGGATTAAGGGGGAAGTAACAGGAAAGAATAGAGAAAATCTTGTGCTCCTGGTTGGAGAGTTCAAGACAAAGGGAAAAGTCTAAATATTCGCCAGGCTTTTCCGGAGTGAAAGTGGCGTACAAAGGGTAGTAGACATTGACATTTGAATCTCTCATGAAAAGTGAAAGTGCTAATTTTGATTGATATAAATAAAATATGGCTAAAATACAAATTGATGGAATAGACCATAGATGAGCCATAATGTTATGGAATGACTGAAAGGTTTGAGAGGTCAAATAACTTATGTTGCTCTAAATTGGATGATGCATAAAATTATAAGGCATAGGTTATTAATATCAACTCAGTGCCTGTACTATAGGCTTTCATTGTAAAAATAGGAAAACATGAGGCTATTTCATGACATGAAAACTAAGCCAACTGCTTTCCTAACTGTACTGCGAAAAATTTATTCTGTGAAAAGTCTCTCTCCCTCTCCGACCTAATGTTAACTTATTTTTATTTGCTTCTTGTGGATTAGTCCAGCTTTTACAGCAAGTATGTGGACACACTGACAGAATATGAAACAAAGAGCGTGCTTGCAACCCCTATCATGAATGGCAAGGACATGGTCGCTGTGATAATGGCAACCAATAAAACAGATGGATCTTATTTCACTGAAGATGATGAAGATGTAAGTCTTCCCACGTACATGTAAGAGAAGTTGATAAATAAAACAAGTATGATTGTACTGGTTTATTTATGGAGCGTGATCTGCTTTCTTTCAGCTTTTCTTGAAATACCTCAATTTTGCCAGTTTGAACCTCAAGATCTATCATCTGAGCTATCTTCACAACTGTGAAACTAGAAGAGGCCAGGTAAAAGAAAAACTAAAACTCCACTGCATTAAGCAAAACACTGACAATCAAATAAAAACAAAAAACACTGGAAACACTCATCAGGTCTTCAACAACAGGTCGAAGACCCCGCTCTTAGGAAAGGCTTTCAATCTTTAAATTGTACTTTGTTTCTCATCCACAGATACTGCCTGACCTGTTGTGAGTTTCCTGCATGTTCCGGTTTTATTTGAGATTGTTGGGATTTCTTAGAGTCATCTCTGCTTCATTCCCAAGGACCATTTTGGGGGTTATGCTCAAGGGGAGCATAGATTATGATTAGTTTGCAGTCTTTATAATATTACAATGCAAATTATGGTCTTCTTACAAGTGTAGAACTAGCCACCATCCAAGAAAGCTCAACTGCTGGGTGTTTGCTTACACTTTGTAACTATGGCAACTGCTTCTTTGAGTCTTTGAGTCCAGCGACTTTGAGTCCTGAAAAGCGCTATATAAATAAAATCTATTATTATTATTATTATTATATCCCTAAACATCCTGGGTTGTTAGTTGGATGGAGCATATAACATTAAAACAGCACAAATAATAATAATAATAATAATAGATTTTATTTATATAGCGCTTTTCAGGACTCACAGTCGCTTTGAAATATAATCTACATATACTGTATGCAAGCTAACCTCTCATAACCAGTGCATTTGAAACAAATGAAGGCCTTCACGGAGGCATTTGCCAAAGTAGCAGTAGTAGACCATTTGGCAATTAAAACAAAACTCCAATATATTCATGGGTCATGAAGATTATGGGCAGTGTAATTTATTATTGTCTATCTGAACTTAGGATGGTTGCAGGAAACCATCTTTCTGAACTGTAGCATTTCTAGTGATGATAAGGTTGGCTAGTGATTTCCAGGAGATAGATAAATTAACGATTAGAGCAATATAATTCCAAGACAGGATGGTATGTGACCTGATATGGAATCAGTGTAGGAAGTTACTGTCGGTGCTGGTTTATACCAAAGATAGACACAAATACTGGAGTAACTCAGTGAGTCAGGTAGCATCTCAGAGAAAATGAATATGTGACATTTCGGGTCGGAACCTTCCTTCAGATAGGGAACCAGTTAAATGAGTCCGAAGAAGGGTCTCGACCAAAAATGTCACCTATTCCTTTACTCCGGAGATGCTGTCTGACTCGCTGAGTTACTCCAGCATTTTGTGTCTACATTCCTGTTGAGATGTCAATGATTAGTACTTCATGTATTTTAACATTGTTTAATATCAAGACAGATTAACTCTAAAATCATAGCACAGTAACAGGATGTTCCACCTACCGAGACCTCACTGACCATCAACCACCCGATCAACTACATTAATCCCAACTTATTCTCATCACACTTTCACCAACTCCCTCCAGATTCTACCATTCACCCACACACTTGGGGCAATTCATGGTGGCCATTTAACCTCTTGCACATCTTTGGGGTGTGAGAGGAGACCGGTGTGAGTGGAGGAAATTCATGCAGTCACAAGAAGACCATGCAAACTCCACTCAGCAACCATCTGAGATGAAGATTAAACCAGGGCCTCTAGCACTGTGGGGCAGCAGCTCTGTTGCTGTCTCCAACACGCTGACTGATTTGTGCAGTATTTCCAGCATTTACAGCTATATTGTGCATTTCCAGCATCCATACTGTTTATTTTCATGTCCTCTCTGAATCCTTTTATTCTGGTCTCATCATTTCTTCCATTTCCACAGGTTCTTCTCTGGTCAGCTAACAAAGTGTTTGAAGAGCTGACAGATATTGAGCGACAGTTTCACAAGGCTCTTTACACAGTGAGAGCCTACCTGAACTGTGAGAGATACTCCGTTGCACTGCTGGACATGACCAAGGAAAAGGTTTGGATCATATTATAAGTGCCATATTATTAAGAACCATTGAATCAGATCCTGTCTAGTATGAAAATCAGTTATGCATCTAAATATTATTTTACAGGAATTTAGGCTTCAACAATAAAACCAAGTTGCAAGTTGAGTTTATTTGCAGTCAGCTTAATGTACTACTAACATGACCTCTTCGATAACTTAAACAGGCGAATTCTTACTCAGATTGACAAATGTGAAAATCCTTAGCCTGATCTTCATTTGTTAATTAAAATGCCTCTTTTCCCCACAACGGGAAAATATAAGGCAACTGTATTTAGAAGAGATGCCAAAAAAATTGAGAGGACACCTCCAGTGGAGTAAAATAGAATAGAGAACTATCATCTGGCCATTTGGATGGCAATATAGATAGTTACCATAGAATACTTCTGTTTGGTATGTGGGTAGCATAAGAAGTTACAAACTCATTCTCTGAAAACAACATTCAGGCTCCATTCAGAGGCCTGTCACTGTGTCCGGGACTGCACTTCACAGACGATAAGATTGTTGGAAAGGACCATGGAAAGCAGGAACAAATTACTATCAATAATAAAGGAGATGTGCTGGGATTATTTTTTTACACAGAGGGTTGTGAGCTAAAATAAACTCTACGTTGCAATCAAACTAGAATGTGAATACATCTATATTAATTTAAAATTCTTAACATTTCATTTCCAAACTTGCCATTGCTTACTTGTCATTAATTAGTTTCACCTTCATAAAGCTGCCATTGATATTTAATAACATCTTGTTGAAAACAAAGTTTGATGATCTGTGTGGAAAAAAACAGCAACACCTGTTCTGATGCCACTGGAAACATTGAGTTAAGAGTCTAATTGTGCACAGTTCTGGCCAGCGAGCTATAATAAGGATATCAGCAAACTGGAGAGGGTGCAGAAAAGATTCACAAGGATGCTAATGGAACTGGAGGACTTAAGTTATAAACGGAGGTGGGATAGCTGGTATTTTTCCTCCCTGGTGCATAGAAGGCTCGCAGGAGACCCGATAGACCTATTTAAAACAATGAGGAGCGTAGATAAGGTGAATAGTCAGTCTATTTGCCAGGGTAGGAGGGTCCAAATCTGGAAAGTATAGATTTAAGGCAAGAGGGAAACAATTTTAAGACCTGAGGGTGATGGGTTATGGAAGGAGCTGTCAGAAGAAGTGGTAGGGGAGGACAATTAAAATGCTTGACAGTTATTTTGACAGATATGTAGATAGAAAAGATAGAAGAGGGATTTGGGTCAAATGCAGGAAAATGGCACTAGATCGGGTGTTGGTATGGAAAACTTGAGTCGAGGGGTCTGTTCTGTGCTGTATAACTCTATGACTCCATGCCTGTACAGTATGACTCAGTTAGTCGACAATGGATAATGTAGCCCAGTAAGATCTTGCCTCACTTGTGACTAGCTCACAAGCTTATAACTAGCCAAAAAGAGTCAAAAATATTGGTGGGCACCTGATGACATTTGCAAGTTTGCCAAGGATGAGGAAAAATGGCAGGAATGTTTACATATATAATGCTTTTCGCATCCTCAGAATGTTTGCAGTGCTTGATGTCCAGTTACAAGGTCATTGATCTCACTGCCATTAGTGGTATTTTGTAATATTTACTTCCAATACCAAACCATCACTTCTTTGCTATGTTGTTTGCAGTGTAATTATTGGTCAGGATGCCTGGACTTCCATTCAGACTTTAAATTTTAATCTTGTTCCTCCTCACTTTCAGTACATTGGAAAGTGTCACTTTTTTGCATCCAATATCGCCATGGTTGATTCGAAAGATCATAGGCCAATATCCTACAATACAAACCACTGGATGCATTTGTGCAGATGGATTCATACTATAGAATTACGCGTGGCAAAACAGGAGTCTTGCCCGTATGGGGGAATGCTTCCGAGTATCGTTTCCTACATCACATTTGCCACATCTGTCTGACACGAGATTTCATTCTAAAATACAATTCCACTTCTGGAAAGGGTGTTAAGTCTATGTTATTCTATAACAGTTTTTGTTGTTGTCATCATCGTTTCACCTAACCATGGCGTTAGTAGCGGGTAGTAATTCTCCAGCCCCTGTGTTGATCTTTATGTTCTGAAAAATTAACCATCTCAATATTCAGTTTTATAACAAAGATCCAGCATTTCTTTTGTGTTTTATTTGCAGGAATTCTTTGACCTATGGCCTGAACAGATGGGTGAAGTTCCTCCCTACAAAGGTCCCAGAACACCTGATGGCAGAGTATGTTTTAATTGGATTCATTGTAAAAGTGAGAACTCTGTTATAGAAAGACTTGCATTGACACAGAAACATCCTTGTTTTTATTGTGCACTTCACTATCTGTTCGGCGTTTTGCCACCAGTGTATTACCATCAGGTACACTGTGGACAGGTTGGCAGCTCATTTGTAGACAGCAGGGTTCCATAATATAATGAGGGCCCAATAATCTGATTGAAATCACGATAGCTGGGAGATGCATATTGGCTGGAACTTCTCTGGTCTTTTTTATAAAGTGTTCTAGATTCCTTCAAACTGGACCTCAGAACATAAATGTGTCTGCAGTTTAACATTTCCACCCTTGTATCAGTCCAGGGCTTGCTGACCCACAGTGACTCCCTGTTAAGCAGCACCTCAATTTTAATACTCATAGCCTTGTTATAAACTCTTCCCTGCACTTGCCTCTCCATACCCCTGTAATGCCTCCACATCAATAACCCACTGTGATAACAGGCCAATGCTAATTTTGACTTGTCGTTCATTCCTGAATTTAATCGTTCCATTATGGGGTTTCATGCTTTCTTCTGTCAAGTTTCCAAGCTCTGGAATTCTCTCCTTATACCTCCCTGCCTTTCCACCTCTTTTTCTTCCTTCAAGGCACTTGGTTAAAACTTCCATCTGCAAACAAAGTTTTGGTAATCTGGGCCAATATGGACAGATTACCTGAGGAGCCCTGGGATGTCTTTGCTAGATTAGGGATGAGATGTAAATACAAATATTTGAAAGGTGACAAGGCAGATTTAGGCCCTCTGTTGTTTGCTCTTAAACATTCAACGCCCTTATTCTGCTTTGACATTTGATTTTGTTGATTTTAGTAGAATCAAATTTCAGAAGTAAAGTGCAACACAAGATGTATTTCTAGCCCAATATTGCTGGTACTATCCTCAGGGTGCCAATCTAGATTTTGCACCCCAGTGTTAAAAGGTCACTTGGGCCCCAACCTTCTAGATCAGAGGCAAGAGGGATATCAGATATACCAAGGCTTGAACCAGCTGAACCAAGCCATGTTCTCTAGGGATGCAGCCTGACCTGCTGAGTTAATCCACCATTTTGTGACAAAGCAAGGCTGATGGTAGCTGATAAAGGCTATAACAAATTCCAGCTGGGTTCATTGTAAGTTCTGCTTGTCATTAATGAATGTTATTATTTTATAGGAAATAATCTATCACAAAATCATTGATTACTTTCTACACGGGAAGGAGGAGATTAAGGTCATTCCGTAAGTTTTAAACATGTCGCAGACGACTATTTTGTTCAGCTGGTAAAATGATATAAAAGTCCAACGGGGTTTTCTCTCTCTCTCTCTCTCTTCCTCTCTCTCACTTCTGCAGGACTCCTCCTGCTGACCACTGGTCCTTGGTTAGTGGACTGCCAACTTACGTTGCAGAAACTGGCTTAGTAAGTTTTGTTCTTTTAGCCACTAAAGCATTTTGTAAAGTAATAATAATAATACATTTTATTTACGGGCGCCTTTCAGGACTCTCAAGGACACCTTACAATTAAAACAAGCATGAAACAAAAACAACATATACAGCAACAATACACAATTCGGAGAGAGAGCAGCGGCAGCCAATCGCACCAGCATTCACTCTCACCTCCAGCAGCCATGTTTTCCGAGCCATCTGCAGCACACCAATAAAAATAAAACACAACATTAAAGAATTTAACATAAAAGATTAAAAAAATATCCCCCCACAATGGTTCCCACAGTGAGGGAAGGCAACAAAATCCAGTCCTGTACCTCTTGTTCACCCATGGTCGGGCCTATTGAGGCCTCTGCAGTCGCCGCAACGGCGGCCCGACGTTACAGGCCCTCTAGCCGGACGACGGGAGAACACTCTCAGCGGCTTGGAGTGTCTGGTAACGCAATTATATCTTGGAAAAGAACTCTAGGAGAAATATGGAATAGATTTAGTTACATGGAGCCAGGGAAAAGTCAGTAACAAAGAAACTCGCAATGCAAAACTCCATTGAGTCGGCCTTGAAACGCGGGGCAGGGAAGTAGCATAATTCTGAAGATAATTCACTACAGGATCTAATGGTGATGGCTACATGTTACAGGAGATGCTTGTGCTAGAATTGCTCCATGATCAAAGGCATTGAAAATCATTCCAGGCCTGGACTCCAATGTATGCGGGTTGCTCATGTAGATGGGATGCCCTTGTGAACAAACCAGCTTAATTTTAACCTTATTTGTGACACACCTTTCACTTGGCTTCGCAAGTTGGTCTATCTCTTGGAAACTGCGTGTGAGTCATTTCATTCTGTGCAGATGGATTTCTATATGGGGCCAAACCTCAGCTGAGGTTTTGGGAAACATCTTCATGGAATGTAGATGGAAACCTGGAGTTTATTGCCTTGAGTTATGTAAGGGCACATTTTTGAACTGAGGATTGCATCATTCTGTGGAATTTGAGCTCCGGTGCAAATGCGTTTCGTTTAAGACGAAATCCACACATGGAGGTTGGCTTAGTACTGAAAACCGAATGGAGGCATACTGTCCATGACAAATGAGGTGGGGTTGCAGGAAGGGGGATGCACCATGGTGGCAGGGTTGCAGAGAGGTGGGAATTTGTATGATGCAATCTGCAATCTGCATAAGTTGGAAGAGCAGAATTAGGCCATTTGACCCATGAAGTTTACTAAGCAATTCAATCATGGCTGATCTATCTTTTCCTGTCAACCCCTTCTGCCTTCTTCCCATAACCCTGACACCCGTACTAATAAAAAATCTATCAATTTCCACCTTAAAAATATCCATTGACGGCCTCCAGAGCCATCTGTGCCAATGAATTCCACAGATTCACCACCCTCTGACTAAAGAGGTACCTTGGGGCGGTGGATATGGGAAAGCCTCCCCACAAATTGTGTGAATGTATCAAACTTCTCCTGAAAGCACCTAGTTTCACATCAGCTGATGGGTTTCCTGAGGTTTAGGAAACATCTACAGATGGGACGCAGAATCTTCCTGGTCTCAAAGAAGTTCACCAGCAGTTGAGAAATACCTATTAGCGTACTTCAGGTGAATGTTCCATGTAACAACCCATGTCGTGGATCTCCAGCAGTCCAGGGATGGACCACTGCATGGACAACCACATACAGGAATCCCCATTATTTCCAAGTGGTTACCAAGTGGTCGAAAGATCGCTCTCAGATGGAAACCTTCTTGAGATTTGGGAAATCCATCCTTGTCAGCATAACATACAAAGCGAGTCAAACCGGAGGCTGAATGTTTCATTTATACACAGTCATGGAGTCATAGCGTGATTCAGTGTGGAGACAGGTCCTTCGGCCCAACATACCCACACCGGCCAATAATGTCCCAGGTACACTAGTCGCACTTGCCTGCACTTGGTCCATATCCCTCCAAACCTTTCTTGTCCAGTATTTGCCAGTTAGTACCCTGAGACAGGGAAGATATCCTCCCTCTTGTTCTCTACCAATAAAACCTAGAAGATTACTTGTTTGAGCCATCTTTCCATTTCGGTTGGTGCTTTTCTTCCAAGTTCACTCTTATATTCTCACCCAATTATACACATTTTACAGTTCTTGTGACCACATGGGTTTCCTCCAAGTGCTCCGGTTTCCTCCCACATCTCAAAGATGTGTGGGTTGGTTGATTCATTTTCCACTGTAAATTGATCATAGAGAATAAGTGAGTGATAGACTCTTGGAGGGAGATGATGAGATTGCGGGGAGAATAAAACATGGGATGAAGGTACTATTAGTGTAAATGTGTGGTTGATTGTTGGCTTGGACTCAGTGGGCCAAACAGCCTATTTCCATGCAGTCATTCTCTGTGACTAATTGAGTTCATTATTATCTTTACAGATTTGCAATATCATGAATGCAGCAACTGAAGATACATTCACCTTCCAGGTAAAACAACCAACAACTGGAGACACAAACCACTGATTTAGTATCCCCTTCAAATCCCAACTCCTCTCATTCAGAATGTCATTCAGAAACAAGCAAACCTAAGCCATAGTTGGCTTATCTGTTCAGAATCTAGTTCCAACAGTTATGGAATAAGTAAGGAATGAAATGAATGATCCATGCAGAATCAACATTTACTGTTTTATGCTCCATGTTTTCTGTTCTATGTTCCATGATTACTTTTCTATATTCACTGTTCTCTGTTCTATGAAAGGTTTAGAGGGATATGGGCCTAATGTGGACAAATGGGACTAGCTTAGATGGAGCACCTTGATCAGCATTGGCAAGTTGGGCTGAGGTACTGTACAAGGGAATATCTAAAATTGTCCAAGTAAAATGCTTAGTAAATGTTGAAAATCAACACAAATACCTTAGTTACTGATTCTTCTTGCAGCATTTATACCTCACCCAGATGATTATTCTGTTCTATAGGTTCATGCCATAGGGGCAGGAGTAGGCCATTTGGCCCATGGAATCTACTCCACCATTCAATCATGGCAGGTTCCCTCTCAACCCCATTCTCCTGCCTTCTCCCCATAACCCTTGCCATCCTTACTAATCGTTTGTGCCTTAATTTAGCTATTCATACACTACCCTTTTGTTCCTTTTCATCATTAGGATCATGCAGGGAAGTGAAAAACATCTTTATGTCAAATGGTAATTAAATCAGGGTATAATTGCCATTTCAGCAGCCATCAGCTGTGAAAGTGTGTGAGAGAGATGGTGAGAAAGCTGAAACAGAAATCACCGTACTTGCTGGATCAAGTGTTTTTTCCCTGTTATTTCCGCTCTTAGTGGATTATATTCCTCTCCCTTAAGTGTCAGAGTTGTGGTCACTCCAAAGTGTGTTGCACTTGCATTTCTCGGTCATGACAGTTGGCCCTTGTACAGAACTGGGAAAAGGAGCAAAACACATTGAGTGGCTCTTGGATAACAGAAGATAATTTTTACTTCCTGGCAAGAATAGCATATTTCAAACTAGTGCCATTTATAAATTATCTTTTTTCCCCTTCATTCAGACTGAACCTTTGGATAGTTTTGGATGGACAATCAAAAATGTCCTTTCAATGCCAATAGTAAACAAAAAGGAAGAGATTGTTGGAATCGCCACATTTTACAACAGGAAAGATGGGAAACCTTTTGATGAAATGGATGAGGTTCTTATGGAAGTAAGTCTCGTACTCTGGATCTTTTCACCTGATCGATTGTCCACTATGAGGTGCCTTCTTGGCATTTCATTATTTTCTGCCTCTGTTTCTACCCCTAGTCCTTGACCCAGTTCCTGGGTTGGTCTGTTCTCAACACGGACACATACGATAAAATGAGCAAGCTTGAACATCGAAAGGACATTGCCCAAGGAATGGTGCTCTATCATGTGAAATGCAGCAAGGAAGAAATTCAGAACATATTGGTATGTCTTTGCCCAAGAAGGCAAATGAGCTTCTTCTTTAAAAAAAGTTATTTTTAATGTTTGCAGGTGGCAGCAATTTGACAGGGGAGTGAGAACAATGTTGTTACCACAGTGCCACATTGTTGTCAGGCAATGATCCAATTCAGTGTGATTATGACAAATAATTTTTCAGGAAAGCATTTATACTGTTACTGTTCTAAGAAATGAATATATGGTGTGGCTCTTTAGTTTAGTTTAGTTTAGAGATACAGCATGGAAACAGACCCTTTGGCCAACTGAGTCTGTGCCGACCAAAACTCACCTGCACACTAATTATATCCTATGCACTAGGGACAAATTACAAAAGCCAAAATACCTACAAACCTCAACATTATTGACATGTGGGAGGAAACAGGAGCACCTAGAGAAAACACACGCGGTCACAGGGAGCATCCGTACAGACAAAACCCGTGGTCAGGATTGAACCCAGATCTCTGGCATTATAAGGCAGCAACTCTACCGTTGCGTCAATGTGCCCCCCAGGTCTGAGGCAGGAATTGACTCGCCTCGTAACCAATCTCTGAAAGCACTTCATTATGGTCAGATCAGGCAGAGCTGTGGAAAGAGAAATAGAGTTGAAGTCACTGGTTTCTTTTCCCTGAATGTTTCCAGCACTTTCTCTATTTACTCTTTTTTTTAGCCTGCTGGCAGTGGGTAGCGTGGGCCCAATTGGAGGTTGAAAGGGGACATTTTCCCCTTTGAGGAACAACTTTTTTTACACAAAGGGTGCTAGATATATGGAACGTGCTGCAGGAGGAAGTTGTTGAGGCAGGTACTATCACGACATTTAAGAAACAGTTGGACAGGTACATGGATAGAATAGTTTTAGAGGGATATGTGACAAACATAGGCTGTGTAGACTAGTGTAGATGGGGCATGTTGGTTGGTGTGGGCAAGTTGAGCTGAAGCGCATGTTTCTGCATTGTATCACTCTATTACTAATTCAAGGTATGGTTTGCTCTATAGATGAGGGACAAAAAAAACAGAGGAGTATGAGAAACAGGGGCATAGGTGTTTGTACAATGGTTGGCTCAGCCACTGAAGAAATAATCCAGAGTAATGTTAAGCTACAATCAAGCTGATAAACAAGATAGTTTAAATTCAATCTGCATCACATTATTTGCCTGCACTAAATAACATGGAGAATTGTATTATACAGTACCTTTTAACTCAAATAGTGACAGATCTGATGGCTGAAATAGGTTGAACTATATTCAGTATATTACTACAACAATATAGTATAACCTTCTTGCTACAGTAAATGATCCAAGCCAAATATTTATTCTATTTGTTTGAAGGTTTAATTATTTGTACAAGCACTAAATCTTGTTCTTTGTTATCAGCCAACAAGGGAATATTTTGGAAAAGAACCCAACGAATGTGATGAGCAAGAATTGCAAGAAATCTTGGTAAGACATGACAGATTGCTCCTGCTCAAAGTGTTCTAAACATGGACAGTCTTGGCAAAGTAATATCAAAGCTGCCGTTTATCAGTCCTGAGCTCTAACATGTGCAGCCTACAAGCGCAGGTGTACATGGACAAGTCAGTTACTACTTATTCAGCAATGTTAGTTTTGAGTTACTTATGTTACGGAATTGTTAGATCTGATGAAGGATCTTGACCTCAAGTGTTAACTTTGTTCAGACATACCCTCAGCAGAGGCACTAAGAGAAGATTGGGAACATGAACTAATGATAAAGATCCCGAAAGATAGATGGGAAAAGTATCTGATGAATACACATAATTGTTCCATTAATGCAAGACATAATTTAATTCAATTTAAATTATTACATAGACTATATTATTCAAAAACGAGGTTGAATAAATTTTACCCAAATGTCTCTCCCAGATGCGATAAATGTTTGTTTCAAAATGCCAATATAACACATTCATTTGTAGGATGTACAAAGTTGAATACATTTTGGAGCGATATATTTGATATATTTACAAAGCTCTTCGTCAAGAATAGAACCTAATATGGAATGGATTATATTTGGAATAATATTAGAAGATATCAATTTAAACAAAGACCAAAAAGTATTCTTTAATTATGGGTTAATAATTGGAAAGAAATTGATACTTAAATTTTGGAAAAATACAGCTATACCAACTATTAAAATGTGGATTAGGAATATGACGGACATAGCACACCTTGAAGAAATGAGACTCTGCCTAATAGATAAATATGACCAATTCTTAAGGAGTTGGTCACCTTTCATCGACTTTTTGGAATCATGTGATGCAGCAGTACCGTAAAGATTACTGATTTCAGGTCAGGTCGTGGATAGATTTACATCTCCAAACAAAGATTTGAAAAATTATTTTTTAAGGGTCTTTTTCTACTATTTCTACTTCCTATTTTTTCTTTTCTTATATACACACTTCATGTTTTTCTATTTTCTACTATTTATTTTTCCTCTTTCTTTTCTCTATTTTTTTTAATTTTTTTTAATTTTTTACCTCCTTTTCAAAAACATAAAACTAGAGGTTGTACATAGAATGCATTACGTTATGACATAGTTGGCACCTAAAATTAGGTGCCACTGTATTGTTTTGTATTGTATTAACTTCTAATGAAATAAACAGACATCAATTCCCATCCTACTCCCACCCTGACCTTTCTGTTTGGGGTCTCTTGCAGTCTTACAATGAGGCACAATGTGAGTTTAAGGAACAACACCCCATTTTTTTTTCTGGGTATACACCATCCTCTTGGACTCAATATTGAATTCTTCAACTTTCGCTATTTCAGACTTTCTTTCCTTCTGCATCAGAATTGGCCATTTCTGCCAGTCAACCATCTGTGATTTTGGTTCAGTTTTCCTCTTTCTATTAGTTGTAAGGCCCTGCCAGGCATATCCCACAGACAAGCTGGTTGGAACACACTACACAGACAAAGAAGCACAACCTGAGTTTAACCGTCATGTTAACTCATTTGGTCACACCCTGTCTGAGATATTCTTGTTGTTCTGTTCATCCCTCCCCCACCTTATGTGTTCCTGAAAACTAATTTGACTTCTCTCTTTCCCAGCTCTGTCAAAGGTTCTCAGACCAGAAACAATAACAGTTTCTGTTGTCTGAAGAAGTGTCTCGACCCCAAAAGTCACCCATTCCTTCTCTCCAGAGATGCTGCCTGTCCCTCTGAGTTACTCAAGCTTTTTGTGTCTAACTTTGGTTTAAACCAGCAATGGCAGTTCCTTCTTACACGCTATTTCTCTTTCCACAGAGGCGGCCTGCCCTACTGAATGTTTCCAGCATGTTTTATATTTATTTCACAATTTCGAAGCCAGATTGTGGTTACCACAAATACACTTTACCCTTCAATTTTCTCTCCGAATTCCACTACCCAAATTTTATTGGGATTGGGTTGAGGCTGAATGTTGCCATGGTGAACAACATTCTTCCATGTTTATTCCACCAATAAGTTCTTCTTTAATAATGACATTTTTAGCAGCATTGTTAATTAAGCTTTCCATTAGAACCAATTCAATATTTCATGATGAGTTCTGTAGATAAATTAATTGGATTCAATAACAAAGGTGATTTCATTATTACACAGAGGTCACTTCATATTTTCAACATTGAATTACAGTGTGAACAGTGTAATAGGTATTTAATGATCTTGCAAACTTTTTATTTCAATTTAATTTTTAGAGATATAGCTTGGAAACAGGCCCTTCAGTGCACCGTCCACACTGACCATCGACCCGATCACTATTAGTTCTGTTATCCCACTTTCGACATCCTACACACTAGGGGCAATTTTCAGAGGCCAATTTACCTACAAATCTCCACGTCTTTGGAATGTGGGAGGAAACCAGAGCACCTACACAAAACACACATGGTCACAGAGAGAACGTTCAAGCTCCATTGTACAGACAGCACTCGTAGTCAGGATTCAACTTGGGTCTCTGGCGCTATGAGGCAGCATCTCTACTGCTGCACCATTCTGCTGCCCTTATTGGGAACAGTTTTCAAATGAATGAAACTACAAGTATGATGAGACTTAAACTGCTTAAGCACATAGATAGAACATTGCAACTTACCGTCCCATATCCAACTTTTCCTATTAAACAATGTGACATCATTTTATTTACTAGGACAAGCAACTTCCGGCAGCAGAAGAATTTGACATTTATGAATTCAGTTTTAGTGATCTTGAACATGCTGAGATGGATCTTGTGCGGTGTGGCATTCAGATGTACTACGAATTAAAAGTGGTGAACAAATTCCATATTCCACGTGAGGTAGGTAATTCTATGCGATGAAATGCCTGAAAAGGAAGTGGCCAGAGAATTTTTTGATTTAAGATTCTGGGGATTCTTTGAAGTATTCAGATTCTAGATTTAACTTTCAGAAACATTATTGAACAAACTGGACATACCTTTCCCAATAGTCATGGATAGAGCTTGAAACAACTTGAAAACAGAGCCTTCCTGCCACTGAGTCCATGCCACCCTATTTACACTAATCCTACACTTATTTAATTTCATTCTTCCCACATTCCCATCAACTACCCATAGATTCCAGCATTACCTAGACACCAAGGGCAACTTACAGTAGCCAATTAACCAACCAACTTCACCTCCATCCCTTCAAAAAGAATATCCAACCCTAAAGATTCTCTATTATTGACATTTTTTGCACAACGTCTAAGTGGATAATTTCAGAGGTAAGTAACATGGGTCATAAAGTTCATAATTCCTAAATTCCCTTAAATTGTTAAAAAATGATGCATTTTACTGGCTGCTAAAGAAAAGCCTCCCTCATTTTCCTCAATTAACAGAATATTCCATGGATATTTCATAGGTGCTGGTCCGATTCATTTACTCGTTAAGTAAAGGATATCGAAAAATTACCTACCACAATTGGCGCCATGGATTTAACGTTGGGCAAACCATGTTCACGCTTATGATGGTAAGATTATTTCCAAAATCTTACCTTTTTAGAAGAACCAGAAGTTTCTAAAATGCAGATTAATGTCACAGACTGTTTTTCCCACCTCGATAAGAAAAGCATTGGTATCCATGAATAATTAAACAGAGGTATCCATTTAACATTCCAATGTAAGACATCTTTCCTTTCTGGCTACCCCTCCTTTGTTTCAATATCACCTTTAAAATGTGTTAAGATTCATTCTGAAAATTAAAAAATTGCAATTATTCCAAAATATATTTAATTCTCACGATGGTTGCTTTTTGTTTTATCAACCCAGAGCTTGACATTATTAATTGATGTCATGCTTTTAATTTCTTAATTCAAATAATCAATCTGCCAAGGCAGAATGTGAACCTGTGATCATTGGACTGCTTACCTATGCTACTGGAGTACAAGTCCAATGACTTAACCACAGCACTACCATTATGTTCATTACTACTTCACAAAGCACCTTTGAGATATATTTTGAAGTTAATGGCCCATATCAATGCAAGCTATAATTGTTGTGAAGATAGACACAAGATGCTGGAGTAACTCAGCGGGTCAGGCAGCATATCTGGAGAAAAAGAATAGGTGACGTTTTGGGTCGAGACCCTTCTTCAGACATCCAGTCTAGGATGTTCTAGGAAACGTCACCTATTTCCTTTCTCCAGAGGTGCTGCCTGACCCGCTGAGTTACTCCGGCATTTTGTGTCTATTTTTGGTGTACACCAGCATCTGCAGTTCCTTCCGACACATCATGTGTTCCTGTTATCCATGGAAACAGCATGTAAATAGCTTTACCCTATAAATTCAATGCTCACATTTTTGTGGATCTGCAATTTCTGATTACTGATTAAATATAGGTAAAGATTGATTTTCCTGCCACTGGAAGTTGCATTACCAAGGGCTGTGGCCTGCCGTGAAGATCAATTGGACAAAATCTCACATGTTGTTTTATTTCCGCAGACCGGTAAATTGAAAAACTATTATACAGACCTGGAAAGAATGGCCATGTTAACTGCGGGTTTTTGCCATGACATTGATCACAGGGGAACCAACAACTTGTACCAGCTGAAGTAAGTTGTTTGAGAATAGCTTATTTTCATATGTATCGAGGTGCAGTGAAAAGATTTTGTTGCATGCTAACTGTGTTCATAAACAGATGATAAATTAAACACTGATAAATTAAGTAGCATGTGATAAATAACATTATTCCAAAAAGAATTGGACATTTAACGTTGGATGTGATATTAACGTTTTAGAATCAGAATCAGTACTTCTGGATTAAAGTGTATTAGCTATAAGGAGAGACTGGATAAATAGTTGAAGGCTGGCAGGTGATAAAAAAAATAAAAAATAATAAGAGATTGACTTTAGAGTGTTTTTTCTGGAGTGGAAATGTCAAATGATAGAGGACAAAGGTTTCTGGTGTGAAGGGGAAATTTCAAGTAGATTCACTGAGCAAATGTTTGACATGGATTGGTAGATGTTTGGGATGTGCTACCTGGGGAGGTGTTAGATGCAGGCACAATAGCAACATTTAAGAGGCATCTAGGTAGACACATAAAGTTTTTCACTGTATCTCGGTAAACGTGACAATAATAAACCAATATCAAGATGCAGGGAAAAGAGGGTATGGACCACATGCTGCACTCTTTCTATGCTTCCATATACCCGTCAATCAAATAGCATCTGCTAAAAGAAAATAAAACAGTTAATGTTTCAGGTTAGATGACCAACCCTTATTTGGTTAAATTCAATTTATTAATTTATTAAGTACCCGTTCAATTTGTAGATAATGTTGAACACAGAACAAAAAGCGCAATCTCTTTATAATGGCAGATGATGCCATCTATAATGTAAGAATTGATGTTCATTTAGTAGTGCGATACTACAATGATAATTATGATCACGTAGATTTCTAGAGATCTGGAAATGGGCTTGGGAAGGGTAGATTATATGGAGGGTGAGTTACCGACATGGAGGATAACTTACTAACTGGATGGGAGGATAACTTACTAACTGGATAGTTTATGGATTGAGGGAATGTGACTTCTTGATAGGAGGGTAGTTTACTGACTTAAGTAGAAAAGCAAAAGGTTATCAGAATGCACGAGTTCATTTACTTCTTACTTATAGCTACATTTAAAAATCATTGAACAAGTCTCTTTGGTTTATCTGTTCCCTTTGTTCGTAGTCCTCTGGAAAGTCACTGTTGTCCATGGTAACAAGCAACCCACTATTTCTCATTGCTGTTTATTTATTACCAGGTCCCAGCACCCATTGGCTAAACTCCATGGTTCTTCAATCATGGAGCGTCACCACCTGGAGTTCAGCAAGACTTTACTTGCTGATGAGGTGAGTCTTGGAATCATGTGGACACGTAATTAGTCGGGGTCTTCTTCCTGAACTGATCAGACATTGGAGTGAAATTGAACAGAATGCGGTTGAAAAAGTGTGAACGGATGGTGTAATTCATTTGTTTGGTACCACTGTGTGTGGATGATAGCTCATCGCACGTTGACGTTAGTTCTTCCATTGAATTCATGAGGAATTTGAAACCTATCCCACCTGTTCTCTTCCAGACACTGAACATATTCCAGAACTTGAACAGGAGACAGTATGAACACGTCCTACGCCTGATGGATATCGCTATCATTGCTACAGACTTGGCTCTCTACTTTAAGTAAGGGGCAGTAAGTCTCCTTTATTGATGAACAGCATTGTTATTCATCTAGCAGACATAATACATTAGAAAGAGGATTGATGAGGCTTCACAGTGTCTCAGCCAAAGAACTGATCTGTCACAAAGATATATTGATTGATTGAAATTAGTTATAAAGTCAAAAGATTTAAAAAATGCATTGCCACATAGTTTAAATTCTTCCTTACAAGTGCAAACTCTTTGAGATCATATTACATAATTAACCCAACCACAGGGCCCTGCTGGGCAAGTTAAAGGTTTACAAGGTAAGCTTTAGCGTTTGCTTCTCTTTGCGGCACATCTTCCAGAGCGCAGCTGGCAGATCCGCTGCCTCACAGCACCGGAGACCCGGGTTTGATCCTGACCTTGGGTGCTGTTTGTGTGGAGTTTGCATGTTCTCCCTATGGGTTTCCTCCAGGAGCTCTGGTTTCCTCCCACGTCCCAAAAGATGTGCGAATTTGTAGGTTAATTGGCCTCTGTAAAATTGCCCCTAATGTGTAGGCAATGGATGAGAAAATAGGATAACATAGAACTAGTGTGAACAGGTGAGGGTTGGCATGGACATGGTGGGCTGAAGGGTCTGTTTCCATGCTGTACCACTGCACTCCAAACTCTAATGTACCTGAAGTAACAGAGTTGAGATGCTGGGAAGAAACGTTCTTGTACTGGCAGTCTGTGGACTGAAACCATCTGCACAATATACCTGGGCTGTCAAAGATACAAACAAAACGATGGAATTTAGAGCATGGCTCAGTAACTTATAAATATAAAGATGTCATTTGAAAAACATTGTTTGAAGTAGAATGAACAGTGATAAGAGGGATTACAGAGAAGAATATGCAAGTAATGTAGGGAATACGGAGAAGAATGTTTGCTATTGAGGAAGTATGTACATATCATAACACAGATGAGGATATTCAACCCATTTGTTCCATTCTGGCTCCCAAGGGAGCAATTTTATTTGTTCCATTCCCTCTTATTTCCCTGGAATCCTGCAAGGTTTTCTGTCTCACATGCTTGTCAACTCTCCTTTGATTCTTTTGCCACATACCTACACATACCTACATAGTCAATTAGTCATGAAACCAGTGCAGATAGACACAAAATGCTGGAGTAACTCAGCAGGACAGGCAGCATCTTTGAATAGAAGGAATGGGTGATGTTTCAGGTCAAGGCCCTTCTTCGGACTGCGAGTCAGGGGAGAGGGAGACAGCGATAAAGAAAGTAAGGTGTGAAAATGAGACATCTAAGGGGACGAAGTTCAAGGAAAATGTAGAATAGATCATTGTCAGTTTGGGGAAGGTGACAACGAAGCATACAAAGATAAAAAATGTAAACCAGGGGACAGTCAGACTGGTCAGAGAACTAAGAAGGGGGAGGGATGGAGAGAGAGAGGGAAAACAAGGGTTACAAATTTAGGGAAGTCGATACAGCTGGGTTGCAAATATGAGGTGCTGTTCCTCCAATTTGTGTTGGGCCTCACTCTGACAGTGAAGGAGGCCCAGGACAGAAAGGTCAGTATGGGAGTGGGAGAAGGAGTTAAAGTGTTTAGCAACCAGGATGTCATGTAAGTTCAGGTGGACTGAGCGGAGGTGTTCAGCGACACGATCGCCGAGCCCAGGCGTAATTGAATTGAATTGATTACATTTTATTAGCCAAGTATGTATACATACAAGGAATTCGCCTTGGTGTTTTGCTCGCAAGTAACAGCACGATATACAGTAGACAATTGAAAATAAAACATTATAATTTAAACATGTGAAGAATGCAATAAAATACCAGAGCACAAGGAGGCTAGAGACTTTTGGATGTTGAGTAGAGCTACTGCTTGTGGAAAAAAGCTGTTTTTATGTCTGGCTGTGGCGGTGTTCTGAGTCACCTTCCAGAGGGAAATGCTTCAAAGAGTTTATGGCCAGGGTGAGAGGGGTCAGAGATGATCTTACCCGCTCGCTTCCTGGTCCTTGCAGTGTACAGTTCGTCGATGGGGGGAAGGTTGCAGCCAACAACCTTCTCAGCTGATGTCGTGCTTGGTGTCTGAGCCAAACCAGACCATGATGAGGTGAGGACAGACTCTGCAATGGCTGTATAGAATTGGACCATCATTGCCTGTGGCAGATTGTGTTTTCTCAGCTGCCGCAGGAAGTACATCCTCTGTTGAGCCTTTTTGACTGTGGAGTCGATGTGGCCTCCCATTTTGGGTCCCTGGAGATGATGGTTCCAAGGAACCAGATGTGATTGTGATGTTGCTGATTGTGAGTAGGGTGAGGGGAGGGGGAGCTCTCCTAAAGTCTACAATCAATTCCACCATCTTAAGAGCATTGAGCTCCAGGTTGTTGCGATGGCACCAGAACGCCAGCTGTGTCATTTCCTGTCTGTAGGCAGATTCCTCCCCATCTTGGATTGGTACAATCAGGGTTGTGTCATCCGCAAACCTGAGAAACTTGACAGAGGTGTCTGTGGAGGTGCAGCCGTTGGTGTAGAGAGAGTAAAGGAGAGGGGAGAGTACGCAACCTTGAGGTGCTCCAATGCTGTGGGTCAGCGGGTCCGAGATGTGCTTTCCCAGCCTCACATGTGCTTCATTTCTGTCAGGAAGTTGGATCCATTGACAGAGGGGTTCAGGCACAGTCAACTGGGAGAGTTTGGAGTTTAGTAGCTCTGGCACAATGCAATGTCTCATAAATTCTGTACAAGTTGACATATGTTTGCCTACAGCTCTGTGCGATCCCAACATACCCTGAATGGCCAGCCATGCCCATAGCTATGTTTCCATGACATTGGAGTGCCGTCAAGAATGTTACTACCAGGGAGCCGATAGCACGCATATCTCAGCACAGCCTGGTCTCCTGATGTCAACAATGTCCCTAAAATAAGCAACAATCTAGCATAGTGTTCTCTCCATTCTTCAGTGTTCCTGAACAATCGTAGTTTGCAGCTATAGTAGGAATGAGGACTTCATGAAATGAATGCCTGAGGCTCGTATAGATCAGATACACTTACATGGTGCAACTTACAAAGAGACACAACTTCACCGGAAACGTTCCCGATGTTGGGGGAGTCCAGAACCTGGGGCCACTGTTTAAGAATAAGGGAGTAAGCCATTTAGAACGGAGATGAGGGAGCACTTTTTCTCACAGAGAGTTGTGAGTCTGTGGAATTCTCTGCCTCAGAGGGTGGTGGAGGCCGATTTTCTGGATACTTTCAAGAGAGATCTAGATAGGGCTCTTAAAGATAGCGGAGTCAGGGGATATGGGGAGAAGGCAGGAACAGGGTACTGATTGTGGATGATCAGCCATGATCACATTGAATGGCGGTGCTGGCTCGAAGGGCCAAATGGCCTACTCCTGCACCTATTGTCCTATTGTCTAAAGTCTGAGGAAGAGTCCCAACCCAAAATGTCGACCCGGAAGTGATCTACTCCAGCTAAAATCTATTTTTGTTTTAAAAAAAGGCTCAGCTATTCTATGTACAAGTATGTGCATTTTTGTATATGTGTGAATGAAATTACCTATCTGCACAGAATACATGTTATCAATAGTTTCCTACAGTGTTATTGGATATGTAATGGATGCCACTACAGTCAATAATCATTTCAAAAAAACAAATCAAACACCAAAATCCTTTTACCTGCAATAGTCAAAATTTTTCATGGAATAAACAATGTATCGTATATTCAATATATACTGCACAATAATAATCCTAAAATTTACAGAACTGATGCAACATGTTGTAATGTTGAGAAATTAGAGTCATAGATTCATGGAGCAAGTAACAGGCCCTTCATCCAAACTTGTCTATGCTGATCCAAATGCTTCATCTAAATGAATCCCATTTGCCCATTTGAACCTTATCCTTCTAAACCTTTCCTATCCATGTTCCTGACCAAATGTCTCTTAAATGCTGTTATTAACATTTACATATTAAAATCTTAGACACATTGTTAAATGTACATGATGGCTTCAGTCAGATGAGACGTGATCTAGATATTTACAGTTCCAAGTGTTCTTGCCGTAACTGTACTGCAAAATCTTATATTTCAAAGCATTTCACTACTTACTGAACAAATAAAACTCCTCCAGGGAAAGGTTCTGCTGCTTATCTTTGAGAATGGCTGGGTCAAACAGTGAATGTTGCTTTGTTTACAGGAGGCATGAAGGGTGCTCCATCTGGTGGTTAAGTTGCATTTTTAAACCGAAAGCTTGCATTTCGGTTCACAGTGACTCACAAAAAGGGTCTGAATAAGGGTCTTGACCTGAAACGTTGCCTATTTCCTTCGCTCCATCGATGCTGCCTCACCTGCTGAGTTTCTCCAGTGTCGCATTTCTCCAGCGTCACATTTTTGCGATTTTTCTCCGTGTCGCATCTCCGTCCCCCCCCTGCGGCTTACAACGTGGAGTGGTGCGGCTTTTCCTGGAGACCGGCCCGGAGCTTCAAGCCGCAGGCACGGCGCTGACCTGGGATCGCGGAGCCTGGGATCTTTTGCCGAGGATTGCCAGTGTAGGAGCTTCGACCGTGGGCCCTGTGGACTTTAACACCGTGAAGCAGAGGTCTCCAGTAAGAAGCGGCCGACTTGGAAGCTCTGATCCGTTCCGACGCCGGAGTTTCGATCATCCCAACGAGAGGGCTTGAACAGCAGACCATCTGCAACAGCAAGTGCAGAGAGTTCAGCCCCGACCAAGGGTGAACAAAGGAGGAAGATGACTGAACTTTATTGCCTTCCATCACCGTGAGGAATGTGGATTCTGCTGTGGTGGATGTTTATGTTAAATTTTATTTTATGTGAATTGTGTATTGATGTTTTTCTCACTTAGTGTGGCTGTAGGAAAACTCAAATTTCACTGTACCTTAGTGGTACATGTGACAATTAAATTGAATCTTGAATCTTGAAGTCCCTCCTGAAAGGAATTAAAGGTCTGTCTCACGAATCTGCGGTCATTGGCGGCGAAACGGGAAGAATCTGCCGCCATAGACCGCGCACTCGTGAGAAAGAACAATTCCCGGGCCGTGCGACGGTGTTCCCAACACCGCGCGGTGAAAAAATAAAATCGACAATGTCGAAAACCAAATACTCACCGCACAACCTCCACCAGTGATGCACGAGTGCGCACGGCCACAGTGTGGGTCGAGCGCCGTGCGTCAAACCTCCTCTGCCACAGCCTCCGCCAGTGACGCACGTGCCGCCGCCAGTGAGGCACGTGTGCTGCGCGGCCGCAGGCACAGCCACCACTACAGCGCCGCGATCAGGATGGCCGCCGCCACAGCCGCCGCTGGTGAGTCACGTGCGGGGGGCGACGTCATCGCAGTCGGCCCGCCCTTTTTTTACTTACCGCAAGCACGTGGGACCCGCCGTGTTTGAATTAACTCGTCCCCCGCGCAGCATGCGTGCGGCGCTCTGGTGGATAGGCTCGACGCTCTAGCCGTTGCCGCGCGGTCCTCGCTACCGGCGACACCGCGCTTCACCGCCGATGACCGCAAACAGGTAAGACACGTAAAACACGTAAAACAGGTAAAACAGCAGCAATAGGTCTTTTAAGTAATTTTTCTTTTAGCTTGGCATTCCCACTTTATTTTTAAAATGTCTTTAAATTTATTGTCAACTTTTGTTTGTGGTTCATGGGCATTGATCTCCCAGATTGGGGTGATGTTTGCCCAGCAGCAATCTATGAAAGGAAAATCAAATCAGAGAACCCTTCTTGTTCGGCACAACATTCCAATTAAGTAACAGAAAGAGGAACACAATTTGTAGAAGTAGAGAAACAAGGAACTTCAGATGCTGGTATGTACCAAAGATAGACAGACACATAGTGCTGGAATAATTCTGCTGGTCAGGCAGCATCTCTGGAGAAAAAGGATGGGTGACATTAAGAAGGGTCCCGACCCGAAACGTCCCAATCTTTTTCTCCAGAGATGCTGCCTGACCTCCTGAGTAACTTCAGCACTTTGTGTCTAACACACTTTGGAGAGATGAACATGTCACAAAATAAACCTGTTCCACAGAGTTCTTATTTATGTCAGGAAGGCTAGAAAAGTACAATTCTGCCAAAGTGCATCTTTCATGGGATTTAAATTGTTTCCATTCTTGCAGAAAGAGAACAATGTTTCAAAAAATTGTCGACCTCTCCAAAACGTATGAGGATGACAAGGCGTGGGTGGAGTATATGTCTCTGGAGAATACCAAGAAGGAAATAGTCATGTAAGTATAAGACGTTCAAAATGCAGCAAAGGCTGTGAAAAGCCTTGTACGTTTTAATGAATAACTCCATGGAAAAGTGATAACATTTGCTCTTACTACACCCAGGGCCATGATGATGACAGCATGTGACTTGTCAGCCATTACGAAACCCTGGGAGGTTCAGAGCAAGGTGAGTTCTCAAATCCAACAGCACATTGTACCACCGTGAACCTGTGTCATTTGGAAGGTCCTGTGGTGTTCCTGTGTGTAGACTAACATGTTATGGTGACATGGGGCTTTATTCTATGTGAACTATTATACTATTGTTTGATCTGTGTAATTCTTTGTCACACAAGGCTGTGGAGGCTAAGTCGGTGGATATATTTAAGGCAGAGATAGATAGATTCTTGATACGGGCATCAGAGGTTATGGGGAGTATAAATTAATGGAGTTTCAATTATGGCAGGAGGCTCCTTTTGAATCAACAAAGGCCACCACGTATTTCTCTGCATCCTGGCAGACAACTTGTACACAGTAAGATTCCATAAACAACAGTGTCATAATGATCACTAAAACTACCTTGGTTAATTAGATTCTTGATTAGTACAGGAGTCGGGGATTATGGGGTAAGCATGCTCTCCCATGCAGTAGAATGGGGTGAGAAGGGAGATAGATCAGCCATGATTGAATGATGGAGTAGACTTGATGGGCTGAATGGCCTAATTCTGCTCCTATCACTTTGATCTTATGAACCATTGTGTGGAATTTGAACGGTGTTAATCTAAATTACTAAATTTATTGGGAGTTATTCGTTAATTCATTCCAATGGAGATGTGGTAAATTAATGGTTAATAGATTATCTGTAGATCGAAGTAGCTACATAACCATAGAAAAATTGAAAGGTGGATAAATGGCTACATAATATGCTTGAACTTAAAATAGCTTATTGTTTTGATCTCTTTGATTGCAACAAGATGCTTTGCATGTTTGTGTATTATCTGTCATTTGTATTGGTTGAGAGTGTCCACATTGTTCTAACGGCATTCCCCCACTGTTCTTTAAATGCGGCATTGTCATGACTTTGGCATCACACAGAGAGTGGTGATTCACACAGAGAGTGGTGAATCTCTGGAATTCTCTGCCACAGAAGGTAGTTGAGGCCAGTTCATTGGCTATATTTAAGAGGGAGTTAGATGTGGCCCTTGTGGCTAAAGGGATCAGGGGGTATGGAGAGAAGGCAGGTAGAGGATACTGAGTTGGATGATCAGCCATGATCATATTGAATGGCCTACTCCTGCACCTATTTTCTATGTTTCTATAAGCAGAAAATATTAGCTTGATGAAAATGTTTTATGTTTGATAGTTTGAAGCAGATTTATTGAATGTGTGAATTATAATATTTCAATAGTTTGTATTGTAGCTACCTAGCAGTATCGGATGCTTCAAAATAACAGAGATCTTGTCTCTCTGTTCAGACACACTATGGGGATCATGAGTATAATTTTTATGGAGTTTCAATTGTGGCAGGCGGTGCCATTTGAATCAACATGGCCATTGACAATTAGGGAATCCCCAGCTATGAAGCTACATCACTATCCTTTTAATAACAAATAGATACATGGGAAAATCCACAATATTCACAATATTCATGGAATCAGGTAGAAGAATCTCCCTACAGGTTAGGGTCAGGTAAATGAAAACTGTATAGTCATCAATGCACCCATCCACCATAAACATATTCCTTTTATAGTTGGAGCCATTATTCATGGGTAGGACACAAAATTACAAATATTTTTAGATACATGAATAATCAAGTTACGTCTTTTTGTTATAATGCCATTCTCCTTTAGAAACATAGAAACATAGAACATAGGTGCAGGAGTAGGCCATTCGGCCCTTCGAGCCTGCACCGCCATTCAATATGATCATGGCTGATCATCCAACTCAGTATCCTGTACCTGCCTTCTCTCCATACCCCCTGATCCCTTTAGCCACAAGGGCCACATCTAACTCTCTCTTAAATATAGCCAATGAACTGGCCTCAACTACCTTCTGTGGCAGAGAATTCCACAGATTCACCACTCTCAGTGTGAAAAATGATTTTCTCATCTCGGTCCTAAAAGACTTCCCCCTTATCCTTAAACTGTGACCCCTTGTTCTGGACTTCCCCAACATCGGGAACAATCTTCCTGCATCTAGCCTGTCCAACCCCTTAAGAATCTTGTAAGTTTCTATAAGATCCCCCCTCAATCTTCTAAATTCTAGCGAGTACAAGCCGAGTCTATCCAGTCTTTCTTCATATGAAAGTCCTGTCATCCCAGGAATCAGTCTGGTGAACCTTCTCTGTACTCCCTCTATGGCAAGAATGTCTTTCATCAGATTTGGTGACCAAAACTGTATGCAATACTCCAGGTGTGGCCTCACCAAGACCCTGTACAACTGCAGTAGAACCTCCCTGCTCTTATACTCAAATCCTTTTGCTATGAATGCTAACATACCATTCGCTTTCTTCACTGCCTGCTGCACCTGCATGCCTACTTTCAATGACTGGTGTACCATGACACCCAGATCTCGTTGCATCTCCCCTTTTCCTAATCGCCCACCATTCAGATAATAGTCTACTTTCCTGTTTTTGCCACCAAAGTGGATAACCACACATTTATCCACATTATACTGCATCTGCCATGCATTTGCCCACTCACCGAACCTATCCAAGTCACCTTGCAGCCTCCTAGCATCCTCCTCACAGCTAACTCTGCCCCCCAGCTTCGTGTCATCCGCAAACTTGGAGATGTTGCATTCAATTCCCTCATCCAGATCATTAATATATATTGTAAATAGCTGGGGTCCCAGCACTGAGCCTTGCGGTACCCCACTAGTCACTGCCTGCCATTCTGAAAAGGACCCGTTTACTCCTACTCTTTGCTTCCTGTCTGCCAGCCAGTTCTCTATCCACATCAATACTGAACCCCCAATACCGTGTGCTTCACTTTGCAAATCTATTTTTCCACTATATATGCATATAACCCAGCCTTTTTGATTCACAAAAAATTACTTCATAAAACATATTCAAGTCAGGCATGGTTTTGTAAATTGAAGAATAGCTGAACCATAACAAATGTAGACTACTTGCTTCTTGATACACCAGTTTACTTTAGCGGTCTCAAACAGACAGGAGTTGCAAAGATGCAAAAGGAATCATTGGAGACCAGGGAGCATGTTGACTTCTGTCAATTATTGCTGGATGAGGCATAGGGTAGAGAGGGGTGTAAGGGCTAAAATATTCTCAAATAAAATCATAATAATAATCATAATCATAATCGTAATTTATTTGCCAAGAATGTTTAGCAACATACGAGGAATTTGGTTTGCCATACAGTCATAACAAAAAAGCAACAAGGCACACAACTACATAAAAACTGACATAAACTCAAACACCTCCTCCTACTTACCCCTGGACCATGACCCCACAGACGAGCACCAGGCCACTATCTCTAGCACCATCACTGACTTCATCCACTCCGGCTCCCTGCCCCCCCGAGCCTCCAACCTCATCGTTCCCCAGCCCCGCACAGCCCGATTTTACCTTCTCCCCAAAATCGACAAACCTGACTGTCCTGGTAGACCCATTGTCTCTGCCTTTTCGTGCCCTACCGAACGTATTTCCACCTACCTTGACTCCATCCTATCCCCCTGGTTAAATCCCTCCCTACCTATGTTCAAGACACCTCAGACACTCTCTGTCGTCTCCGGGCATTCCATTCTCTAGGCCCCCATCCCCTCATCTTCATCATGGACGACCAGTCACTCTACACCTCCAACCTCCACCAGGATGGTCTCAAAGCCCTCCGGTTCTTCCTCGACCGGAGAACCAACCAACACCCGTCCACTGATACTCTCCTCCGCCTAGCGGAATTGGTCCTTACCCTCAATAACTTCTCGTTTGACTCCTCCCATTTCCTCCAAATACAAGGCGTAGCTATGGGCACGCGCATGGGCCCCAGCTATGCCTGCCTCTTTGTAGGGTACGTCGAACAATCCTTGTTCGAGGCGTACCGTGGCCCTATCCCTGAACTGTACCTCTGCTACATCGACGATTGCTTTGGTGCTACTCGTGCACCCACACACAACTGACTGACTTCATCCGCTTCACCACTAACTTCCATCCAGCACTCAAATACACCTGGACCATTTCCGACACTTCCCTACCATTTCTTGACCTCACTATCTCCATCGCATGTGATAGACTCCTGACCGACATCCACTATAAACCTACTGACTCCCATGGCTATCTAGACTACACTTCTTCCCACCCTGCTTCCTGTAAGGACTCCATCCCCTACTCCCAATTCCTCTGTCTACGCCGCATCTGCTCCCAGGATGAGGTGTTCCACACCAGGGCATCGGAAATGTCCTAATTCTTCAGGGAACGTGGGTTCCCCTCCCCTACTATAGATTAGGCTCTCACCAGGGTCTCTTCAATACCCTGTAACACTGCTCTCTCTCCCCAACCACCACTCGTAACAAGGGCAGAGTCCCCCTAGTCCTCACCTTTCACCCCACTAGCCGTCACATACAACAAATAGTCCTCCGTCATTTTCACCACCTCCAACGTGATCCCACCACTAGCCACATCTTCCCATCTCCCCCCTGTCTGCTTTCCACAAAGACTGCTCCCTCCGTAACTCCCTGGTCAATTCTTCCCTTCCCTCCCGCTCCCTTCCCGGGCACTTTCCCTTGCCACTGCAAGAGATGCTACACTTATCGCTTTACCTCCCCCCGCGACTCCATTCATGGACCTAAGCAGTTGTGCCAGGTGCGACAGAGGTTCACCTGCATCTCCTCCAACCTCATCTATTGCATCCGCTGCTCTAGATGTCAGCTGATCTACATCGGTGAGACCAAGCGTAGGTTAACCAACGTGATCTCCCGGTGGCTCAGCACTTCAACTCCCCCTCCCATTGCGAACCCGACCTTTCTGACCTGGACCTCCTCCATGGCCAGAGTGAGCACCACCGGAAATTGGATGAGCAGCACCTCATATTCCGCTTGGGCAGTTTGCCCCCTAGCGGCATAAACATTGACTTCTCCAATTTCCGGTAGCCCTTGCTGTCTCCTCCCCTTCTCAGCTGTCCCTCAGCCCTCTGGCTCCTCCTCTTCCTTTCTTCTTTCTTCTCCCCGCCCCCCCCCCCCCCCACCCCACATCAGTCTGAAGAAGGGTTTCGGCCCGAAACGTTGCCTATTTCCTTCGCTCCATAAATGCTGCTGCACCCGCTGAGTTTCTCCAGCACTTTTGTCTACCTAAACATCCACCACAGTGGTCCCCCACATTCCCCACTGTGATGGAAGGCCATAATGTCTTATATTCTTCCCTCCTTTCCTCCCGTGGTCGGGGGAGTCGAACCATCTGCAGCCAGCAATCGAGCTCCCTCATCAGGGCAGTCTAAGCTCCCACATCGGGGCGGTCGAAAACTCCTGCGGCTTGGAGTACCCGAAATCAGTCCCTAGTCAGGGACAGTGAGCTCCACGATGTTGAAGTCCACAGCACCTGCAGGTTGAAGCACCAAAGGCCGACCCCTGGTAAAGGGATCGCCCACTCCGAGATGTTAAAGTCCACAGGCTCCACGGTTTTGGAGCTCTAGAAGTTCCAGCAAGCGGCCGCCAACTCCACGATGTTAGGCCGCAGTGCAGACGGAGATACAACACAGAAAATGTTGCATCTCCGTCGAGGAAAGAGATTAAAAAAGTTTCTCCCCCCCCCCCCAAAAATACAGAACTAAAGATAAACTAACACATACATTTTACAACAAAATAAAAACACGAAGAAGGAAAAGACTAAGACAGACCATTGTCGAGGCAGCCATCGTGCGGTGCCCCCTGGGTAAGAGCCTCAGACTGATACCTTGTTATGGCTGAAGTAGCTGAGGCAGCATAACATGAGTGTGCAGTAACTCTCACAAGCAACAATATGATAATGACCAGATAATCTATGTTAGGAATGTTGTATGGGGAATCTGTACTGTATTGGCCAGGGCATTTGTGGTAACTCCCTGGCTTCCTATTGTTCCAGACATCCCTCTTCCACCCTTTTTGCAATTTAAAATGAACTAACCTCTCTCTTCCCTGGTTCTGATTCAGGCGTTTCCTGAAAGATTGACCTTCTTTCCACAGATGCTGCCTGACCTGTTGAGTGTTTCCAGTGCCTTCTGATATTATTTTAGATTTCCAACGTTTTTGGCGCTCTTTCAACATTCACATAGTTGGTTTAAGTCTTAAGGAATATTTCAGGAGGCTTCTGTTGCACTGAAATAGGAAACGGAGAAACAGACAAATGGCCCACTCTTGATTGCTAGCTGGTCCTGATCTCACTGGTTTCATTCATTTCTGGGCTCAGACTGGAGCAGAAAATCAAAACAAGAAGAAATGATGCTGAAGTGAATTACAAAACTGGATACTGAGCCAAACTCAACAATTTTTGTATTTGTGTTGTGTTATAGGTGGCTCTGTTAGTAGCAGCGGAATTCTGGGAACAGGGAGACTTGGAACGATCTGTATTGCAACAAAATCCTATTGTGAGTAAGGAACAATATGCAAATATATCAGGTTCATGTCGAATTTCCAGCATTAAGAAAAGTTATTTAATCACGCAGCTCTCTGCTAGTGTTTGGCCTCCACAAGTGGTTGGTTCTGACTGGGTCTCACCCTGTCTCCAAACCTTTGGCTTCCTTTTTCCCTTGTGTTCATCAAGCTTCCCATATAATATTCTCCTCATACACTCCAAATAATTACAAATTTCAATTACTATTAGCTCTCTCGGTAAAGAAGCTTCTCATAAATTCATAATCGGATCGATTAACGACTATCTCATATTTGCAGTCCTTATTTTGGATTGCCCTGTCATCTACAAATAAAAGCTATCAAACCTGCCTACAGATTTAAAGACCCCAGTTAAGTCACCTCTTGATCACTTTACTAAGCCGAGCTTCATTGTCCCAGAGCAGTTGTAGGCAGGAACATATAGAGCAATTTATCTTGAGCAATTTTAGCAACAATGCTTTTATAGATAAACAGAATAACTCTACACTGCGTTTAAACTTCACAGATTTTAACTTTTCAGTTATATTTATTTAAATCCCTAGCCCATGATGGACAGGAATAAATCTGATGAGCTTCCCAAGCTTCAAGTTGGTTTCATTGACTTTGTGTGCACATTTGTCTACAAGGTACGTGGATGTGATTTGTTTTGTAACTTCTAGAGGGGTTTGCCTCTTAAGCATGTTAAAAATATTCTTTTAATGATTTCCTGAAAATATTGCTTCAGGTGAAGCAAACCACAGTATTACAACCAAATTCATTTGTGCTTCCAAGTTCTACCAGCAGCTTGGGTCAATCACAGAGAAACAGACCTTAGCTGGAGAGTTAAAGCATGTTCCAACATTAAAAAGGCAACTAGTCTGTTGGTAAGACTGGAACATCTATCTTCTAACAGGCAGGTCTCCTTAACATCATTGCTATGGCTCCAAGTGCAAGCTGAACACATCGGAACGTCTTCTGCGGGCTAAATTCAAACCCTAAGTGGAAAATTAGGCAAACATCTGTATGTGACTATCGCACATTACCTCTGCATGGCCTTGTTATTTCACCTGCAATCAAATAGACATCCACCAGTAAAACACAAAGTGCAGGAGTAACTCAGCATGTCAGGCAGCATCTGTGGAAGGAATGAACAGGCAACGTTTCGGATCGGGATCTTTCTTCAGATTTATTGAATATCTTATATTGAGTCTGAAGAAGAGTCCCAACCTGAAATGCTGCCTAACCATTCCCTCCACAGATGCTGCCTGACACGCTGAGTTACTGTAGCACTTTGTGTCTTGCTCAAGATTCCACCATCTGCAGTTGCTTGTATCTCCAGCCATCCACCAGCTCCCTGTTGACACAATAGGTGAAGGTGAAGGAAGAAAGATTTAATAGGAATCTGAGGGGTAACTTTTTCACACAAAGGGTGGTGGGTGTATGGAACGAACTGCCAGAGGAGGTAGATGAGGCGGGGACTATCGCAACGTTTAAGAAACATTGGACAATTACATGGATAGGACAGGTTTAGAGGGATATGGGCCAAACGCAGGCAGGTAGGACTAGTGTAGATGGGATATGTTGGTTGGTGTGGGCAAGTTGGGCCGAAGTGCCTGTTTCCACACCGTATGACTCCAATGTGGTTGTTGTCTAATCCAGAAATTAATTTGTAAACATACACAATGAAAGATGAAATAAAGAAGGCTATGATGTTTGTAGCTCTGTGTGTGCTTCTAAAAATCAATTAGAATAAGCACAATGGTTTTAATGGTTCTTGCTATTGAGGGAATGCAGCGTAGGTTCACAAAGTTAATTCCGGGATGGCGGGACTGTCATATGCTGAGAGAATGGAGCAGCTGGGCTTGTATACACTGGAATTTAGAAGGATGAGAGGGGATCTTATTGAAACATATAATATTATTAAGGGTTTGGACACGCTAGAGGCAGGAATCGTGTTCCCGATGTTGGGGGAGTCCAGAACCAGGGGCCACAGTTTAAGAATAAGGGGTAAGGCGTTTAGAACGGAGATGAGGAAACACTTTTTCACACAGAGAGTTGTTAGTCTGTGGAATTCTCTGCCTCAGAGGGCGGTGGAGGCCAGTTCTCTGGATACTTTCAAGAGAGAGATTGATGGGGCTCTGAAAGATAGTGGAGTCAGGGGATATGGGGAGAAGGCAGGAACGGGGTACTGATCGTGGATGATCAGCCCTGATCACGCTCGAAGGGCCGAATGGCCGACTCCTGCACCTATTGTCTTTGGTCTAAAACAAAGAACATAAAACAGTACAGCACAGGAAAGGGCCCTTTGGCCCACAATGTTTGTGCCAAACATGATGCCTAGCTGAACTAATCTCACCTGTCTGCACATGATCCGTATCCCTCTATTCCCTACACTTCCATGTGCCTATCTAAAATCCTTTTAAACACCACTATCATATCTGCCTCCACCACCACCCCTGGCAATGCATTCCAATTCCCTGTCACCCTTTGTGTAGAAAACTTGCCCCACATATCTCCATTCACCTTTCTCCTCTTAGCTTATAGCTATGCCCTCTAGTACTGGACATTTCCCCCCCTGGGAAAAAGGTTCTGAATGTCTACCCTATCCATGCCTTTCTCAAGAGCGGAACTCGCTATCAAAACATGGAGGGGACGGGGGACACAATTTTTGGCGGCCGCGCGCACATGTGCACACACACACACACGTGCGCATGCGCACACTCACACAAACGCGCTCAATCCAGCGCTAATGCAGCTCAACCCTGCCTGTCTCGCCGGGTTAACTACAGCTCTGCCTGGACTGACGGGACACCAGCGCTGCTTCTCTGCACTGGCCATATTTCCCGCAAGCCCAGGCGGGACAGGCTGAGTTGAGTTGGGTTTAGCACTGTTTCTCTGCGCTGGCTGTGGGCCTGGGGGTACAGCTCCCGTCTGACTCCCGACCTCTCTGGCCACCCGCGGGGGGGGGGGGGGGGGCACTCGGGACAGCGCCGGAGACCCGGCCGGGATCGATCCTGGATCCTGCCTGCGGATGAGGCGCAGGTCTGTGCCACGTCTCCCTCCTCCAATCGCCACACTCTATCCTCAGTCCCACCCGCCCCCCCACTCCTCCCTCCTCCAATCATCGCGCCCTCGATCATCAGTCCCACCACCACTGTCTCGCGGAAAGCGGAGATTTTAAAATACGGATCACAAAAACTTGGGGGGGATGTCCCCCACCTCTCAAAACATGGGGGGGACGTGTCCCCTCTGGCTCCCCCCCCCCGGGTTTTCCGCCCCTGCCTTTCATAATTATATATACTTCTATCAAGTCTCCCTTGTACTTCTGTCATTCCAGAGAAAACAATCTCCAATCTCCTCTGCAGCTGAAACCCTCAAATCGAAGCAGCATTCTGGTAAACTTTCTCTGCATCCTCTCCAAAGCTCGATAGAATTATGTTCACACAACTGAAGATGTGTCTGATTGTTAGCAAATTCACCTAGTGGTCATACCCAAGAATGTCAATTGTAGTGAAATCTTAGGGATTGTAACATCCAGTCCTACTAATCAATCAACTGGATGAATTTATGGGAAAATCTTCAGCCAGGTTTCAACATTTTAGATTGTGGAAATAACAAGCTCTCGGTTAAATTTGGTAGTTAGGTACTTGGGTACCAGTGCAGGTTGCCAGTTACAATTGCTTTCTTTCAGGAATTCTCTCGCTTTCACGAGGCTATCACACCAATGCTCAATGGTCTGCTCAACAACAGGAAAGAATGGAAAGCTCTCGCTGATGAATATGACACGAAAGTAAAAGCTTTGATGGAAGCCAAAGATAAGAAAGCAGAAGAGCTAGAAGCAAAGAAAGGTGATAAACCTAAGGTTTTTTTCCCCCCTCAATAATCAGAGGCTGGCAAATACTGGCCTTCCATGGACTTTAGAAACTTCAAACTTTTTCTTAGGATGAGCAATTACCTGGGGATTCTGAAGGATTTATTGCTCTTGCCCTTCTCTTGCATTAAAATCAAGCCCAGAGTGAGGCACTCAGGGTGAGACACAGCTGGTAGAGCTGCTGCCTCATGGTGCCGGAGACGCCAGTCTGATCCTAACCTCGGGTGCTGTGTATGTGGAGTTTGCATGTTCTCCCTGTGACCCACACCCACATCCTTGTTTGGAAAACTATCCCAACATGGTTTCCTGCAGCTCAGAAACCTAGAATCCACTGATAGCTTGCTTGCTAAGTCAGCATGCTCAGTTCCAAAGTCTCCATCAACACTGTGCCATGAATCTATTACCCTTTCATTCCTTCTTTCCCTTGTGGAAGGACACGATCAATTTGAAAAGTAGCCTCGCCACATAGTAGTGACCACCTCCAAATGTGATTATCATCTTTATTTCAAGCTGTCCTGTCAATGTGTTTTGACTTCAACGGCCCTGACCTACCTAGAATCCCTAACCATGGTTCCCATACATCATTATCTATGTATCTCCATTTCCCAACATCAGTCCGAAGGGTCTTGAACCGAAACGTCACCCATTCCTTCGCTCCAGAGAAGCTGCCTGTCCCTGCTGAGTTACTCCAGCATTTTTTGTTTATCTTCCGTATAATCCAGCATCTGCAGTTCCTTCATACACATCACTATTTTTACCTGGTATAGATGTGGGAAGCAGATTCCACTGTGGGTTCAGTAGCAAAACAATAGCTCCGACACACCCGATAGCTTTTGACAAAAGGTAAGGCTATTGTCTTCTGTCAAAGCTTTCACTGAACATAACACTTGTTTGTGTACAAGGAAAATTGAATCAGCGGTTAAAAACAAACAACAACCTGAAGCGAGAAGTTGTGGAGGATATTCAGTATAAGGTTTTACTCCCGGTGAAAGAGCAGGAACTAAAGGAACTCAAAGAAAATGACCTTTTGGCCCCATCCAGACCAATTTTTGCGGCTAGAATTCTGAAGATACGCCCTATTAAAAAGCAAAAACATTTGACTAGAAATTTAAAATATTTGTTAAATAAACATTTACACATATTGAAATGATATTGTTATATTCATGCAACCAAGTTAAAAAAACATTTAAAAGTGCAGCTTTTACAAATTAGTAAATTCTCAATAGAAAATAATAGCTCAATAAAACACAGAGAAAATTTGACCATAGAGAATATAGTATATAGGGGACCTTTATGTCAGGGCTAAAAAGCATAGAAAAGATAGACAAAGTGTTGGAGTAACTCAACAAGAGAACCGGCATGCCTGGGGAAATGTTTTTCCCACTTCCAGTTCCCCTCCTTCCTCCTACTTTCAGCCTGAGGAAGGGTTCCAACCCGAAATGTCACCTGTTCCTTTTCTCCATACTTGCTGCCTGACCCGCTAAGTTTCTCCAGCACTTTTTGTCTATCTTAAGCATAGAAAATAATTTTTTACATAGAGAATACTGGGATAAAATAACCTCTCTAGTATATTTTGTGCCATAAAGCACCAATTAAATGTTTTGAAACTTATTTTCCCGTATTCATTTTACGCCTTTGCTCATTGTTGCTTTGGCTTTCCCATTTCAGCCACCACTGCTGCTGCTGACGCAGAGAAAGCTCAATCGAAAACCTGTTGTGTGTGTTAGCCTTGTGGTTCCTCGCTGCCTCTCTCTTCGGTATTCACAATGACGAGACTGCACGAACTGTACGGAAGTGACATCTGTTTATCCAGTGACTTGTGCTTGGATTCTAGTAATGTGTCGAGGAATGACCAGGTGATGAGACCAGCCTGCGGCAAAGGGATTAATTCATTACAGTGGTAAATCTGTTGTGTGTGGCACTTGTGCTTTAGTCCCTACTATGTACATCATAATACATTTTGAAACAAATAAAAATGGGGAACTTCCCAAGTTTTGTGGTGATGGAACTCGATGGACAGCAGCTCAAAATAAGTTCTGTTCTAAGCAATATTCTGTTTCTTTGGTGATGGTGAGAATAAATATTGAGTAGGAAGTACAAAAAGTCAATGTGCTACTGTCCTATTACCCTGCCATCCCAAATAACTGCTTCCATCCAGAAGGAATATTTCCGATCACAACATTTCATTTAAACATTTGATGAATAAATAAATAATACCTGCATGTACAAGCGGTAATAGAAACTACTCCTTTCAGTGTGTTTTTGCTCAAATAGCTTTGATCCAACATTATTTTTTAACAATTTATTCAACTTTAGTGTTCAAACATGCATGCAAAATAACATTGGGGTTATAAATCATAATGAAATCATTGAAATATAATTTTGCAGCATGGGATTCTAAGTATGTCATTCCTTTAGTCAAATGTGAATCTGGAAGGCAGGATGCAAGAGAGTTGGTACAGATATTGCAATAATGATGCCTTGTGATCAACTTGATTGTGTTGTTGCATTATTACTCCATTAAAATAATTCATTTGCTAACCACACCTTGTAATCTTTGACCCAACTGAAAATTGGGAAAGCATCTTTGAACGTTAGCCTCTTTGGAAACAGGTGTCGAAACTCCTCTACATTTTAGATCTCTTTACCCAGATGCTTTTTAAATTAAAAAAAAATTCTTGTGATAAATTGCAAAAGTATGTCACGTCATGTTGTTAAATTTACTTATTTTCCAAATTCCTATCAACATGCAAAATTGTGTTAATATAAAATCAAAATGGATCTGTTCAGTCTTTATACATTTTGTGAAATGTTTGTAACACTAATTAAATATTTAAAGATTATTTTGAGTTTTTTCAGAAGTTACACAATGGAATAGACTAAGGTATTACTGGATTCGTTAGGTTTAGACCTACTCTCTGAGAAGATGCTTCAGCAGGGTTTCCATACTGGTGGCTATATTTTCATGTAACAGAACCATATAGAAACACCCATATGATTAATGCAAAATAAAAAACATATGTCGAGATAAAGACTACATACAGTGCTAATTAATTTGTAGCTAACCACGGTATTGAATGTTGGGTGTTGAATGTATAGTTTTAACTTAAGCATATCAGGATATATCACCCAAACAAATAAGAATGTTCACCATTGAATCATATAAAATATGCAATTATCAGATCTTCTGTGACAATGTCCCATTAAATGAAGACTCTGAGTTGTACACTCAAAGTGTGATTTAAAAGGAACAAATGAAAAGACACTTCTACTTACTGAGTACATTTAATCATTAGTGTTTGAGTAAATTGTATATATAACCATTTGTAATACATTTTGTTTGTGTTGTGTACCTGCAATAATATTTTCATTTATAAATGATACAAACTAGATTTGCACTTTGTTATCCTAAGGAAGGCTTTAAAAATCTGTCAATGTCACTACATTCTTTCACCAACTACAATGTAGCTGTCAAATGTAGCCTGTGTTGTGATTTTATTATAAATAGCTGAGAATAAGCAAGAGCTTTGAAAGTGGACATGCCTTGAAGAAAATTCAGAATGCAGTCATATGAAGACAAATGCTTGACGCAAATGTAGTGAAGGATTGAGTGATGAAGGTGATTTAAAAAAAAAAACAGGTTGATAATATACATGAAGAACCTAATAGTATGTCTTCGGATTATGCAGCCTCATGACAAAGATGACAAAGAGAAATTAAAAATATATATTTCTCTGAGAAAGGAGAACAGTGTGGGATCAGGCAAAGAGTACATATTTAGTGTACTCTGACCAAGTCTGTCTTAAACTCCAAAGAGCAAAATAAATGGCAGGTAGTGGATTTCCTAAAATTGATCATAACCTGTAAACCTAGAATGTTCAACATTTATTTATATGGCTGGTACCAATATTGTATCAGTACTATTTTTATACAGGATTACCACATTTTGATTTACATTGATTCATCACTCAATGAACAAGCAGCATGACTTTCAACACCAGTAGACTAGAAACAAATGTTGTACCAAACAATGGTTATATAGCATATAAATACAAAACTCCAGTGGCAGAAAGTTTGCATCTTTCAGCAAAGCTGACCTGGTCACCGCATTCTTGTTAGAACTTACTTGGTGTTAAGGCTGCACAAGGTAAAGAAAAACAATATGTGGCGAGCAAGGAATTGTGGCGTTCATCTTAAACATTAAAATTATCATTCATCGTAGATTGTCATTACGAACATTGATAATAAATGCTTTAATTTTAAGTGCTTGCCCCTGCCATGTTTAAAAAAAGAAACCCTATTAACAATATTTAACAGCTCTCTGTTCGGTATTACAGCATTTAATTCCACACTTACAAGGATTACTGACACCATTGCATAATAATGCACACCAATGTGTACAGACTAGTAATTCATTGGTTGATAAATCTTCTTGAGGCAGAAACACTCAGCCAAACACTCCTAATTCATCTGTCATTTCATTAATGCATTTCAAGGTCAATTTGGATTTAATTTTTATGTATTTAACTATTGAATATTATTTTTTTTGCAAATTCATATTTCTTATTAATTTACTGTGTGATGGATGCAGGTTAGCTGTATATAAATACAGCACATGAATGGTAACCTTATGTATAAATGGTAAAAGTAGTTGGATCTGGTTCCACTCTTTTTTCTTTCCAGCATTGGTGTCTTCGAGAAACAAATATTGTCAGGCAAAAAAAAATATATATATTCGACATGTTAATGCTCATGGTCTGAAAATGTTAAAATGCCACTTGACAACTAATGATTTATTAAACAATATCCTAGTTCCAGAACAAGGACTGTCTTCACCTTGTAAATGGCTGAAATATATTTTACGCCTGCATGCATCCAACTGCTTGGCAGTTTTAAGCACTGCTTGACCTAATTTTGGGGTTTATCTATCGATGCATGCGATTACAGATAAGTTTAGAGAAAATACCTAATTAGTAACAAAGTAAAGGTTTTGTCATTGTTGTTCACTTCCCCTCCACTGCAAATAAATCCTGATTAAAGTATAATTTGTGACTGGACCACATCAGCAGGCAAAAATATCTGTTCTGTTATGGTTCAGTTCAAATGAATGTCATTTGTTTAGGATAATTAACTTCCATTATCACAACTCTCTAATTTTGGGAGATATTGAACCCCCACCTTCACTGTGCTACTGACAGAGTATAACCATATAACCATTACAGCATGGAAGCAGGCCATCTCGGCCCTTCAAGTCCGTGCCGAACATTTAAAAATAATAATCAATAAATAAATAAATAAATAAATAAATAAATAGATAGATAGATAGATAAATACTTCCCCCTAGTCCCATCTACCTGCACTCAGACCATAACCCTCCATTCCTTTCCCGTCCATATACCCATCCAATCTATTTTTAAAGGATAAAATCGAACCAGCCTCCACCACTGCCACTGGAAGCTCATTCCACACAGCTACCACTCTCTCCTAATGTTACCCCTAAACTTCTGTCCCTTAATTCTCAAGTCATGTCCCCTTGTTTGAATCTTCCCTACTCTCAATGGAAAAAGCTTATCCACGTCAACTCTGTCTAACCCGCTCATAATTTTGTTGACATCCTTCCTATAATTAGGCGACCAAAATTGTACTCCATACTCCAGAATTGGCCTCACCAATGCCTTGTACAATTTTAACATTACATCCCAACTTCTATATTCACTGCTCTGATTTATAAAGGCCAGCACACCAAAAGCTTTCTTTACCACCCTATCTACATGAGATTCCACCTTCAGGGAACTATGCACAGTTATTCCTAGATCCCTCTGTTCAACTGCATTCCTCAATTCTCTACCATTTACCATGTATCATTGAACATCATTGAAGGTTCCATCTTCTCGAGAATATGTTAAACTAATGCAAATAATCAGGTAGCTAGTTTACTCCGGTGTCCTTGCTGAGTTTATCCACCAAGTATGTAATCTTATTGTTTATCTCCTTTTAAGAGTTCATTCAAATTGCTCTCTTTTCTTATGCCAGGTGTGGCATACACTGCGTCTTACACTGTGTGTGAAGAGTTTAAAAAAAAAGATCAAAATGCTAGGTACTGGAAATCTCAGATCAAGCAGTATTGTGAAAGGAAAAAGAGTTAATGTTTCTGAAACTTTTACTGCGTCTCTGCATTGAACTGATTAAAACAATTTTTTTTTCATGCGTGTAATATATACTTTACAGGCTGCAAAATACTCACACTATTCAGCAGTGAAAGGTGCTTTATAAATACAGGCTATTTGTTTTTCTTCATGGATATATATTTAATCATGGAGCAATTCTCTGCTCTTGAAATAGGACTATGGTATCAAGAGTGTTTAATTGTCACATGTACCAATTATTACATGCAGCAGTGTAACAGGCCTGTAATTACAGTATTCGTAGATGGCATCACAAACCAAAATTCAATAAACACTGCAGTATTAGTGCAAACACGTCCAAAGATCTTAGTGCAACAAAGACAGTTCATATTCTTGTGTTCTGGACCCTAACGGTTGTTGCGAAGCTGTTCCTAAACTAGGTCAGTTTTCAGACTCCCATACTTTCTTGCCAATGATAGAAGTGAAATGAGAGCAAAGCCACGGTTGTCCACGCCCTTGATGATGCTAGCTGCCTTTTTACGGCAACACCTCCTATAGATCTTTTTGATGGTGGGGAGGTTAGTACCAGTGATGGACTCGGTGGCATCAACCACTTTTTGTAATCTTCTTCATTTCCAGGCATTAGAGTTGCTGAATCAGGCCGTGATCCAACCAGTTAATAAGCCCGTCACATGAGGAAGCTAGCACCTCTTTCTTTGCTGCTGCTAACTGATGTTCCAATGCTGTCACAGCTGATCTGTTCGCAAGAAATGCATCCAAAGAGCTACAAAATTCTACCTGTGACACCATGCTGTATTTCTCAATTCCTCTGCTCTACAGCACTTCCCAGGGCCCTAACCATTTATCATGAAGGTCCTGTCCTGATTTAACTTCCCAAAACGCAACATCTCAAACTTATCTACATTAAAACTCATTTTGCAGAATATGTCAGCTCACCGATTATGTAATGTGAAAGGAGGCAAGTAGAATTGAAGCGAATGGGGTGTAGTTAATGAAGATGTAGACCGGATGACTTGCAGAATCTCAGTAAAAAGATCCTAAAAGTTGGAATGTATAGTTTTCCATGCACAGAAACAAGTAAAACTGAAATAATTTACTGAATATTTTAATGTTTGCCCACAAGTTTAGTTTTGACAGCATATACTGGTCAATAATCCAAAGTATGTTTAGGTTCTCAGAAAAACAAACTCAGAAAATGTTAGACTTCTTACACATATGACAGATAATGTGTGGTCTGTTGGCATATTCTTGCAATTCAAAATCAAACATGACAAAAGCAATATTAGCAGTTCTTGCAAGTCAAATGCTCCACAATGAACCTGGGAGAAATAATCAAACAAAAATACTACTTATTGTTCAAATAAATTTTATTTTTTCACTATGAAGTGGTGGAAAATGCACCAGAAAGCAGTCTTGAATATTTACGTCCATACTAGCAACAAGAAGTGCACGCCAGATATTCTTCATCCATTCTTTTGTTGGGTTCAATCATTTCAATATTGTGTCTTCATTTGCTGAAATGAGAAATAAATTTACTGTTTGATGCACATACATTGTCTGTATTCAATTTTACAAAAGCTTTTCACTGTACCTCGGTACACGTGACAATAAACAAAACTGAACTAAACTAAATTTTGTTTTAAACGTTTGGGTTACGTTATGCTCAAAGCCAAAGAAATGACAGGGAGATGTGTTCCTCTCAGCATCACAATCTTTCTGGTCTGATGCAAGATAAAGATCCTCAACTTTCATCTCATGCTCGATCCTCCAACTTCAACTAATAGTCTCAGTCTGTGAATGATTCCTACTTGTCTTTAACTAATCCTCCATCCATGTTAACACTTATTTCCCTTACTACATTTAGACCCTAATTTATGTCAAAGCTTTGGTATAAAACCTTGTCAAATGCCTTTTGTACATTTAGGTCCTACAACACATATTGGCTCCCTCATTAGTTACTAACTGTTGCTAAAATCCTCAAATTTATCAAATACAATTTGCCTTTCATAAATCTTGATTCTTTTTGTTTCAAATGACAATGTTGTTTTACCACTACTTTCAATAGATTCCACAATTTCCCTGACAAATGTTCTCATGCTAACCACGCTGAAGCTATTTTATTTCTGCTCTATTTTGAGTGACAGTATTATATTTGCTACCTTCTAATCCATTGGGGCCATTCCAAATTAGGGAATGTTAGAGAAATCACTATCTAATCCTTTCGGAGCTCAAGAATGTGGGGCACCTGCTCTAGAGGATTTGATCCTTACTTTCTCCAGTACTTTCTATTCATAATCAATTGTGTTAATATCATTATATACATTTACTGTGACTTCTATTGATTAGACAGATACAAAATAGTCAATGGCCTCAGTCATTTCTATATTTAATTTCATAACTGTTCATCTCCCAGTAGTTATCTTGAAATACACATTTCTTGCTGGCTTAACAGCATTCCATCTTCCTCACAATCAATTTCCCGCTCTTCTGGTTTATAAAACACTCTCAATCCTCAAAATGAATTACTATTCTAGGCAACACAAGCCTATTTTCAATCTAATACAATCCTTAAACTCTTATATAGATTACTCAACACATATTAATTGGAAAACACAGATTTTTAATGCTCATTGCCCATCTACTGGCAAACCTTTTCATTTATTTTCCAAATACATCATAGCCAATTTACTTACTATAACTATGCAAATTACTTTAAAAATAGATTCTAATGTGCTTTTTGTATTCAATAAAAAAATATTAATGTTGTGATCACCTTTGCTGAGAATTCCTTGAGATTACCAATTGACTTGCTCATTGTGGAAGAAAATATTAACATCCTTTCTTACTTAATTTTAATCGGAATTGAACAAGGTAACGAAAGGGTGTGCGGATGTGGCAATTGGCACCTCTCATTGACCAGGTGCAGAAGAGGCTCGTGGGAATCGGCAAAATAAGATCAGACACATTACCTCTTGTCTGAGAATGTGGTGGATGGTGAATGTAAACATTACAAAATTAGGACAGGGATAGGGAAGCTTGTTTTCCCAGACGGAAGTTACAGAATGCTGGATTACAACAGTAGATGGAATGTCAAGCCGGGTAGACCACCCGCGCCCCCTACTGCTAGTAGCATAGAAATGGTGCAGTACATGGGGGGCTTTAAGTCCGCCTAAAAGGTGAGATAGAATAATGTCAAGATGCCCTTGTATTATGTTTGACTTGTATTAACCATTTGTTATTGAATAAGATTAACATAGATAAAAAGTATGATATGACTAATGAAATAATTGGTACCCATGTAGTAGATAGTATATTTTCGTATAATTGTATCTAACAAAAAACAAAAGTTGTTTACTGCACAGTATAACTGTCAGTTAATTTTGCTATGAGTTCAGAGAACTGGTGAGCAGTTAACTGCTGCCATCTCTCCATGATTTCATGCAATAAAGTCTCTTGAAGCAAACCTGCAGAGTCTCCGCTTTTCATTTTCCTTTAATTTCCCCTCTAAATTAATTTCTTCCACAGAATTTGGCGTAGTCGGCAGGATCCCAATTGTAACGGGATTCGAACGAATACAAGTGGGAAATAAAAGGGAATGATAAAATATTCCTAACCGTAAGGGGGACGGGAAGATTTCCCACTGAAGTGAGAGTCCAGGGCAACCTAGCTATCCGGCTGGTGACTCACGCTGAGCCAATAGACCTGTGGGGTGAGGCAATGTGGAGTAGATAAATTGAAGCAGATGCCATAAAGCGCGCTATGGAAAGGTGACTTCGAGGCAGGCATGATATTCACCTCCAGAAAAAAAGTAGGAAGTATTGGCCGTGGGTCCAGAGGCCGGTTATGTCCCCCCCCCCCGCCCCCCCCCCCCCCCCCAGTGCGGGTTCAGGGGGCTCTTGCATTTTCAATAAATTGAAAGTGATTCCCAAGCTTCCTGCTGGTAGTTTACATAACAGAAGCTCAGATTTTTTCTAACACATAACCAGTAAAATAACCCCCAAAAGATAAATATTTCATGAAATAAATGACTTCATACAGCTAAAAAAATCTTTGCAAAATATGTTACCCGAAATGTCTCTTTGCCTAGCACTGGTCGGTGATTGGCCGCAACGCCACTCAGAGACTGCGTCTGATTGGCCGCCGAATGACGGGCGTATTATGTGATTGGACGCAACACCCTTAGAGACAGCGGCTGATTGGAAGGCAGGAGACCGATTTGTTGATTGGACGGGAATTTTAAGGGAAGCTGGTTGGTGATTGGACGCAATCCATTTAGAGACAGCGGTTGATTGGCCGCCAAATAATCGGACACAACAAATTGAAAAATAGGAAACCAAAAAAAATCGAAATTCCGATTTAAATCGGAAGAATATCAATGCCTGCTTCGAGGATTGCGGACGGAGTAAAACCGGTACGCGCAAAATGTAAATAGTATATTATAAGAAATTGCCCGCGGAAACCTAACTTTTGTTTTGAAGGCTTGAGAGAAGGTAAGATAGAAGGTAACATAGACAATACGTGTAGGAGTAGGCCATACAGCCCTTCGAGCCAGCACCGCCATTCAATATGATCATGGCTGATCATCCACAATCAGCAGGGCTCGAAATTAGCGGTTGCCCAGGTGCCTCTGACCACTCAAAGCGCCGCCGGGCAACCTAAACGCTGAGTCATTTTGCCCGGCTTGGCAACCAGATACTGGTTTGTACCGAAGATAGAAACAAAAAACTGGAGTAACTCCGCGGGTCAGGCAGCATCTCTGGGGAAAAGGAACGCACCGTTTCGTGTCGGTGACGGCTGTGTTGCGGGGCAAATATACTAGGTGCGGGGTGAGGAAGGGTCGGAGCGAATGACGGGCCCCGAACAGCGGCAGCAGTGGCCGCGAACGCGGCTCCATCTCCTCCCTGATAGCGGCTGCTGCTTGTTTCAAAACAAACCCTCCCGCACGGCGAGGCCTCCCCCTCCCGGCCTCGGCGTGTGGGAGGGTTTGGTTTGAAACAAGCAGCGGCCGCTATCAGGGAGGAGGAGATGGAGCCGCTTTCGCGGCCGCTGCTGCCGCTTTTCGGGGCCCGCCATTCGCTCCGACCCTTCTGAAGCAGCTGCACCAAAGATCCTATAGCTATAGGATCTCTGAGCTGCACTGCTCGGCCCCGCACCTTGCTGTTGGCTGGCGGAGGAGGGAGGCGGCGGCGAGGAGTTCCCAACGGCCAAGGCAGCGGGGCGATGTTGTCCGAGGAGCGCTGACCTTCCTTCCTCCCCATCTCGCTCCCCCTCTCTCTATCTCTCTTGTACGCCCCCTCCACCCCCCCCCCCTTATCCTGGGACCCCTCCACTCCATCCCGCACTGATCCCCATTCCGCCCTCTATTCAGTCCTCACTGACATCCCCTGTGCTCCCCTCCCCATCAACTCCCCCCCCCATCTATTCATCCTGCGCTGATCACCCTATCCACCCCGCATTGATTCTCCTGCCACCCCCCCCCCATCCATCCTCCACTGGTTCCCCAATTCACCCTGTACTTACCCCTTTCCCATCCATCCTGCACTTCTCCTTCATCCATCCTGCACTGACCCCCCATCCATCCTGTACTAATCCACGCATTCATCCCGTACTAAACCAACTTCCATTTACCCTGCACCTTCCCCTCAATCAATCTGTAGTGTGCATGGTTAAGCATATATGTTACCATGGTCTAGGATTTATTGACACAGGTTGATCATATGCTGAATAATCCAACCACATTGTTGTTTGGAAGTGGAAAGAACCAATAGAAATTGCATTAATTGCAATGTGTAAAAAGAGTTGAGATACTGTCTTATAATTTTGCTGCATGTCATTGTGGGATATATCATGTCTTGATTGGTGAATATGTTTAGTTTGTGACTTTATTTGAAGCAGAAATAATATGTGAATGCTTCATTGAGTATAATTCCGACTGGTAATTACGCACTTCGTCCGAGCACATTATCGCACGCGTCATGCAAGCCATCTTAAATGACCACCTAAACTGTCAGTTGGCAACCTAAAAAGCTACCAAGGTTGCCCGGCTGTCAACAGGGAAAAAAAGTTAAGCGAGAGCCCTGGTCAGTACCCCGTTCCTGCTTTCTCCCCATATCCCTTGATTCCATTAGCCCTAAGAGCTAAATTTACCTCTCTCTTGAAAACATCCAGTGAATTGGCCTCCACTGCCTTCTGTGGCAGAAAATTCCAGATTCAGCCTGCACACTGAGCAGATTGGGCTCACCAGCACCCTGCCCGCCCTCAATGGTCACTCACGTCCCCGTCTCTCCGTCCACAGCAACGGCTCCTAAACCCTGGGGGCACCAAGCATCCGGGCACCATGTTGAGCTGCCTGCCCGCTGCCTGAATATGGGAGGCAACAGTAGTCTATTGGAGGAATGTGATCCTACTGATAGAGAGAGGCCTAAGAAAAACGGGTGGTCCAGGAAGGAAAGATGCAGATAAGAGAGAACACTGCCAAGATGATAAAAAAAGACCATAAGATGTGCAGCATTTATAGCCCCCTCCCTGGGGATGTGCAAATGCTGCTGAACTGTGCATATGAAGCCTCGTGGGCTACCCTAAAAGATGGGTTTGCAGTTCCTCCCTGAGAAAATGGAGATTGGAAAGGAAATGATGATCAACAGGTGCAGGGAAATGAGTTCCTCACTCACTGGTTGACCCACGGAGGATAGGAGGCTATAATGGGGGGAGCGAGAAAACAGTAACATAGGGGAGGTGGTGCGATGTTTGCAACACAAAGACAAGCCGATCCCGGATTTTATAGCCCGATTTATAAGTGGGAGGAACGTGCCGGAGTGTCCCTAGCTGACAATGGGCCTCTGGCTGTTCAAACTTTAGTAAATTGTTTGATGCCCCGACAGGCTCAAGCTTATAAATTGGCCACTATGTCATCTGTACCCCCCTCCGTGGACATCCCCGTCAGTCAGTCAAATATTAATACTATTGGGGTTGCCGGTGTCCCCATGATAGAACCTTTATCAGAACCCACTGATATACAGGTAAATGGCAAGCCCCTTACTGATACTTTCATAATCTCTAAATGGCCCCACCCATTACTGGGAAGACAGGCTCTGTGCAAACTGTGAGTGGTCTTACACTACACCACAGAGGGCATGTTTATGGAACTACCTCAAAATCGGACCAATCAATTGCTAAAGATAATTAATATGGAAGAACAAGGGCAAAATGCGCCCATCCTATATTGTTGGCAATTGAGTAGCAATCCAGGGCTCTAAATTAGCGGTTGCCCGGGTGCCACTGACCACTCAAAGCGCCGCCGGGCAACCTAAACACCGAGTCATTTTGCCCGGCTTGGCAACGAGATACTGGTTTGTACCGTAGACACAAAAAACTGGAGTAACTCCGCGGGTCAGGCAGCATCTCTGGAGAAAAGGAACGCAACGTTTCCTGTCGGCGGCGGCTGTGCGGGGCAAAGATACTAGGTGCAGGATGAGGAAGGGTCGGAGCGAATGATGGGCCCCGAACAGCGGCAGCAGCGGCTCCATCTCCTCCTCCTCCCGCCCGCCCTGATAAGGGCCTCTGCTTGTAAATCCGCTAACCACGCTATCAAAATAAACCCTCCCACACGCCGAGGCAGGGAGGAGGGAGGGAGGGGGGGGGGGCCTCGGCATGCGGGAGGGTTTGTTTTGCGCCGTTAGCGGATTTACAAGCAGAGGCCCTTATCAGGGCGGGGTGCGGGAGGAGGAGGAGATGGAGCCGCTATCGTGGCCGCTGCTGCCGCTGTTCAGGGCCCGTCATTCGCTCCGACTTGTCTAAAGCAGCTGCACCAAAGATCTTATAGCTATAGGATCTTTGAGCTGCACCGCTCGGCCCCGCACCTTGCTGTTGGCTGGCGGAGGAGGGAGGCGGTGGCGAGGAGTTCCCAACGGCCAAGGCAGCAGGGCGATGTTGTCCGAGGAGCTCTGACCTTCCTTCCTCCCCACCTCGCCCCCCTCTCCCTCTCTCTCTCTCTCTCTTGTACGCCCCCTCCACCCCCTTATCCTGGGACCCCTCCACTCCATCCCGCACTGATCCCCATTCCCGCCTCTATTCAGTTCTCACTGACATCCCCTGTGCTCCCCTCCACATCTACCCCACCCCCCATCTATTCATCCTGCGCTGATCACCCTATCCACCTCGCATTGATTCTCCTGCCACCCCCCCCATCCATCCTACACTGGTTCCCCAATGCACCCTGTACTTACCCCTTTCCCATCCATCCTGCACTTCTCCTCCATCCATCCTGTACTGATCCCCCATCCATCCTGCACTAATCCATGCATTCATCCCGTACTGACCCACCCTCCATTTACCCTGCACCTTCGCCCATTCATCCTGTAGTGATCGCCCATTCATCCTGCACAGACCCTCCGATCCACACTGTACTGACCGCCCCCCCAATTCATCCTGCGCTGATCTCCCCCCCCCATCCATCCTGTACTGATCCTCCCATTCAAGAATGGGAGAAACAGTCTGAAGAAGAGTCTCGACCCGAAACGTCGCCTATTTCCTTCGCTCCATAGATGTTGCCTCACCCGCTGAGTTTCTCCAGCACTTTTGTCTACCCCCATCCATCCTGTACTGAACCCCCCCCCCCCCCCATTCAACACCACTGACATCCCCGGTGCTCACCCCTTACAATTTTACCTACTCCAACCAACACGTACTAATTCACCTGCCTCAATCCATCCATTCTGCACCGACTGCCTTCTAACCCCCCCCCCCGCCATCTATCCACCCCGCACTGATTCACACACACCCCCCTCCCTGACCCTATTGTGCTGGAAATGTCTTCAGAGCGAACATTGACTATGTTTGATAACGGAATGCAATCAAATGTGTTTTAATTCCCAATGTTATTATTTGTTTTAATCCATAAAGATGGATTAATTAAATTGTGAACACGAGAAACAGTAAAACCAGTGTTCGATTGTCACTGCTGCCGTTGACACGTTATTACAGAATTCATTTTAACGGCAAATCAATGCTCTTAATATGGAGTATCAGTACTGTAGTTATTTAATGAGCAACATTCACAACTATACATACGCATATATGTTACCATGGTCCAGGATTCATTGACACAGGTTGATCATACGCTGAATAATCCAACCACATTTTTGTTTGGAAGTGGAAAGAACTAATAGAAATTGCATTAATTGCAATGTGTAAAAAGAGTTGAGATACTGTCTTATAATTTTGCTGCATGTCATTGTGGGATATGTCATGACTTGATTGGTGAATATGTTTAGTTTGTGACTTTATTTGAAGCAGAAATAATATGTGAATGCTTCATTGAGTATAATTCCGACTGGTAACTACGCACTTCGTCCGAGCACATTATCGCATGCGTCATGCAAGCCATCTTAAATGACCACCTAAACTGTCATTTGGCAACCTAAAAAGCTGCCAAGGTTGCCCGGCTGGCAACAGGGGAAAAAAGTTAAGCGAGAGCCCTGCAATCCGTACAGTAAATTGGTCAGTCGATTCCATTGTGCCCTGCAAAGAGTGCAGGATCTAAAAGGCCAGTATTTACAGTATCTTGACGAAACCAGCCAAGAGCATAAGTGAACGAATTGCATGGCATTATATATGCGCCTCGCTAATCCCGGTACCAGGGAAAAGTCTCTCCTGGTTGAATAAACTCGAACAATTAACAGTATTTGTTCTTTGGGGTCCCGGGATTAGGAATAATGGTCCACATCTCTCAAACCCAAAGGGATCGATTTGAGATGGGAGTCACCTCTGAGTCACACTTGACCTAGCTACAAGCAGCAGTGGGGGAAATAGGAGAAATTATTTTTTTTTAAAGGCTGAATGACAGTCAATTCATGTTTTAAAGTTGCCAATGGCAAAAGGAAAGGTCCAGATTGACTTATTTCATGACACGGAAGGAAAGATCATATGGGTCAGAAAGGAATTCAGAAAGGCGTTATTTTTGAAAAGCAACTGCCATCTACTGAGGCAGTGCTTCCACACCTCGAAAAAAAATTTCCTTAAATAAAATCCCAAATTTCCTGGAATTTGATGGTGTTTCCTGATATTTTCAAAAATGCTCCCTGTGTACTATTTGTTTTTGTTTTTTTCGCGGGCACACGTTAACAACACAAAGAACAAGGCAAAACAGATCTATGTAACTACACCGTATCTGCCTGCTTGTTACTCACTTGTACAGTGCTATGCAAGGCAGCTTTCGTTGCCTCCAACAGCTTTCGTTGTCTTCGTTTATTCAACCTGCTTTTATGTGTGCCTCTGCTCTCTCTCCCTCCCACTCTCCCCCTCTCTTTGTCCCTCCCTCCCTCGCTTCCTCCCACATCGCCCTCCCCCTCTATCTCTCTCCATTCCTCCCTCTCCTTCCTTTTTTCTCTCCCTCCGTCTTATTTCTTCCCACCCTCCCCCTCCCACTTCTCCCCCTCTCCACCCCTCCCTCTCGGCCCCTTGAGCCCACCCACCGTTCTGTAAGATCAAGGCCAATCCCAATGTAACTGCAATCCCACCGCCCACTGGTACCTTTTCACCACTAGGCATATCCAGAATTCTACCACTGCCTGAAAAATAATCAGGCTCAACTGCCACTGAGAAAGAGAATTCCAAAGACTCATTGTTATACGAGAATGTTCCTAAACAGTCTGTGACCCAAAGCGTTGTGGCCATAGCGCTATGTTTAAAGCCCATAGCGCTGCAGCCGGTAGCGCTATATTTAGAACCCATAGCTCTGCAGCCGACAGCTTTGTTTAAATTCCCACGCGTTAAACTGACAGCACTCTGTTTAAACCTTTGAGCGCCAACCGGCAGTGCTGTGTGTATTACCTTTACACCCCTTCGGGTGCCGAATGCGGAAATTTCCCGAAATTATTCAATTCCCCTAAAATTACCCGAAGACAACCAGAATTTCCTGAGTTTTCGGTAATTTTCTTCAAAGTGGAAACACAGCACTGAGGATCCACCAAGGTTACCAATGGCTCTGGTCCAAGTACCCTCTGAACTATGGGCGAAGCATAAGAATCATGTGGGGCGAGTGCAATCAGCCCCTGAACATAAAGTGACTTAGTTCAAAGTAAATTAGTTCAGAATGTGTTGAAGGGTCTTGGGTTCCAGTGGAAATTACACATACCATATGTTAGGCGCTTCCCCCTCCCTGGTGAATGCTATGTATTAACCTTTCTCTGTTTCTTTCCCGAGTGCAGGCCTCGTGGCTGTGAGTCTGGAATCAAGGGGTTAAAAGGCTCCTGTACCCGATTGGCCAAGCTGCGTCAGGTGACGGGTGACTCATCTGAAGCATAAATACCAGAGTTCCCAGAATTCCTTCTCTTCTTCGACTACCTTGCCTTGTGAGCTGACTGCTGGTGTGAGCTGTGGAAGGCCTGGCCACATGGCATGGAACTTTGTGTATTTTCACCATTACTTAGCAACAACTATTGAATTGGGACGGACAAGGGCTGTCCTTAGAGGTTTTCGTGTATTTTGTTTCAGGGTTATATCTTTTTAGGCAGGTTTAGAGTCTCTGGTTCGACGGTCCATCGCGTGGCTGGCTGGAGCACCTTTAAATTGTTTGTTAGTCCATTCATATCTTTGTCTGGGTTGTTTGAATCAGGTTTGGGTTTTGTGTTATTGAATAGTTAAAACTATTTTTTAACTTGAACCTGGTTTTTGAGTTATGTTACGCGACTCTGACGTACCTGCATTCGGGGGTCGTAACAAAATGGGGGCTCGTCCTAAGTTTTGAGATGTTTTGTGTACTTTGATAGGCTTCTTGTGGCAGTGGTAGTCTGTTTGTGTAATCATTTTTTTTTCTGCTGTGTGGTTCTAGTAACATGTTGTTTTGGCTATTTTGGTAGCATTGGTGAGCAGGAAAATGGATGTTAAGGTGGAAGAGTTTGTTGAGACTCCTAGCCTGGAGATGTTTCATCAGTGTACTAAGGAAAATTTAGTGTTGCTTGCAGATAAATATGGCAAACAAACAGTCAATTAAGAAGTTGTTATGGACTGCTTTGGTTGACCAAGAGGTGTTGCCTAGTAGTCATAAATCTATACAGCCATTTCAGAACATGGAGGCAGTCATTAGGTTGAAGGAGTTAGAGCTGGCATTGGAGACCAAAAGAGCAGAGGAGGAGACAAAAAGAGCAGAGCTGGCATTGGAGACCAAAAGAGCAGAGCTGGCATTGGAGACCAAAAGAGCAGAGGAGGAGACCAAAAAAGCAGAGATTCAGCTGCGTGCGGCTGAGGAGGAAACCAAGAGGGTAGTGTTGAGGCTGCGGGAGAAGGAATTGGATACCTCCCAGGTTTCTTCTAGGGAGCATGAGTTTGATGTGAGCAGAAATATTCGTTTGGTTCCACCGTTCAGTGAAAGAGATGTTGATAAATATTTCACTTTGTTTGAGCGTGTGGCTATATCACTGAAATGGCCTAAAGGCGTGTGGACATTGCTGTTGCAATGCGTCCTTGTTGGTAAAGCGCGTGAGGTATATTGTCTGTAGACGATAGCCTTGACTATGAAATTGTAAAATCTGCCATCCTCAGGGCTTATGAATTGGTTCCAGAGGCGTACCGGCAGAATTTCCGGCGCTTTAGTAAGTTTGATAGTCAGACTTATGTGGAGTTTGCTAGGGAGAAGGAGGCACTTTTTGACAGGTGGTGCGCTTCTCAAGGAGTGAAGGATATTGGGCAACTGCGGGCCTTGATGATTATGGAAGACTTTAAGAACTGTCTCCCTGAGAGGGATACTACTTACCTTAATGAGCAGAAGGTGATTGAGGTGTCTAAGGCCGCGGTGTTGGCAGATGAGTATGTATTGACTCATAAAACTGATTTTGTTGGGCGCTCCTATAGTTCTGGTGCACGGCCGGTTGATCGTGGAGGTGTCGCCGTTGGCAGTGGCAAAGGTGTTTCTGTGCCTGCAAGTGGCAGCACGTTGATACAGGGGGAGGTCCGAGCTAATAAGGTTGACGGAAATTTGAGGACTAACGAAGGACCTGTGTGCTACTATTGTAAAGGAAAAGGGCACATGTTAAAGGCGTGTCCCGTTCTGAAGCAGAAAAATGCAAAGCCTGTGGCTTTGGTGGGTACACAGAAGGCACCTGTGGTACCTGAGGTGCCCGAGTCTGATGAGAGTAGGGATTATTCTGCGTTCATCATGAATGGTTTTGTTTCTCTGGAGGATGGGGCTGATAGAGTTCCAGTATCCATCTTGTGAGATACTGGTGCTGCTCAGTCCTTTATATTGGAGAGTGTACTGCCGTTTTCTGGGAAATCATTGGTTGGGTCAAGTGTCCCTGTGGTAGGATTCGGGATGGAAGACATGATAGTGCCTTTGCATACCGTGAGTCTCGAGTCCGAGTTGGTTTCAGGCCGGGTAACTATTGGGTTACGGCCGTGTTTTCCCGTTGAGCGAGTTTCAGTAATATTGGGGAATGACTTGGCAGGAGGTAGAGTTTTAGTTACTCCTGAGGTGACGGCTGTTCCGATGGTGCAGAGCCCTGATAGATTGGCTATGCAGCATCCGAGGGTCTTCGCAGCTTGTGCTGTCACGAGGGCTATGGCTAAGAGCCAGGCGAAGTTTGAGGATGTAGTGGACCTGAGTGAGAGCATTTTGGGGGATCAGGATGAGGGATCCTGTGTTGTGAAGGGTGTTTCTACATCTCAAGATGGGATAGTGTCTGGAAAAGGGCCGGTGTCGCTGTCACGTGACTGGCTGGTTGAGGAGCAAAAGAGTGATCCAGGTTTATCTGATCTGTTCGACTGCGCGGTGCCTGAGGGGGATATGGATTCCACAGCAAAGGGGTATTTTCTAAGGGAGGGCTTACTGATGCGAAAGTGGTCTCCCTTGGATGTATCTGGGCATGATGATTGGAGCGTGGTTGATCAGATTGTGATACCTCGTCGGTATAGGGACGAGATACTCTGTTTGGCTCATGATGGTCCTCTGGGTGGACATTTGGGGATCAATAAGACGTATGACCGTATCTTACGGATTTTTTTTTGGCCAGGGTTAAAAAGGGACATGAAACAGCAGTGCAGGTGTTGTCACATTTGCCAGGTGGCAGGAAAGCCGAACCAATCGATTGTTCCTGCGCCTTTATATCCAATCCCTGTGGTCGGTGAGTCGTTTGAGCGGATTTTAGTTGATTGTGTGGGTCCTCTACCTTGGACAAAGGTGGGCAACAAGTTTTTATTGACAATTATATGTGCGTCTACCCGCTTTCCGGAGGTGGTTCCTTTGCGTAGTATTACTGCCCCTATCATAGTGAAGTCTCTCATTATGTTTTTTTCGTTGTTCGGTTTGCCCAAGGTAGTGCAGAGTGACCAAGGTTCCAACTTCATGTCGAAGGTTTTTGGTCAGGTAATGAAGTTGTTAAATATTAAGCATTGTTACTCCAGTGCGTATCACCCTGAGAGCCAGGGAGCTCTCGAGAGATTTCACCAGACTTTGAAATCTATGTTGAGGACTTACTGCCTGGCGTTTGAAAAAGACTGGGATGAGGGGGTTCATCTAGTTATGTTTGCGGTGCGTGAGGTCGTGCAGGAGTCTTTAGGGTTCAGTCCTGCTGACCTGGTGTTCGCGCATACTGTACGTGGTCCGTTGAGGGTCCTAAAGGAGAAATGGTTGCAGGAGGATACAAAACGTAGTGTTTCAGACCACGTCTGTACCTTTCGGTCTAGACTGAAGAGGGCATGCGAACTGGCAATGGGTAATCTTGCTTCTGCTCAGTCTAGGATGAAGGGGTGGTTCGACAGGAAGGCTTCTAGTAGGAATTTTTCTCCAGGTGACAAGGTCCTGGTGTTGTTGCCTATTCCTGGTTCCAGTCTGCAGGCTCGGTATAAGGTGGTTAAGAAGGTTGGTGAAAGGGATTATGTTCTTGGTACCCCTGATCGAAGGCGTAAGACTCAGCTCTGTCATGTCAACATGATGAAGCAGTACCATGAGCAGGAGCCTGTGGAGGTTGATGGGGAGGTGCTGTGTCCTTCGGTTTCGTCTAAGCCTGTTTTGGCTGCAGCAGTGCAGCCCTCTGACACGGGTGGTGATGTGGGTGAGGCACGGTTGTCTGTGGCAGTGACGCAGGGAAGGCTGAGTAACTCTGAGGCTTTGGAGTCGCTTCCCTTGCGTTTGTCTCATTTGACTGAGTCAGCGGGGTGATCTGCTTGATTTGGTGGAGTCAAATGGGTCACTGTTCTCGGATGTGCCTTTTCAGACGTCTGTGCTGCAGCATGACATTGACGTGGCCGGTGCTGCGCCAATTAAACAGCATCCGTATCGTGTCAACACTGACAGGCGTCTTCGTCTAGGGAGTCAGGTTGACTATATGCTGCGGCATGGCATTGCTGAACCTAGTTGTAGTCCGTGGAGTTCTCCGTGTCTACTGGCTACGAGGGCTAATGGGGAGGACAGGTTTTGCACGGACTTTCGCAAAGTGAATGGTGTAACTAAGCCGGATTGCTATCCTCTCCCACGAATGGAGGATTGCGTGGATCGTGTGGGAAGTGCATCTTTTGTGTCTAAGTTGGACTTGTTAAAAGGGTATTGGCAAGTTCCTTTGACTAGGCGGGCGATGGAGATCTCTGCATTCGTTACGCCTGATAACTTTCTTCAGTACACAGTAATGGCATTTGGGATGCGCAATGCGCCGGCAACCTTCCAACGGTTGGTGAACATTGTATTGTCTGGTTTGTCCTTCTGTGAGGACTTGGTTGATTTGGTTGTGTGCTCCAGGTCGTGGATCGAACACATCGGTCATCTGAAGGAGGTATTTCATCGTCTAGCGAAGGCAAAACTAACGATCAATCTGGGGAAGTGTGAGTTTGGCCAGGCCACGGTAACGTATCTGGGTAAGGTGGTGGGCCGGGGTCAGGTTCGCACTCTCAAGGAAAAGGTGAAGCATATTGTCGCATTTCCTGCTCCAACCTCGAGGACTGAACTCCGTAGGTATCTGGCTATGGTTGGGTACCATAGAGGATTCTGTCCAAACTTCTCTGCGGCGGCTGCCCCTTTGACGGATTTACTGAGTCCGAAGGTAGCTTTTGTGTGGTCCGCAGAGTGTCAACAAGCCTTTGAGCATTACAAAAAGTCTTCTGGTGCGCGCACCTGTGCTTGCGGCACCTGATTTTGATCGTCCATTTACACTGGCAGTGGATGCTAGTGATCGTGGGGTTGGGGGAGTTCTTCTACAGGATGATTCAGATGGGGTGGAGCATCCAGTTTCGTACTTCTCTAAGAAGTTCAATCGTCATCAGAAGTGGTACTCCACCATTGAGAAAGAAGCCCTTGCTATTTTAATGTCTCTGAATCATTTCGAGGTTTATGTTGGCTCCTCGAATGTCCCTGTCGTCATACTCACGGATCATAATCTGTTGGTATTTTTGCATAGTATGAAGAATAAGAACCGGCGGTTAATGAGCTGGAGTTTGCAGCTGCAAGACTACAACCTGGAGGTCAGGCATATCCGTGGCTAGGATAATGTCTTGGCTGATGCCTTGTCGCGCCAGTGGAGTTTAGCTCCTGAATAGTTTCTGGGATTTGGTGGTGTTTTTTCTCTCTTCTTCCGAAACTTTGGGTGGGGGTGTTAGGCGCTTCCCCCCCCCCCCCCCCCCCCCCCCGGTGAATGCTATGTATTAACCTTTCTCTGTTTCCTCCCCGAGTGCAGGCCTCGTGGCTGTGAGTCTGGAATCAAGGGGTTAAAAGGCTCCTATATCCGATTGGCCAATCTGCATCGGGTGACGGGTGACTCATCTGAAGCATAAATACCAGAGTTCCCAGAATTCCTTCTCTTCTTCGACGACCCTGCCTTGTGAGCTGACTGCTGGTGTGAGCTGTGGAAGGCCTGGCCACATGGCATGGAACTTTGTGTATTTTCACCATTACTTAGCAACAACTATTGAATTGGGACGGACAAGGGCTGTCCTTAGAGGTTTTCGTGTATTTTGTTTCAGGGTTATATCTTTTTAGGCAGGTTTAGAGTCTCTGGTTCGACGGTCCATCGCGTGGCTGGCTGGAGCACCTTTAAATTGTTTGTTAGTCCATTCATATCTTTGTCTGGGTTGTTTGAATCAGGTTTGGGTTTTGTGTTATTGAATAATTAAAACTATTTTTGAACTTGAACCTGGTTTTTGAGTTATGTTACGCGACTCTGACGTACCTGCATTCGGGGGTCGTAACACCATATCAACCACAGTCCTCAGGGATGGTAGAAATAAAAAATGGGGAAATAAAAGCTACTTTTACCAAAGTATGTCAGCAAAATAGGTTGTTGTGGCCATACGCCATGCCCATAGTGATGTAGGCCCTGAGAAATCAGAAAAATAGAAACACGGGCCTCACACCTCACGAGATATTGATGGGGCCCCCAATGATTCCTGAAAAGGTAGCCCTGATATGGAACGATTAAAAATCGTTAAGATATGCTCAAGCCATGTGTGAAACAGTTGGTAAAATCTATGAGAAAGTTAAACAGGCACAGGTCCCTCCGGCAAAAGGAAATATGCACCCGTTTAAATCAGGAGATTAGGTTTATGTGCGAGCAATAAACAAATATTCTTTCTCTCCTAGATGGAAAGGACCATATTTGGTGCTGCTAACAACACGGACAGCAGTAAAAGTAAAAGGAAAAACCCGATCGGATACATGCCAGAAGATGTAAATTGCATCAATCACACGGAACTCTCGAGAAGGAAACGCAAGAGCCGTAACATTTTGCAGTGATAAGACGATGATGTCAAAATATAGACATATTGCTTATGAACTATCTTTGCAGTATTAAATACTTATGGATATACCAACATTGTATGGGAACATAGAGGACATGTGGGTGAAGTGAAGCATCTAGATAGTTACGAGAAATAGGATGAAGGTAGAAGTTGGAGTATGAAATTCAACTAACAACTTTCACACAGAACACAGTGAACACACTGAGAGAAATAGGCTTCCTTATCTGAGTGGGATGATTAGGATGTTGGGTGCGTGCCCATATCCCTACTCCTACTGAAGGAGGTTATCCCCTTGCGAACTATTCCATTTATTGTGCCCGAGGTTGCTGAATGGCTAATTAGTCTAAACCATTCAGGAGATCCTAGCAAGATAATGGTCCTCAGCAGGGTATAAATTGTCTATGTTCAAGGACTGGTTCCAATCAGATTATAATCAATATCAATATCAATATCAGTTTTATTCGTCACTTGCACATAAAGTGCACATAAAGTGCAAGTGAAATGAATTTGCCAGCAGCGGAACAATGAAAAAGAACACACAAAAACACAATAACAATTTTTTAACACAGCATACTTCACTGTGGTGGAAGGCACAAAATTTGACCAGTCCTCCTCCATTTTCCTCCTTGGTCGGGAACTCAACCCTCCGCAGCCGCTGCTGCGGGCGTCCAGAAGTTCAGACAAGGCAAAGTCCAGGTAAGTCCAGAATCGGTGCTGCCCCACCGGAGACCGTGGCTTCAGGTTGGTGTAGGCCGCAGGCCGGCGGTCGAAGATTTAAAGTTCCCACCGCACCGCAGCCAGAAGCACCGCAGACTGCAGGGCCGGCGGTCAGAGCTCCTCTCCAGGGGTCCCCGCTCCTGATGGTAAGTCCCCGCCGCGCCCGCGGTAGGAGCTTCTTCTCCTCCCGGGTCCCCAACTAGGGATCCCAGGCTGCGGACGCCGCGCCAGCTGGAGTTCCGCAGACCATGGCTTCAGGCTGCCGCGGGCCAGCGAACGGAGTGCTCCCCTCCGGCGAGGGCTCGCCTGCTCCGCGACGGGAGTCCGCGCTGCACCCGCGGCTGAAGCCCCAGGTGCTTCTCCGGGAAAGGTTGCCCGATGTTAGGCCATGGGGGAGGCGACATGGAAAAAGTCGCCTCTCCGTGGAGGAGGCGACCGAAGCGGTTTCCCCCTTACCCCCCCACACAAGACACACAGAGAAACATTAAAAACATACATTAAAACACAGTAAAAAAATTTAAAAAGTTGAAAAAACTAACACGCTGCTGGCAGGGCTGCCGGCTTGCAGCACCCCCACCGACTATGTATCGGACATGTTGGCCTCCAATTTTGCACCTAATTAATTAAGTGTTGATCATAAAGATCAACAAGGAGGGAACTGTGGAAGAAAATATTAAAATCCTTTCTTACTTATTTTGATTGGAATTGAACAAGGTAACGAAAGGGTGTGCAGATGTGGCAATTGGCATCTCTCGTTGACCAGGTACAGAAGAGCTTCGTGTGAATCGGCAATATAAGATCGGCTGCATTACCTCTTGTCTGGGAGCGTGTTAAATGGTGAATGTAAATATTACAAAATTAGGACAGGGATAAGGAAGTTTGTTTTCCCAGAGGGAAGTTACAGAATGCTGGATTACAATAGTAGATGGAATTTCAAGCCAGGCAGACCACCCGCGCCCCCTTCCGCTAGTAGCATAGAAATGGTGCAGTGCATGGGGGGGGCTTATGTTTGACTTGTATTAACCATCGGTTATTGAATAAGATTAACATAGATAAAAAGTATGATTAATGAAATAATTGGTACCCATGTAGTAGATAGTATATTTTTGTATAGTTGTATCTAACAATAAACAAAAGTTGTTTCTCACAGTATAACTGTCGGTTAATTCTGCTGTGAAGTCAGAGAACTGGTGAGCAGTTAACTGCCGCCATCTCTCCATGATATCATGCAATAAAGTCTCTTGAAGCAAACCTGCAAAGTCTCCGCTTTTCATTTTCCTTTAATTTCCCTCTAAATTAATCTCTTCTACACTCATTAAATATGAAAAGATTCAAAGCTGTCTGTCCCCCAGATACTTTTATGACACTGCTCCAGTATAAAACTTCCTCCTGTGGCAGCCCCTGGTGGTGAGTTACGCACAGTGCGAACCCTCGGCTCTGGAGGGGGGAGTCAAGTGTCTGGGTGAGGGGAGGAGCAGGTCATGGGGCTCCAATGGGGAGTATTTAAGGTCGGGCACGCCCATGCTTTGGCTGTGGTAGTAGGGAGCTGTATGGTAGCGAACAATAAAGATTTATCGGCTTGGACAAACTTCGTGTCCCGCCTCATTCTTGGCTGGACTGTTTCGAGTCCTGCCACATTCCAATCTATTTTCGCTTATTTGGATTCCCCATCAACTAAACAGCTTATCTTTGAATGAGTGGTGGGTTAGCAGAGCGAGGATGGTGTAATGAAAGTTTTAAACCACCTCCAGTAATTCTCTCTGATCCTCACCCAAACAAATTCCACTTTCAATTCTTCACTCCCCCTGTATCATCTTTTATTATCATTGACACTCATGCCCTTTCCAATTTGTTTGTCCTATCTCAACTTCAAGCTTGTAAAAATTTGTGTATGATTATACAAAATATCATTCTTTGGTATTTCACAAAATCAAAACTGATAAACTCAGAGAGGAAGAAATTAGGAAATCAAACCGCTTGAACAAAGTAGTAAATTTAATGGAGAACATTTTTCGAATTATTGGCCACAGTCGACACAATTCACATGATTCCAGTGAATTGGGCATTGGATTTACAAATGGCGAAAGCTGGAAATGCAGTTTTTTAAATATATTCCAGATAAGAAAGGATGATAACATGAAGACATTTGAACAAGGAAGGGAAAGTTCAATGTAAAGTGCTGGAGAGTTTAGGTGATGCAGGTCCGTGATATGTAAAATACAAACCGAAGATTTTGAATTAACTCAGATTTATAAAAGTGGAAATGGCATAAGGGAGATTTGTAATGGGTAAAACTCATGATGAAGGGACTCCCTGCCAGGGCACCATGTTTAAGCCAGAAATAGATAGTCTTTGCAAGGCACGGTCAGCAAGGTCCAACTGAATGCCGAAGTTATCAATAAACGAACACAGGAGCTAATAATTTGAAGGATTTATGGTGGGGGTGGGCAAGGATTGCAAGTGATTCTCTAGAATATTGGGACTCAAAGGATTAACGAGAATACAGATTTCAAGGATCAGGCACAATATGCTTGAGATATTTAAAATGAAATACAACGTTGATAGGAATAAGTACATGGTGGAATAAGTGCATAGAAGTGGTTTTGTTTGGTACCTGAACCAAGAACTAATAACACAGCCTTAAAAGTAATTATGGTATGTGGAGTGAAAACACTTTCTGCCAAAATAATGGATATTTATACGTTGTACCCCTCCAAAGGCTGTGGGGCAACTGAGATATTTAAGACTGAGACTAATAGACTTTTCTGAAGAAGTCTATAGACTCAGTCTGAAGAAGGGTCTCGACCCGAAACGTCACCCATTCCTTCTCTCCAGAGATGCTGCCTGTCCCGCTGAGTTACTACAGCATTTTGTGTCTACCTTCGATTTAAACCAGCATCTGCAGTTCTTTCCTACACTAATAGATTTTGTTAGGCATGGGCAATGAGATATATAGCTATTGAACAATTCAAACAGAATGGATCCATTTCTGCTTTAACATTCCTAGCATAAATTATATAAGCTCAAAGTCACATACAAATCTTACTTTCAAAAAACACAAGTAACCAGAAGATGAGTGGCACATTTGACCCTTTTAAGCTTTCTTTATCATTCACCAAGATCATGGCTGATTTCCAACTCAAAACCATTTTACTACACTACATTCATATCCTTTGACTCCCTTAACATTCAGAAGTCTATTGATCTATGGAAGTCTATTTTAAATTCGCTCAATGACCGAGTCCGCATGTCTTTTCTAGAGTAGAAAATTCCAACGATGCACCACCCCCATTAATTACATATTTCTCATCTCAGTCCTAAATGGTCTTTCCCTTATTCTGAGACGGCGACTCCTACTTGTAGATTTCTCAGCATAGTGGAACATCCTCCCATCATCCAACCCGTAAATGGCTGCAAGGATGTTGGAATTCCAATGAAACCATAACCACTTAAATAGAATGGCAAGGAACTAAATCTATCTTTCAAATACCTTCAGCCAGTTGCTTTGCAATGCGTTCAAGCTCCTCTCGCTTCTTTTTCTCTTCAGCTTCGATTCTTCTCTCTTCTTCTGCAACGGGCTTCAAATAATCTTCAAAAAAATATCAACTTAATTAAATCTCCTTTTAAAGATCAGACTTAATTATCATATGTTGGTCCTTAAACAATGAATTTTAAATTGCTTGCTAACGCTCCATAAATACCAATCATTGGCCTGTGTAGAAACATGGAACTGCAGGCGCTGGTTTACAGAAAAGGACACAAAGCGCTGCAGTGACTCGGCAGATCTCTGGAGAAGAGAACTTCTTCAAAGTAAGCATACGCAGATGAGATTTTGCCATGGAGCATCAAAATGTAGATACAAGGAACAGCAGATACTGGTTTACATGAGAACTTTTTCAAAGTAGATGTTGCCTAACCTGCTAGGTTACTCTAGCGCTTAGTGCCTTTCCAATTTTGTCCTGTTTACGTTGTGACTAATTCTTTGAATAAAAGTGCAGCAGTGTAATTCATTCAAAGCCAAATACAATGAACCTACTAATACATCAACGGATGATCTGGCAATGCCAATGGAATAGCATTAGGGTCATCGTTAATGTTTGCCACAATGCCTCCCCACTCATCAGCACCCTGGTACCCACACTGCCTTCACTCGCCAGAGCAGAGTAATTTGTTCCAAGCTTGACAAATTGAAGCTCTCGGTCATAGTGTGGAAAGAGGCCCTTCGGCCCAACTTGCCCACGCCAACCAACATGCCTCATCTACATTAGTCCCACCTGCTTGTATTTGGTCCATATTCTTCTAAACCTATCCTATTCATGCATCTGCCCAAGCGTCTTTTAAATGTTGCCACGGTATCTGCCTCGACTACTTCATCTGGCAGCGCGCTCCATATATCCACCAGTGTGAAAAAGTTGCCCCTCAGGATCTAAATGAATCTTTCTCCTCTCACCTTAAACCCATGTCGATTGGTTTTGATTCCCCTACTCTTGGTAAAAGACTCTGCATTTACCCTATCCATTCCCCGTGTGATCCTATATACCTCTAAGATCATCCCTCATCCTCCTGCACTCCAAGAAATAGTCTGAGCCTATTTAACCTCCCCCGATGGTTCAGGCCCTCGATTCCTGGCAACATCCTTTTAAATCGCCCCTGCCCCACATCTTTCCTATAACAGGAAAAAAACTGAATACAATACTCCAAATATTTCCTTACCAATTGTCTTAAACTTACCGGGTTCATGGAAAAGGAATTATAGAACTGTGTTATTTTTATAAAAGATTATTTCAATGTTTTTGATAGGAAAGAACTGCAGATGCTAATTTATACCAAATATAGCTATGAACTGCAGGAGTAACTCAGCGGGTCAGACAGCATCGCTGGAGAAAAAGGATAGGTAACATTTCAGGTCAGGACCTCTCCTTTGATCTGCCCACCAGAGCCTCCAACCTCATTGTTCCCCAGCCCTGCACAGTGTCTTTCTACCTCCTCTACCCTACCCTCATCGATCATCATCATAACCTCAAAAAGTTCATAAGACATGACCTGCCATGGACAAAGCCATGCTGACTGTCCCTAGTTGTCAAATACTCTTCCAGATGCAAGTAGGTTTTATCCCAAAGAACTCTCTCCAATAGCTTCCCTTCCAATGACATGAGGCTCGCCGTCCCAGAATGCCCTGGATTATCTTGATTTCTCTTCTTAAAGAAAGGAACAACATTGGCTACTCCCCAGTCTCCCAGGCTTGTAAGGATAAAGATCTTCAAGGTCCCTAACAATATCCTCTTCCTCTCAATAACCTGGGATACATCCCACCAGGCATTGGAGATTTATCCATCTTAATGCTTTTCAAGAGACCAAACACCTACTCCTACTGGACATCAAACTGCCCTAACAGTAATAGTCCCACAATGATCTTACTATCCTCACAGTAAACACACAGTAAATATATATGATGCATTCAGGTTAGACAGGGCACAGATCCTTACCATAGCGTGTCTTGCCATAGATAATGCCAACGAACAATGCTGAGTATCTAGCCATCTGCAACAGAAAACAGTACACGGTAATAATACGTAGGTAGACATTGTACAGAACGGTAGAGGAACAGGCCCTTTGGCCTATAATGTCCATGCCAAACACAATGCCTGGTAAAATTAATCTCTGCCTCCAAAGTGATCCATCTCTCTCCATTCCCTGTATATCCATGGGTCTATCTTGCAGCCTATTAAATGGCACTATTCTATCTACCACCACTAGTGGGACTAATGGATTTAAGAGAGAGTTAGATAGAGCTCTAGGGGCAAGTGGAATCAAGGGATATGGGGAGAAGGCAGGTACAGGTTGCCTATTTCCTTCGCTCCATAGATGCTGCTGCACCCGCTGAGTTTCTCCAGCATTTTTGTGTACCTTCGATTTTCCAGCATCTGCAGTTCCTTCTTTAACACAGGTTATTGATTGGGGACGATCAGTCATGATCACAATGAATGGCGGTGCTGGCTCAAAGGGCCGAATGGCCTACTCCTGCACCTATTTTCTATGTCTCTATAATATCGATGGGGCATTTCGGTTGGCATGGGCAAGTCGGGCTTGTTTCCATGATATATGACTCTATATGACCCCTTCTCCCCGACCTTTCCCCCTCCTGTACCTCGTCCGTTCTCCTGCATCTCTTTTGTATCCTCCCTCTCCTGTATCCTCTCTCTCCTGTCTCTCCCCCTCCTCCTGTACCTTTCCCCCTCTCCTGTATGACGTCCCCTGTCCTCTATCTCTCCCCCTCCCCAGTATCACTCCCTCGGCCCTCAGTCTATCTCCAGAGATGCTGCCTGTCCCGCTGAGTTACTCCAGCATTCTGTGTCTATCTTCGATGTAAACCAGCATCTGCAGTTCCTCCCTACACACACACACACACACTCGATCTCCGTGCCCCCGTCCCAAGGTCCCGGTTTGACCTTAGCTCAGGCTCTGCCAGGCCCGCCGCCCAGGGTGCGGGCAGAGGCGATGGAGCTGCTCCCTGCCGCCTCAGGGGACGGTGTGAGCAGCAGTCCCCGAGCGCCGCGACCGCGGCAGCCGCTGCCGCCTACCTTGATGAAGGGCGACACCTGCACCGGGGGAACCATGGCGGCCGCCGGCAACGGGAAGCAAATGTCCGCGGCGGGGAGAGGGCAGCTCACTGCGTCATCGCGTCCATACGTCACACCGCGGCCGCGCCATCACGTCCCCGGGAACGGCGACCCGACGTCACCGCGCGATTGCGTCAGCGCGTCCAAGCTGGCGTGTGAACGTGACTGCGTCATCACGTTGAGGAGGGGGAAGCTGCTCTGTGGGAGGGAACCAAAGATACTTGGAAGCAAAGATCATAGATCCTAACCCTAACCCCATGAACTTTGCTTGGAAGGAACTGCAGACCAAAGATGATAGAGCGGTCTTTGCTGCAGACCTTGATCTTTGCTGCAGATAGACAAAAATGCTGGAGAAACTCAGCGGGTGCGGCAGCATCTATGGAGCGAAGGAAAGAGGCAACGTTTCGGGCCGAAACCCTTGTAGGGTGGGGGAAGAAGAAAGGAAGAGGAGGAGTCAGAGGGCTGAGGGAGAGCTGAGAAGGGGAGGAGACAGTGAGTTAGGACTACCTGAAATTGGAGAGGTCGATGTTCATGCCGCTGGGGTGCAGACTGCCCAAGCGAAATATGAGGTGCTGCTCCTCCAATTTCCGGTGGTGCTCACTCTGGCCATGGAGGAGGCCCAGGACAGAAAGGTCGGATTCGGAATGGGAGGGGGAGTTGAAGTGCTGAGCTACCAGGAGATCAGGTTGGTTATTGCGGACCGAGCGGAGATGTTCGGCCAAGCGATCACCAAGCCTACGCTTGGTCTCACCGATGTAGTCTGGGAGGTAGGGAACTGGAGCTGGAAGCCATGAGGTACAAGATGGAGGCGCAGGCAAGTACCGAGAAAGCTGCAGACGCTGGTTTACACCCATATAGATACAAAATGCTGCAGTAACTCAGCAGCATCTCTGGAGAGAAAGGAAGAGGTGACATTTGTAGCTCTTCCCTTCCCACTCTCCAGCTAATGTATTTTCCAGACATATGTCAGCTGATTTCTGTGATGATTTTACTTAATGCGTTAACAAGGTCACTCAATGGTAGGGCTGTCAGTGTTGTATTTTTTATTGCGTTGCATGGGACTTCACATATGGTGCCTGACCCATATATGTAGGAAGGAGCTGAAGATGCTGGTTTACACACCAAATAAACACAATGTGCTGGAGTAACTCAGTGGGACAGGCAGCATCCCTGCAGGAAGGGCCTCGACCTGAAAGGTAACCCATTCCTTCCCTCTTTAGTCTAAAAGTCTAAAGAGTTCTCTTGACAGATGCTGGGCAGACATTTGTTGCCATAATCACTCTAAGCGAGACTCTTGCTTTTCCTAAACCTTTGGAGGTTATTTTTTCGGGAAGCTCTTTGTCATACAACAGTAGCTTTGAAACACTTCATTCCGTTGTTATTTGTGAGACACATCGAGCATAAAGATTCCTGGAGGAACACATTCACAACTACAAATGCAACACTTGATCTCAAATGTTCCAGGAGAGCCTGGCAAAGTTGTCTCAAAGATCGAATAGATACATAGATACATAGAAAATAGGTGCAGGAGTAGGCCATTCGGCCCTTCGAGCCTGCACCGCCATTCAATATGATCATGGCTGAATAGGACTTGAAGGGGGCAGTGAAATAAAACAGGAAATGCTGAACAGGTCAGACAGCATCTGAAAGAATGACTCGACTGGGTTTGTATTCACTGGAATTTAGAAGGATGAGAGGATATCTTATAGAAACATAAAATTCTTAAAGGATTGGACAGGCTAGATGCAGGAAAAATGTTCCCGATGTTGGGGGAGTCCCGAACCAGGGGTCACAGTTCAATAATAAGGGGTAGCCCATTTAGGACTGAAATGAGGAAAACCAGAGAGTCGTGAATCTGGAAATTTCTGCCACAGAAGGAACTGGAGGCCAATTCACTAGATATTTTCAAAAGAGAGTTAGATTTAGCTCTTCGGGCTAAGGGAGTCAAGGGATATGGGGTAAAAAGCAGGAACGGGGTACTGATTTTAAATGATCAGCCATGATCGTATTGAATGGCGGTGCTGGCTCAAAGGGCATAGTGGCTTACTCCTGCACCTATTTTCCTATGTTTCTAAGAGTGAAAAGTTCTATAAGAACCTGAGCAGTAGGCCATCTGGCCCATCGAGCCTGTTCCAGCCCTTTATCCAGCACTGTCCACCTGTCAGCCTGAAGGAGGGTCCTAACCTGAAAAGTCACCTGTCCATCTCCCTCCACAGATGCTGCCTGACCCACTGAGTTCCTCCAGCAGATTGTGTTTTGCTTATGATTCCAACATCTGCAGTTTCTTGTGACTCCACTGCCCCCCTCATGTTTCCTGATTACTTCAATGTCCAAAGAACTTCCAAATCTGTAGAGCTTTGTTTTGAATAAACACTGCGTTTGAGCTTCCACTGTTGTTCGGGGCAGAGACTTTCGGGGTAGAGATTATCCGTGTAAAGAGGTAGTTCCTTAGATCAGTCCCCACAGTCTGCACCTTATTCTGAGATTGCCACCACTAGTTCTAGGTCACACGGCCTGGAGACGCAGCCTCTCTGCGTCCACCACCATGTCGATATTTGTATGAATTTTGTAATTTTCAATGAATTCACTAATGCACTAAAGTCTACTCCAGGTGCTCCGAATTCTTCCCACACTCCAAAGACATGCAGGTGTAGGTTAATTGGCTTCTGTAAATTGTAAAGTTCCCTAGTGTGTGGAGGATAGTGCTAGAATGCAGGGTGACCAATGGTTGGCGCGGACTCGTTTCCACGCTGTATCTGTAAAGTCTAAAGGTCAAATCGCCACTTATCTCCCTGCAACCCATTCTCTTCACTTTCACCCACTGACAGTAAGTAACCAATTCACAGTAGCCAATCACCCTGGCTTTGGAATGTGAGTGGGAAACCGGAGTGTGCAAGGGAAATCCGGCCACATTGGAGAAGGTGCAAACTGAGTGAATATAGCACCCTAAATCAGGATTAAAAACGAGTTGCTGGAGCCATACGGCAACACCATCTGCTTCGGTCAGGTGCTGTTTCTGCATTATTGCTGCGGCTAAATGTTGGAACACTGAACCCAATAGTACCGTGGATGTATGTTAGTCAGATAACCTGCAGTGGTTCCAGGTGGTGGTGATTGCAGGGGATTGGGGAGGGGGGGGGTGTGCGGGTGGGGGGAGGGGGGGGAGGGGGGGGGGCGGGGGTCAAGAGTCAAGAGTGTTATTTTGTCATATGTCCCAGATAGGACAATGAAATCCTTGCTTGCTTGGCTGTAGGGAAGCAGCTGTTCCTGAACCTGGACTTTACAGTTTTCAGGCTCCTGTACCTTGTTCCCGATGGCAATGGTGAAATGAGTGTGTGGCCAGGATGGTGTGGATCTTTGATAATGTTGGCTGCTTTTTTGAGGCAGCAGGGGGGAGGGGGCGGGGGCGGCGGGGTGTGTGAATAACCCGGGGGGGAGGGGGCGGCAGGTGTGAATAACCCGGGGGGGTGGGGTGTGTGTGAATAACCCAGGGGGGAGGGGGCGGGGTGTGTGAATAACCCGTGGGGGGGGGGAAGGGGGGGTGGCACTCAGCAGCTTGAGAACCCATTGTGATTGGTGCACGGCATTGTGACATCATCATTGGAAGCTCCTGGAAAAAAGGCTGTCTGTGAGAAGCTGCGGTTACCATTGGCAACGTACCATTATGATGTCATTGGTAAATGAGATTCATTGTGATTGGATGTCTGTGAGTGGCATTGTGACATCATCATTAGAACCTGCTGGAAAAAGGCTGTGTGTGAGAAGTGGTTTTTGGATTTTTAAAAAACTTTAATCGTGAATAACTGGTGAAATATAGGAAGAAATGTTAAGTGAACCTGATTAAGACGTGGAGGGGAAAAATGTGAGTCAGAATATGTAAAAAAATTAAGCACTAGCGCGTAGCATTTTGAAGAAGATACAAAAAAACCCCCATACAATAATAATAATAATAACTTTATTTATAGAGCACTTTAAAAACAACCACAGTTGCAACAAAGTGCTGTACATGACTAATCATGGACAAGAAATTATTATATAACAATAAAAACATTAAACAAATGTTTAATACAAACATACAACACACATACAACACACAAGATGAGACTTTTATAGGTATAGAGATATAAAAGTTCCAACTAGATATACATTCTTGTAGTTGAGAAGATACATCTCATTTATTCAAACCAAGGTGTTAATAATCATTATGCAATGTCGATGATTCACTAAAATAGACTGAATGGCAAATGTCAATGTTTTGCCTAAATTGGTGGCATAAAGCACATTATAGACAATAAAGTATTACATTTTGTGTATATTTTTAAACTCAGGATTGTAACTAAATGAGGATGAAAAATTGCAATCAACTCAGTTGGGAATTAATGGGAGGCTCAGCTGTGTGTGTAAATATAACCTTGCCATTGCTTTGCATAGTGATATTCTCTCTGGGATATGGTCAAACCATCAGACTCTACTTTTAGATTTGTTGTGGCATACTCAATCACTCCCTGTGTCTAGCCAGCTTATAAAGGTTTTCTAATAAAACCATTAAATGAGATGGATCTTCTGCATGACATGTGACACCTTTGAATATTATATAGCTCTCTACACTTGTTGTAAAGTTCATGATAGGTTCTTATAACCAGCGGAAACATTTCAAACTAATTTATAAATGTATTGTTACATGTTATGGGGATAACATGCCTTCCCAGTCTTTAATAGTTCATCTCTTTCCATTCTGCTTCAATATATTAAGCTATCTGTTTGCAACAAGCTTAAAAACTTACTAGTTTAAATTAAATTGTCAGGATTCAAATATTGCTGGGAAGTCCAGTATTTATCATGCACTTGTCATAGCTCTTGAGAATAAGAAGAAAGTGGTTTTGCTTAGTTAATCCTGAAATCCTCCTTACTAATATAAAACTCTCCAATGCCATCAGATGATATTAAAACAAACAGTGGTGGTAGAGTTAATTAATGGGATTATGATTTATTGTTTGATAAATAAATCATAATATTGCTACAAAAGATGACCTATAAATATACGTTTTATAATTGGAGACCTTTTTCTTGGCTCCAAAGCTCATAGTTTGATAACTATTTAAAGCTAACTATTAAATACTAAATGTCTTAAGGCTGTTCTCTTGAGATGATTTTGAAGATATTCAGTTCTGAACATACACTAAGTAAAACACCAGCAATTAATGCATTAAACAATTTCAAAATTCAAGAAAGGCATTTATCAACCGTAGAACCTAATCGATATTGTTGATTGATCAATGTGACAAAATATTTTTATAAAGTACAGAACTATGCTCATCCTTTTTCTTCTTCTCCAATAACCTCTCCCCCAATGTCAGCAAGACGACGGAGTTAGTTATTGACTTCAGGAAACATGCCTCAATCAGTATCAATGATGCACAAGAGGAAATGGTTTGTGAGCTATAGTTTCTTGGTGTTTATATTATCAATAATCAGTTGTGGACCAACCACATTGATGCGACAGCCAACAAGGCATACAAATGCGTCTACTTCCTGAGAAGTGTGAGGAAATTCGGCCTCTCTCTAGCGACTCTTACAAACTTCTACAGATGTACAATAGAATGCATACTGTTAGATTGCATCACAGCTTGGTTTGGGACCAACTCTGTCCAAGGTCACAAGGAATTGCAGAGAGTTGTAGATGTAGCCTAGTCCATCACACAGACCACACTTCCCACTATGGACTCCATCTACACTGCACAATGCATTGAAAAAAGCATTCAACATATTCAAAGACTTGTTCCACCCCAGTCATTCCTTATTCCTGCTCCTGAAGGTACAGAAGTTTGAAAGTTCTCACCGCCAGATTAAAGTACAGTGCCCCCCCCCCCTCCCCCCTCCATTATCAGGCTTCTGAACCATTTTTCCATAAACTAGGTACTGTTTGATTCACTGCTACCCCATTGACGGACCATTTGACTTTGTCAATGGAACTGATGCAGGATTGTGGACTTTGGAAGGGGAAGGATGAGGACCCACAATCCTCTTTATATCAATGGGACGATGGTGGAGAGGGTCAAAAACTTCAAATTCCTGGGCGTGCATATTTCCGAAGATCTTTCCTGGACCCAGCACACTGATGCAATTACAAAGAAGGCACATCAGCGCCTCTACTTCCTGAGAAGATTACGGAGATTCAGTATGTCAAAGAGGATTCTCTTGACCTTCTACAGGTGCACAGTAGAGAGCATACTGACTGGTTGTATCGTGGCCTGGTTCGCCAATAAAAGAGTTTTATTGTCATGTGTCCCTTATAGGACAATGAAATTCTTGCTTTGCACACCAGAACATAGTAGGCACGAATACTGAACAGATCAGTGTGTCCAGAACTGCAGATGCGTGAAAAATCAAAGGTAGACCAAAATGCTGGAGAAACTCAGCGGGTGAGGCAACATCTATGGAGCGAAGGAATAGGTGACGTTTCGGGTCGAAGAAGGGCCTCACCCGCTGAGTTTCTCCAGCATTTTTGTCTACAACAGACTATTATTGTTATTGCACTATATTTGTTTATTTATTGAGTATATCTGCGTGTGTATATATACACACTGAACTTTTTTTTTCCCGTTTACTATGCTTACATATTCTGTTGCGCTGCAGCAAGTAAGAATTTCATTGTCCTATCTGGGACATATGACAATAAAACACTCTTGACTCTTGACAATGCTATAATGCAATGAACTTTATTCTGCCCTCAGTATCTTCCCCTTTATTCAATCTATTGTACTTGAGTCTGAACTGATTGTATCTGTGTATGGAATATCTGATTTGTTTGGATAGCATGCAGAACAGAGCTTTTCACTGTGTCTCAGTACATGTGACAATAGTAAACCTCCATGTGTAACTTTTCTAAGGGATTCTATTGGCATAATCCATCCAAACAAATTCTAGGTGGACATGCTAATCAAAATTGGAATCCCATCTGAAAGATCCTCGTGAGAACCAATCTTTCGACTGCTGCTACTACCAGGCTACACATGCCCTGACCAATGGAGCTGACCATGTATAATTAGGGCCTTAATGCTGGAAATGTTGACAAATGGGAGAGTATACAAATGTTGGTTTACTTATCTTGTCTATGGATTTGAAGAACTCTGCAGAGATGTTGTTGATGGTATCTCTCTAGTGCAACAACATGACATCACCTCTTTCTCAGTAAACTCCTCCAGTCTCAAAAACATTTAAAACATTAATTCTACATTATAATTCTACCCTACTGTGCATTCTCCACATCCTTCAAAATTATTGGCCATCCTTTCAGTTGTTCGAACCCTATCATTATTTAATCATTAACTCTCTCTTACTCTTTTCTATTTTTTGCAAAACCAACCACTTTGGCAAAGCCTTTGGTCAACCTTTTCAATAGCTCGTGTCAAAGATTGTCACTTAAAGAAGCTGGGACATTTTACTATATTACAAATGGTGCATAAATGCAAGTTCTTGCATTCCATGCAAGGCTGGAAAGAATAGATCTGCACATCTTTGATGTGTTGGGATTTATTTGCTCCCAATTCAACTAGATGATGATGTATCTCTCAAAATATTCAGAATATTCACAATGGCGTAATGATTGTCTGATTCCAAACACAATGGAGCAATTTGTTTTGAATCAGATCTACACCTGAGCTGCAGGTTTTTTTTAGTTGGATTTAGAATATGCCACCTGAACGGTTCATTGTGATCTCTTTGCTGTGCAGGCCCCTGACCATAATTATCTGAGTATGAATTGTTGTGAATTGTCATGCTGAGGATAAAAAAGAGATTGAGTGTAATCCAGTTCCATGGTAGCAATTTAACGTCAGAAATCAATGATCAATACTATTTTGAAAATAGCTATCTTTTTTTCTCAGATTATGTATCTATCCTTCTTCCAGATGATGTATCTTTCATCATCCCGGCCCTTTATGTTTGCAGATATTATAAATGGCGCCATCTGTTTACAAATATACCTTTCACTTTCAGTTCAACAGTTGCCAATCCTTCTCCCAAAATTCTACTGTCAGTCTTTCAATCCTTACTTGCGGTGTTCTTTCTCCAAACCTCCCGAGTCCATGTAATTTCCATGCATTTGAAAATCCTTGTGCCTAATTACGATTCTCTCTATTTCATTTCAGCAACACTGAAATTACTCTAACCAAAGCCACATATGAAATATTCTGCAGCCACTGAATTGGTCAACTCCTCTGTAGTCTTAAAGAGGCATCTTCAACAATCTGAGGAAGGGCCCTGCACGGAAATATCACCTATCCATGTCCTCCAGAGATGCTGTATGACCCGCCGAGCACGTTATTTACTTTTTTGTAAACCAGCATCTGCAATTCCTTTTTCCTACAACCTTTTTTAATTTACCATCTTGCAGAACACTCCTGTTTAATTTCTCTTAATCTGTTTGATTACAATCAGAACATTCCCATTGCATACACTTTTAATTTTTATAACATCGTCATCACTTCATGTCTTCAACACTCAAAATGCTTCAGCTCTACAACTCCCTTCACATGACCTTAAATGACAAAGTATTTCTATCCATGGTGTGATTTTTAATACGGAATTCACAAACTTTTAAAGACCATCATAAGTATGTATATGCATCCTGGCAGACAACTTGTACACGGTAAGCTTCCACAGACATAAGTATCATAAAGATCAATAAAACTACCTTGGTTAATTAGATTCGTGATTAGTACAGGAGTCGGGGATTATAATAATAATAATAATAGATTTTATTTATGGGCGCCTTTCATAAAGTCTCAAGGACACCTTACAAAGTTTAACAAATAGTGTAGAAACATGTAAGCGGAATGAAATAAATAGCAAAGACATCACCAGTACACAAATTAAAGATAGAATTAAATTCAAAAACAAAAATCAAAAACACAATATGGAAGAGAGAGCAGCGGCTGCTAAAGCGCGCCAGCGTCCACTCTCCCTTCCGACCGCCATCTTGGACAAAGACTAACATAGACACTACACATTACACACAAAATCATCCCCCCACAATGATTACCACTGTGGGGGAAGGCACAATGTCCAGTCCCCAACCCCAGTTCATGCTCTCCCATGCAGGAGAATGGGGTTAGGAGGGAGAGATTGAATGGCAGCGTAGACTTGATGGGCCAAATGGCCTAATTCTGCTATCACATGACCTGAATGAAATATTAACTGTGTTTCTCATAACAGGTGTTTTCTGGCCCACCAACAACGTTAAAAGGGTTCATTTTTATTTCTGTTTTATTAATGTTGACCGGCTATTAGATATTGGGTAGAAATCAATTACTTCCTGAACACTCTTAGTTCAGCTCAAGCCGTGAATGGAATTTGGCTTTTCTTTGCCCCACCAGGAGTAGCTGTTTTTTAGATGATAATTTCCACTCTCAGTAAGTCCTGTTCTTAAAACCTCTCACCAGATCCTTAAAATATACGCCATTGAACTAGTTTCTGCTTACCTGTTTGGGCCTTTCCAGCAGATTAAGCCTCAGTAAAGTGCCTCAATTTCAATCATAATAAAGGGCCTGTCCCACATAGGTGATTTTTTTGGGCGACTGCCGGCGACAGTCAGTCGTAGCGAGATGCCGAAATGGACCCACCCTACGACAATGTCTTTGACAAGCTACCACCTAGTCGACGGCAAGCTACGTCAACTGGCAACACAATTACTCTGCGACTTGGGAGGTTCACCTACGACCACACCTGCGACAACCACGACGACACCTACGGCAACCTTCGACCACACAGGCAGGCGACAACCTATGACAACCGAAGTCAACCTACCTCCACCCGCGACAAGCTACGACCCTGTCGGCGATAAATGGAGACAACTGAAGACTTCTCTTGACGCCGGTACTGTCACCGGTTGACGTAGGATGACGTAGGTTGTCGCCAATGGAAATCACCGAGGTCATCACCCGGCGACAACCAATGTCACCTGCCGTCATCCTGGCGACAACCTATGACAGCACCTACGACAGGAGAAAACAGGCAACGTCAAGCCCACTGTCACCAAAAGGTTTTGAACATTTCAAAATCCAGCAGCGACAAGAAAAAAGTTACGACACTTGAGAAGACAACTCACGACTATACAGGCACCACCCAGCGACCATGTGGCGACAGCCTATTTTCCGACTGTCGCCGAAAAAATAGCTTGGGACAGGCCCTTAACAGGACAATGTAAATACAAACTGCTGTACTTGGGGAAGAGTCGCTTATCAACAGTTGTAGATACCCCGGCTGCAATGCCCACGTAAAGGTCTTCCCAATGATAATCTGCTAGCTACACAAACAGATACAATTACAGCTTTAAAAATACATTTGGACAAAGGTATGGACAGGAAAGGTTGAGAGCGATATGGGCCAAATGCAGGTAATTGGGTCCAGCTCAGTAAGCCATCGTGTCGTCGGCATGAACAAGGTGGGCCGAAGAGCCTGTTTCCATGCTGTACAGCTCTCTGGCTACCTAGGTTGCCACTGGGTTCTGTTCCTGAGAATTGTTCCCCAGTCGGAAATGTGGCGGCCCAACATAAGGCAACTGAGGGCAATGTGCAGTTCAACCACTCTTTTGCGCAACCATTCGGTGGGGGCGCTGCGAGGCGGCTGCCCTGCCAGCAGCGTGTTGGTCATTTCTACTTTTTTTGTTTTTTTTAGTGTGTCCAAATGTGTGTTTAAGTGTCTCTTGGTGTGTCTTGTGTGGGGGATGGTGAGCGGGGTAAGGGGAGAACCGCTTTCGGTCGCCTCCTCCACGGAGAGGCGACTTTTTCCATGTCGCCTCGCTCGCGGCTTAACAGCATGGATTGGTGCGGCCTTTCCCGGAATCGGGCCTGGAATTTCAGCAGCGGGAGCAGCATGGACTTTTCATCGCGGAGCGGGCGAGCCCTTGCCGGTTACCAGAGGGGAGTGCTCCGATCGCTGGCCCGCGGACTGTTACAGCCTGAAGCCGAGGTCTGCGGAGCTTCTAGCCGCGGGCACGGCGTCCGGAGCCTGGGACCCCTCGCTAGGGATCGCTGGAGAAGAGCTCTGACCGCCGGCCCGCGCCCGATAACATCCTGAAGCTGCTGTCTGCGGAGCTTCTAGCCATGGGCGTGGCATGGACGTACCATCCGGATCGGGATCCCTCGCCGGGGATCCCTGGAGAAGAGCTCCCAGCGCCGGCCTGCGGCCTTCAACATCCTGAAGCCGCGGTCTCCGGTAGGGAAGCACCGATTCGGGACTTACCTTCCACTTGAGAGGGCCTGGACATCTGGCCGCCCGCAGCGGCGACTGCAGAGGTTTATGGCCCCGACCACAGGGGAACAATGGAGGGGGACTGACTACTTTGTGCCTTCCACCACAGTGAATAATGCTGTGGTGGATGTTTGTGTTAAATTTTTATTGTGTATTGTGTGTTTTTTTAATTGTACCGCTGCTGGCAAATTAATTTCACTGCACTTTATTGTGTATGTGATGAATAAATCTGATTGATTGATTGATATTGGGCAGTCACGGTGGCACAGAAGTAGAGCTGCTGCCTTACAGCAAAATGCAGCGCCAGAGACCCGGGTTCGATCCCGACTACATGGTCTGACTGTATGGAGTTTGTACGTTCTCCCCGTGATCTGCGTGGGCTTTCTCCGAGAACTTCGGTTTCCTCCCACACTCCAAAGACGTACAGGTTTCGTAGGTTAATTGGCTTGATAAAAATGTAAAATTGTCCAAGTTGGCGATATGCAGAGTACTGCCCTGCCGACTACAAAATTCGGAAGGTTCAGAAGGTATTACGTGAACCGCACGGCAGAAGATGTCTGCAGACACTGAGACGCAAAATGGGGCAGTAGTAACTCAGCGGGTCAGGCAGCATCTCTGGAGAGAAGGAATAGGTGACGTTTTGGTTCGAGACCCTTCTTCAGACTGAGAATCAGGGGAAAGGGGAACGAGAGATGTAAACGGTACTGAGGAGAAATGAAGGGAAGATATGTAAAAAGCACAGATAATCAAGGACATGTGTGGCACACAATAGGCCATTTGTCGGGTGTGGGATAGGTGACAACGAGTAGGGAAACTCAACAGGACGACAGTAAAACTAGTACTAAAGAAGGAACTGCAGATGCTGGAAAATCGAAGGTACACAAAAATGCTGGAGAAACTCAGCGGGTGCAGCAGCATCTATGGAGCGAAGGAAACAGGCGACGTTTCGGGCCGAAACCCTTCTTCAGACCAAGAAGGGTTTCGGCCCGAAACGTTGCCTGTTTCCTTCGCTCCATAGATGCTGCTGCACCCGCTGAGTTTCTCCAGCATTTTTGTGTACCTTCGATTAGTACGACGACCAGGATGGGAGAGGGACGGTGGGAGGGATGTCAACCTCGCAGCAGCCTGTAAATCTATCCTGCCGGTCTTCCAAACGCTTGTTCGTGTGCACATGCTGTATCTTGTATGTACATCGGTGTTACGTAACCCGGGGAGAACCTGTCCTTGGTGCAGAAACAATGAGCCGCAGAAGCTGGTTTGCACAAAAGAACGCGAAGTGCTGGAGTACCTCAGCAGGTCAGGCAGCATCTCTGGAGAACATGGATCGGTGACATTTCGGTTCGGGACCCTTCTTCAGACTGATTGTAGGTGGGGGTGGGGAAGATGAAGAAGGGTCCCGACCCGAAACGTCACCCATCCCTTCTCTCCAGAGGTGCTGCCTGTCCCGGTGAGTTACTCCAGCACTTTGTGTCCATCCTCTCTCCCAGGACCCTACCTGCTCGATAGTGTGGCCTGAATCCAGGTCTGACAAAGTTACCCCAATAAGAAGGGGGTGGAGTAAGTTTCCGAACTGCATGTTCTTTTTCCTTTGGATTTGCTTTATCATGAAAATCGTTAAACTAATTAAAAACAAGCAAGCTTAAAATTCAGAATGGGATTGCGGGAGCATTTCTGAAGCGCGTTCCTTTTCTTTTGCAGTTGGATTTCTTGCCACCTCAACTTTGGCGAATTCCTGGCGGTAAATGAAACTTTTAAATTCCTCCTCCCCCCCCCCCCCCCCCCCCCCCCAGAAGTTCAGGACGGATCTGCAATCAGGTGCTGAAACTTTAATCTCTCGTCCATTCTCCCGGGACACTTTTGCCGTTGAGCTAAATGTTTCCTTGTAAGGAGTAGTTCGTGCGGGCTGCATTGTGCCTCAGGGAGTTGAGAAGACGCCAGCCGCGGAGTCCAGCACCAGCCCGGCTCGCTATATAAACCACAGCCGCGATGCGCAGCCACGGGCGAGCATGGTGAGTGTGTGGATGCAGGGCGCGGCGTGACTAATCCAACCAGCTAAATCCTTGTGATATTACTCCCTGATTTTCTTTGCTCTGCAGGCGAGCAGGAAGACCAAAAAGAAGGAAGGCGGCGCCAAGCGAGCCCAGAGGGCTTCCTCCAACGTCTTCTCCAGCTTTGAGCAGACCCAGATACAGGAATTCAAGGAAGTAAGTGTCAGGAACTGGGACCAAATTTATTTATGTAGCGCCTTTCCGTTGACCCGTTTTATAGCTTATTAAGTTTTTTGTTATTTGACACGAAATAGACACGAAGCGTTTTATAACTTATTACGTTTTTTGTTATTTGACACGAAATAGAGTAATTCAGCACGGGAGCCTTCGGCTCAACTCGTCCGTGCCGACCAAAATATTCCCTATCTAAGCGAGTCCCATTTGCCCACGTTTGGCTCATACCCCTCTAAACCTTTCCTATCCATGTACTTGCCCAAGTGTCTTTTAAATGTTGCTAATGTATCTACCTCAACTAAGCATCATGTTCGGCACAAACATTGTGGGCCGAAGGGCCCGTTCATGTTCTGTACTGTTCTATGTACTCCTTTGACAACTGGTTCCATACACCCACCATCCTCTGAGTGAAAAAGTTGTCCCTCAGGTTCCTATTAAATCTTCCTATCACCTCTCAGCTTAAACATATGTCCTCATGTTTTTGATTCCCCAATGCTGGGTATAAGATTGCAGAAAAGCTGCAGAGAAGAGGTGGGATACCCCTGCGACGAGTATGTGGGAAAGAGTGAAAAGAGACTGGTAGGCTGGAACAGGAGACTGGGGTAGGAGGAGGGAATGATTAATGAAGGTGTTAAGTTACATGAATAGTATGAATGGAGAGAAAGCCACAGGAAAGATTAATGGGTTTGCTCTGTGTGTGGTATGGATTCACTGGGCAGAGTGGTTGTTCTCTTATCATAAAGGGATATGAGAAAGATTAAAATCTGAAAAATGAAATCATTACAATTAGCCATTTGCTGGAACACTTTGATTTCCTACGCTCTTTAAATTGATATTGGTTTCCCATATTCGATTAGGGACATCAATATTCAGTGGAATGCAAAGGCAGATCTAAACTTGAAATCAAATCAAAGCACAAAATAGAAAATAAAAAATCCTTTCCTTGTATCAATTGAACTATTACTGTTCCGTATATCCCCTGTCCCCTTCCCCCCCCCCCCTAGTTATTACATTCATGAAACCAGGAAAGTGTCAAGGCTAGAAACGTGTGCAATAGTTTACACAAGTTAATATATTTTACAGTTGAGTTAAATAGTTAATATATTGCTCTTTATTCATTTGCATTAGAAGCTAAATGACGAAAATATTTCTAGATGTTCATTTGAAATCCAGGGATCTTCTGTTGTAACTGCACGTTATCATGTTCATAAAATGATCTGAGTCAGAGGGATTAATTAGTTCATAAATTCAAGGAGCAGAATTAGGTCATTCGGCCCATCAAGTCTATTCCACCATTCAATCATGGCTGATCTTTCTTTCCCTCTCAACACCATTCTCCTGCCTTCTCACCAAAGCCCCTGACACCCATACTAATCAAGAGTTTGTCATTCTCCACCTTGAAAAATATCCTTTGACTTGGCCTCCACAGCCGTCTGTGGCAATGAATTCCACATGTTAATGGTTTTGATGTTTTTCTCCTTTCAGGCTTTCACTCTGATTGACCAGAACAGAGATGGCTTCATTGACAAAGAAGATCTGAAAGACACTTATGCATCCTTGGGTAAATGCTATTTGCAAATCTCATACCCTCTCAGTGTAACTGATGCTGAATGCAGAAACACGCACTTGTGATTTCCCCTTACGACGGTTATTTGACAGATCCACTTTAATATTAGAATATTCCGTAAATATTTGGATATCACATTTCAGCCTCTGGTATGTCTCAGTTCAACCCTCTGCAGTATCAGATACATCGACCAACTAACAATCAGTTGTTCCCTTCCCACAGCCAGCATCAGCTGAACACTGATGAAAGAAAAGACTTGTGTCTGCTGCATCCTTAAAAGCATTTTAAAATTTATGCCACCTATGAATTACTTTCGAACTATCATTAGTAGAAGGAATAGAATTAGTAAGTAGGAAAATTAGTTTGCCGATTTGATGGTGGTGTTTAAGAAGCTTTCAGGTAAGCACATGGATATGCAGCGAATGGAGGTATACGAATAATGTGCAGGCAGATGAATTTAGTTTAGCTTAGTTTAGTTTAGAGATACAGCGTGGAAACAGGCCCTACTGCCCACCAAGTCCGCACCGACCAGCAATCACCCATACACTAGTTCTATCCGACACATTAGGGACAATTTACAGAAGCCAATTAACCTACAAACCTACATGGTCTTTGGAATGTGGGAGGAAACTGGAGCACCCAGAGAAAACCCACATAGTCACAGAGAGAACGTACAAACTCCATATAGACAGCACCCATAGTCAGAATTGTCGCACTATTACAAGACACTTGTACATAAGGCTAGATTACTGGTGAATGGCAAACCGTTCAATGTACTGGTTAGACCACAGAATATTGTGCTCAGTTTTAGTCAGCATGAATTAAGCAATATGACGACACCATGAAAAGAGAAGAAGCGCAAGTACGATCCCTATGACAGTAAATACAGGCACTCCTCAGGTTATGTAAAGGTTCTGTTTCTGAAAACTATCCATAAGCTGGTTTGTCCATGTCAGAAATGTCAACAGCTACAGTATCCATATCATATTGCTCTACATACACTTACCCAAATCATCCTAACACTATGCATAATTAAGTTTGAAAATGCTTTAGAAGGTTTGGGAGAATTCATGTAATGTCAGATTTCTTTAAATCACGTTATTTGTGATCCAAGGTACCCTGTATATGAAAAAAACACAGAGTATTGAGCTTGAGACTGGAGAAATGTCAACTAAAAGGGAAGACAGAGTGTTGAATGGTGTAGTTCCTTATGAGACCTGCTCAGGATATGGACTGTCAATGGAAATGAATTAAAATAGATATAGCTGGAAATATATGTTATCAAAGAATACTAAGATCCATTATTATAAATTGGCTGATAAATGCAGATATCTTCAAGGGAAAACCTGATATTTCCAGGGAGAAAAGAATAGAGGATATGTTGAGGAATTAGTTTAGAGATACAATGTGGAAACAAGCCCTTCCACCCAACGAGTCCATGCCAACCAACAATCATCCGTACACTAGTTCTATCCTGCTTACTAGGGACAATTTACAGAACCCAATTAACCTTCAAACCTGTACACCTTTGGAGTGTAGGAGGAAACCAGAGCACCCGGGGAAAACCCATGTGGTCACAGGGAGAATGTACAAACTCCATACAGGCAGCGCTGTAAGGCACCCGCTGCACCACACCAAATTAGGAGAAGAATGAAGAAAAAATGCTAATAAAAGAACAGTTCTGTAGGGTTGAATGGTCTAGTTCCCTGATGTAAGGTCCATTTAATATAATATGTTTGATGGTCAGCCATGAAGAATAATAAAACAAAGATTGGTCAAAACTATGGGAGGAGTTGATAGCTTGTGGGATTCATATCAAAAATATATTATTAATTTTCTATTTTATTTTAGGCAAACTCAACGTAAAAGATGATGAACTAGAATCCATGCTGCAAGAGGCTACTGGTCCAATTAACTTCACCATGTTTTTAAATCTGTTTGGAGCAAAGTTACATGGTATGATAATACCACTTCTGTTTCCATTTCCTGCCCCCCTAACTTTGTTCTCACTGATTCTTTATTTATTTATTTTTGCACAGGTTCTGATCCAGAAGATGTGATGCTAAATGCCTTCAAAATGTTTGATCCAAATGGGAAAGGACACATCAACAAAGAAGAGTACAAGTTTCTTTTATCTTCTTGGGCTTTGCTAGTGCTTGTTTTTTGCAGTTTCTTGCTGTCTTTATTGACAAGTTTCTCATGCTGTTTTTTCCACCTGCAGATTGAAACGCTTGTTAATGACACAAGCTGACAAGTTCACAGCTGAGGAGGTGTGTACAATCACTTAACTGTTCACTTTTCTTTGACCAATACTCATTTGCCAATTAGGAATGGAAGTATATATCTCAGGTGTAACAAGGGGTTACACCTTGTTACATCCATGTAATGGGAGTAATAGACAATAGGTGCAGGAGTAGGCCATTCGGCCCTTCGAGCCAGAACCGCCATTCAATGTGATCATGGCTGATCATCCCCAATCAGTACCCCGTTCCTGCCTTCTCCCCATATCCCCTGACTGCTATTTTTAAGAGCCCTATCTAGCTCTCTCTTGAAAGCATCCAAAGAACCTGCCTTCGCCGCCCTCTGAGGCAGAGAATTCCACAGACTCACCACTCTCTGTGAGAAAAAGTGTTTCCTCGTCTCCGTTCTAAATGGCTTACTCATTAATCTTAAACTGTGGCCCCTGGTTCTGGACTCCCCCAACATCGGGCACATGTTTCCTGCCTCTAGCGTGTCCAAGCCCTTAACAATCTTATATGTTTCAATGAGATACCCTCTCATCCTTCTAAACTCCAGAGTGTACAAGCCCAGCTGCTCCATTCTCTCAGCATATGACAGTCCCGCCATGCCGGGAATTAACCTTGTAAACCTACGCTGCACTCCCTCAATAGCAAGAATGTCCTTCCTCAAATTAGGGGACCAAAACTGCACACAATACTCCAGGTGTGGTCTCACTAGGGCTCTGTACAACTGCAGTAGGACCTCTTTGCTCCTATATTCGATTCCTCTTGTTATAAAGGCCAACATGCCATTCGTAAGAAAACCTCTCCATATTACAACTCCCATAATGGAGTAAGTTGTGTAATTTGTTCTCCAAAAATTAACTTGCATTTAAAAAACAGCTGAAGTAAATAAAAGGTGAAGTATTTTTCTCTTAATAAATGTATGTATCAGTAATGTAGTTATGTCAGGATGTGTGATTTCGATGAAAATAATCCTGAGTGAACGATGCCTTTGTATTCATAAGGTACCTACGCACAAAATAGGTTGTTGAGTTGATTTCAATGGGTTTTATAATTTCCCCTTTTATATATTTAATGAGATTGTCTGCATCTGTTTTCTTTATACTGGGAACCAGGCGTTTAAAGTTTCAACATTTAATAGCAGTGTAATATGTTATCCTCCCTTTCTTCCTTCTTGCTATATGCTCTAGACTGACCAGATGTTTCAGTCCTCTCCCATTGACTCGGCGGGTAACCTGGATTATAAATCACTCTGCTACATCATCACACATGGTGAAGAAAAGGAAGACTAAATGAAAAATCAAGCACACGTACCCAAAGTCCTCACATCTTTGTATTTATCACGTTGCATCAACAGTGAATAAAACCACATTTTAAATAATGGTTCTTGTAGTTTCTATGGCCCCTCCACCCACTGACTTAATTGACAAAATTCAAATAGTTTACTCAACTCTTGCGCTGCATATGCACATACCAATTCGTATCATTCAGGGGCACTTTTGAGATGCTGAGTTCGATCCTGACTACGGGTGCTGCCTGTACGGAGTTTGTACGTTCAAACAGAATTTTGCCACACAGTCATGAATGTACAGGAAGTAAGTCTAGTAGGAAGCTGAGACCAATCCTTGCGGGGCACTGGTGTTAAGAGTTATTATGAAAAATGTGTTGTCTATTCTCACTGATTATGTACTTTATACCACTGTAAAGCCACAAATGTTCCTGTATAATACCAATGTTATTTCAGAACGTATGACAAAGATTCGTGAAACAATTGCACACGTACTTATTTCCAGAATTATGACTGTTCAAAGCTACTGGCACTCAATGATTAAACTTTGAAGTAGAGTAGAATGTGCTAAATATAGCCACTAGGTGGAGGCAAATTACCAAATGAACAGTAGCTTGCAACCAAAAACGTGCAGGGATCTGAATGCTTGTTTAACCTGTGCACATTGGTTGCAATGCAGGTAGCAACTCTACCCATCTTAATTATTTCTGCACACAGTCTGCATTAACCATCATATTGATTGGCTGCTTGT
>CM075983.1:6335230-6397355 GCA_038087875.1 Malacoraja senta | reverse complement strand
AAAGCAAAACCGAATCTGAACTGAGAATTTCAACAATTTAAGTCTGTTTGTCGTCAAGTCCGTTCCACCATATAGAGGTAAAATAGTTTTTATAACGGTTAGAAAGGGAGCAATTTATGTTGTGTGAAAGTGTTGAATAAATTTTCCCCAAGTCATATAAAATTTAACCAAGGGTTCAACAATGTCACTCCTGATTTTTTCTACATTTAAACATGATATCGTTTCAGAATACCACTGGAGTGTGGTCGGGTTGGAGTCTTTCCATTTAAATAAAATAGATCTTCTGGCGATTAGTGTGGTAAAAGCAATCAACCGATGGGCGGAGTGGGACAAATGAATAAAATCTAACATTGGTAGCCCAAAAATTGCAGTAATAGGATGAGGTTGTAAATCAATACCTAAGACTATAGAAATAGTGTCAAAAAATTATTTCCAATATTTTTCCAAAAGTGGGCAGGACCAAAACATATAGGTCAGTGAGGCCAATTCAGAGTTACATCTGTCACAGGTAGAATTTATATGACCACAGAAACGAGCTAACTTATCATCGCATGCCCCGCGCGACGATAACGGCCGCCGCCGCCATGTTCTACCATCGGGCGGGGGAGACGGAGAGGATTCAGAAGCAAGCCGGTGGCCTCCGGTGACCGGCTGTGACCTCCGATCTGCAGAACACTCGTTCTTTCTGCGCATTTTGATGAACGGAGGGGGGGGGGGGGAGCCGGGCGAGTGAGTGGGCTGCGAACAGCGGAGAGAGACAGCACCGGCTTGACTATCTGGAAACCGGCAGCTGAGTGAGCGGGCGGGCGGGGGATGGGATGGGCGGGGCTTCACAAGCTGCATGGGCAGCGAGGAGAAGCTTCAGCGTGTGAGTGCTGCTGACCTCGCGATTGAGCAGAACAAAGATCCTATAGCGGAGCTGAGCTGCAGAATCTTTGCTGCAGAACGTTCTCGATCTTTCTGCCACTTTTGGGGGTGGGTGGGCTAATGTACCTCGTGAAAAACTGCGCATGCACGTTGACAGCAGCTGCATTAACCCAGAGCGGCGGGGGGGGCACGAGGAAAGGCATTGTGAGGTCAGCAGCTGGGCAACCGTTATATATTTTTAAAATGTCAGGTTGGTTATAAATATTAGTAAATATCTCGGGAAATAATGGACCAAATTTATAGAGGAGTGGATTTTTGAAATCATAAGGATAATTTCTACCAGATGATATAAAAATTTCACTTTATTGTAATGTTAGCAGCTGGGCAGCAGTCAGATTTTAAAAAAAGGTCAGATTGGTCAACAATTTTAATTTAAAGTCGGGAAAATAATGTACCAAATGTACAGAGGAGTGGATCTCTAAAATCACAAGGAAAATCTCTCCTGAAATATGTAAAAATGTTCCCATTTCGGCATCTGGTTTTCGAGGAGATACATTTCACAGGAAAAATGACACACACACACACACACACACACACACACACACACACACGCACACACACAGAGTTTTTAAAGTATATAGATAGAGAAAGAGCTAGAGATAGATAGAAGATAGATAGATAGATAGATGATAGATAGAAGATAGATAGATAGAAGATAGATAGAAGATAGATAGATAGAATAGAAGACAATGAGTTTCAATTTATTAATTACATTATTCTTAAGATAACATGTTATCCATGTTCTCAGGAGATGCTGCCTGGCCCACTGAGTTACTCCAGGTCTTTGTCTCTTTTATTGTGAACCAGCATCTGTAGTTCCTAGTTTTTCTGTGCTTAAGATTGCCTGGCCTTCTTTTCCAAGCATCTATTCTTTCCTTCTGGCCCCCAATCTTCTTCCCCTGCATTCAGAATTATCTCGAAGATAGACACAAAAAGCTGGAGTAACTCAGCGGAACAGGCAGCATTTCTGGAGAGAAGGAATGGGTGACATTTTGGGTCGAGACCCTTCTTCAGAATTATCTCTCTGCCCATCTTGTTCTGTTTCTTCTTTCTATTTCCCATATTGCACTCCCTTTCCACATCCACTCTTGTTCTCATCTATGTTGCCCTTTTCCTTTGCTGGCAAACACTAGGCAATGTTGGGCAGTGGAACCTGCCTTCAGAACCACAACTTCCATAGAAACATAGAAAATAGGTGCAGGAGTAGGCCATTCGGCCCTTCGAGTCTGCACCGCCATTCAATATGATCATGGCTGATCATCCAACTCAGTATCCCGTACCTGCCTTCTCTCCATACCCCCTGATCCCTTTAGCCACAAGGGCCACATCTAACTCCCTCTTAAATATAGCCAATGAACTGGCCTCAACTATCTTCTGTGGCAGAGAATTCCAGAGTTTCACCACTCTCTGTGTGAAAAATGTTTTTCTCATCTCGGTCCTAAAAGACTTCCGCCTTATCCTTAAACTGTGACCCCTTGTTCTGGACTTCCCCAACATCGGGAACAATCTTCCTGCATCTAGCCTGTCCAACCCCTTAAGAATTTTGTAAGTTTCTATAAGATCCCCCCTCAATCTTCTAAATTCTAGCGCGTACAAGCCGAGTCTATCCAGTCTTTCATCATATGAAAGTCCTGACATCCCAGGAATCAGTCTGGTGAGCCTTCTCTGTAGTCCCTCTATGGCAAGAATGTCTTTCCTCAGATTTGGAGACCAAAACTGTACGCAATACTCCAGGTGTGGTCTCACCAAGACCCTGTACAACTGCAGTAGAACCTCCCTGCTCCTATACTCAAATCCTTTTGCTATGAATGCTAACATACCATTCGCTTTCTTCACTGCCTGCTGCACCTGCATGCCTACTTTCAATGACTGGTGTACCATGACACCCAGGTCTCGTTGCATCTCCCCTTTTCCTAATCGGCCACCATTCAGATAATAGTCTACTTTCCTGTTTTTGCCACCAAAGTGGATAACCTCACATTTATCCACATTATACTGCATCAACATTCAGGCACAACACCATGGGAAAATTCAAATGTATGAGTATTAGAAGGGTCATCGTTGTGGCTACCCCTCAAGGTCGAGGATGAAGTTCTACATTATGTTGTTTTTATGGACTCTCAGGTGGCTTATGAGTCCAATCCTGGCTTTGAAAGTTCTTCGGCATTCAGGACAGGTAATTCCAGATGGCAGATCAGGCTTTCCATTTTCTCTTTACTTCTAATTCTGCGCATCTGTTGGCTTCGAAGGTCGCTGTTCCTTCTTGGATGATGGTTCGCCAGTTTCCTGTCCTTGGCATTGTTTTCCCAATTGTCGATGTCGATTTCACATTTCTTCATGCTGGCATTTAAGGCGTCTTTGAATCTCTTCTTTTGCCCGCCTCTTTTACGTTTGCCTTCTTTAAGCTGGAAGTAGAAGGTTTGCTTTGGTAGACGCTCGCCTTCCATCCGAACAACATGACCGACCCACCTTAGTTGGTTCTTGATGACGAAGGCTTCGAGGCTAGATGTTTTTGCCTCATTCAGCATGCTGACGTTGGTTCTTCTGTCTTCCCAGCTGATATTTAAGCTGCTTCGAAGACATGGTTGATGGAACTTTTCAAGTGTTTTCAGATGGTATCGATATGTTGTCCAGGTTTCTGATGCATACAGGAGCGTTGGAATCACCACTGACTTGTACACTAACATTTTGGCATCTGTTCGGATGTCATGATTGTGAAAGACGCGAAAGACTCTCGTTCAAAGACATCCAAAAGCTGTTCCAGCACACTTAAGATGATGTTGGATCTCATCTTCAAGGTCGACATTGGAGGAGAGGTGACTTCCAAGCTACGGAAAGTGATCCACATTTTCCAGGGTTGTTTCACCAAGTTGGTTCTTTCCGATTTGTCTCAGTTGGTGATGATTGGTAGATAACCTGAGTCGTCTTGGAGTTGATGGTAAGTCCAAGTTTCGTGTATGCACTGTTGAAGGCAGTCAGGATCTGTTGCAGATGATTTTCTGAGAGCGGCAACACAGTTGTCGTCTGCATATTGGAACTCGATGAGGGAGCTCATAGATGTCTTAGTTTTGGACTTGCGACGGGCAAGATTGAAAAGTCTGCCATCTGTTCTGTAGACGATTTTGATTCCTGGGGTTGGTCATCCTTGATCATGTGGATGGTTGTCGCAATGAAGATGGTGAACAGTGTTGGGGCAATCACGCATCCCTGTTTCACTCCTGATCTGACTTGAAATGGCTCACAGTTGCTGTTGCTGGCCATGACTGTGGCAAGCATGTCATCGTGGAGGTGTCTCAGGATTCGAATGTACTTTTCAGGACATCCATAGGTAGATAGGACGTCACATAAGAATTCCCTAGATACCGAGTCGAAGGCCTTAATGAGGTAGATGAATGCCATGTTGAAGTTGTTCATGACATTTTTCTTGTTGTTGATGCATTGTGAAGATTATGTCGTCTGTTCCAAGTGATGGTCTAAAACCAGCTTGTGTCTCAGGAAGGATCTTCCTAGCTAAAGGCTTGAGTCGGTTGTTGATGATGCGTGCGAGGACCTTGCCTGCTGTTGCTAACAGGAAAATTCCACGATAGTTTCCGCAGTCAGATCGATCGCCTTTCCTTTTGTAGATGGTAATGATTGCTGAGTTTCTAAAGTCTCCTGTTATGTCTTCATTTATCCAGATCTTGATGAGAAGTTGATGTAGTTGGTAATGGAGCAGGTTACCTCCAATTTTGTAGAGCTCGACTGGTATTCCGTCAAGTCTAGCTGCTTGTTGTTTTTCAAGGTTTTGATGGCTTCCTTGACTTCTTCAAGTGATGATATTCTGCTTAGGGAGTCGTCAACAGGCTGCTTTGGAATGTTGTTGATCTCATTCCTGTCAACTGAGGCGGTTTGATTTAGAAGATCTTCAAAGTGCTCCCTCCATCTAGAATTGATCAGCATTGCTCTTCAGGATAGTTGACCCATCTTTGCTATTGAGGGGCTTGACCATGAGTGGATAGACCAAAAATGGCTTTGGTGGCATTGAAAAAGCCTCGAGTGTCGTTGATGTCTGCTAGTTGTTGGATTTCCTGAACTTTCTCCCTTCACCATTGGTTTTTCAGGTTTCAGGTGCTCTTCTGGACTGCAGCCTTGCATTCCTGATAGCACTTCCTGTTGGTAGCCGGCTGTTGGTCATTTTGTAAGGTGATGAAAGCTATTCTCTTTTCATCGATGAGTTGTTGGAGTAGTTTTATTTATCATTATCGTCGAACCAATCCTGATGGTTTTTTTCTTGAACCCAATTGTTTCCTTGCAGGAGGCGATGATAGCGTTCTTCAATCGATTCCAGTGTTCTTCGACAGATGGTGGGATTTGTTGAGGCAGTTGTTCTTGAAGTTTTTGTTGAAACTTCTGTACATGGTTGGTGTCGTGATGGACGTCAACATTGAATTTCTTGATGGTGTTCTGTTTTGATGTTTCCTTTTGGTCCGAATCTTCATTCTGATGGTGGACGAGATGAGACGATGGTCTGTCCAGCACTCGTTGGCACCAGTAACGGCTCTTCTTTTCAGTACATCTTGTTGCTCATGGGATGGTACGATGATGTAGTCAATGAGGTGCCACTGTTTGGAACGTGGATGCTGCAAGGAGACTTTGTGCCTGTTTTTCTGGTGAAATAAGGAGTTTGTAATCACCAGGTTATGTTCAGCACATTTGGTGAGGAGGAGTGTTCCATTGGCATTGACCTTGCCAACTCCTTCCTTGCCGATTGTTCTGGTCCAGAGCCTATGATCTGTCCCGACGCTGGCATTGAAGTCTCCTCAGAGAATGATCTTGTCGTCGTTGGGAACAGAGGAAAGGACGTTGTGAAGTAGGGTGTAGAAGTCTTCAGTGTCCAGAATTGGAGCATAGGCGCTGATGATGGTGGTGTATTTAGGTATGTTACAATACTTACCTTCAGCGGCGCTGCAATTCTGCCACTGGCCGTGTGCGCGATTTTGGCGCCTTTAAGGGGGGGGCACGGTTAAAACGCGGGTTTCTCCTACCCTGTCCTGAATAATATTTCATTGGAGTACAAGCGTTTGCTGAAAAATCGTTCCTACGGGCGTTTTGTGTATTTTTAATGTTTATTCGATCGACAACGTCAGCGCTGGAGTTATTTTAAAATCAGCTTCGAAAGCCGTCAACGCCGACAACGGGGACGGATTTCACACACGGGACAGGTAAACGAAAGTAGTTTATTTTTTTGTATAAAAGTGCTTCTTAAGAAGCCTTTAATTCATATTTTTTAATGCGAAACGGTGATTCTTTTCCCCGAACTAACGGCAGAATTTCTCATGCCGATACGGGGTTAAATTCACCGCAAATCAACGTTCCAAATGATCGCGTTCCAGAAATCCCCACTCGCAAGATGATTTAAATGCCCATTCATTTACGGTATTAAACATTAAATTCCTTCAATTTGGCCTGTAAATCCATGACAATGAGATTTAAAAATTATGTTATATTGTGAATTCTTGTGTGAATGTTATTTGGACACTTAGGCTATTTAAAAATGTTAATCTATTCTTAAGAAATTGATAGATGTTTAGATCTAGTAATTGAATTTTGTAATTAGCTACAATTAGGTAACTAACTAATTATATGCTTTAATTTCATGTCATCTAAGTAAGATTGTTTCATATTTGTTTTAGAATGCTTCAATCTATAATAACTGAAAATTTCTTTCAGTTCTCTTAATTTTTATGAAAGTTATGGGCTTTTGACTGTCCTCGATCACAGCTTTTGTGTTAAGTCAATGGAAAAGCAATAGGGAACAAAATAACAATTTCCGAGTATGAAAATGGCCATAACATTTTTAATACTGAAGATATGAAAGTGAATTAGGTGTCAAATTAAACTTCTTTTTATGCTTTATCTGATGGGATAAATTGCAGACTTTATTTTTAAAATCTCAAAATTTTGTAACATTGCTAGTGTATTGGTTCTTGACGAGCTGGATTCGTAGAGTCATAAGACATTCGTTGATTCCCAGTGGTTGCTCTGTCAGCTTCTGAAGTAGGATGTTTTGGATGGCAATTCCTACTCCGTGGATCCTCGGTTGTTTAGGATCAAGATCTTTCCAGAAAAAGGTGTATTGACCTTGTTTTTCCTTTCTCCAGCTCTGCAGGTCTCACTCAGAGCAACCATGTCAAAGCTGAATTTTCGGAGTTCCCGAGCAACAATGGCGGTTCTTCTCTCTGGTCGGTCTGAGTTTGGGTTGTCCATCAGAGTTCGTATATTCCAAGTTCCGAGTTTCATAGTTTTGCTTCTTGATGGATTTCGACCGCATGATGGTGATCCTTCTGGTTGCGGCTTTCCAAACAGAACGAGGCGAAGCAGACTATTTTTGGGGCACCTTTTCTAGCCCCTTCCCAGTTCAGGGTGAGAAGAGTGGATCCTAAATAGGGCTGCTCAGACATGAATACTGCTACCGAACAACTTTCCTGCTTCTGTCCAAAGTTGAGCGATTGAATCAAGTATTCACCGCTTCCGTGCCGGTTCTTGACTAGGAGTTTCCAGCCATCACATGGCCTCCTCCCGTCGCCCTTCCCCGATCGGCAAAAGTCTTGTGAAGTTTGGGCTGCTCACAGAATGAAGACGCCTGTGCATGTGTTTGTTTAACGTGTAATTGATGTTGCACTTACCACATGGGTGGCCCTACCAGAAGCTGGTGCTTCCAACGGCATCGCTCTCGGAAACAAGGGGGCACGCAAGCCTCTTCACCACGACAAGGTAAACGATCTGAAGAGGATTAGAAGGGTAAAGTTCTATGGGATCACTGACTATTTCTTATATTCCAATATTCTTAAGCCAAGCATATACACACCAATTCCAATTATGGTTCACCTGGTGAAGAGTTTGTCACTGAAATTATAGCTCACTTCAGATGTTGATAGGCCGGTAGTAAATTTTACATAATTCTCATTGCTTATACTGAAATCAATCTATTTGACTTCACTTAGAAGATAGAAAATAAGACTTGTTTTTACAGTGTTACCTTTCATGGTCTCAAAATGTCCTAAAACATTTTACAGCTAATAGTATTTCTAAAGTATAATCACATTTGTAATGGGCAAACCTGTGCTGCTGAATCAAATGGGACATCTGTCTTTGGTTGCATGCAGGAATTTGGCGTTTTTTGATGTAATATTGGTGTTTTTAATTTATTGCTTTTTTGGGGTTTTATTATACGTCTCTGAGTGCTGTGTTTACATGCCTGTTATGCTGCTGCAAGTAAGAATTTCATTGTTCTGTTTTGGGACATATGACAATTTAACTCGAGTCTCTTGCGTCTTGAAGGGGAGAGACTGGATAGGATGGCTTGTGGTTCCTTTATACAGAGGAGGCTGGTCAGTGCTGATTGAGATATGCAAAGTTATGAAGGGCATAGAAAGAGTACACAGTAGGAAATTCTCCCCATTGCAGAAGTATCAGAAGTGTGTAAACACACACCTCTAGATTCAGGGACAGTTTCTTTCCAGCTGTTAGCAGGCAACTGAGCCATCCTATCACGAACTAGGGAGCGGTCCTGAGCTACCATCTACCTCATTGGAGATCCTCGGACTACCTTGACTGGACTTTACCTTGCACTAAACGTTATTCCCTTTATCATGTATATGTACATTATGGAAGGCTCTATTGTAAGTATATATAGTCCTGTCCACTGACTGGTTAGCATGCAACAAAAAGCTTTTCACTGTACCTCGGTTCACGTGACAATAAGCTAATCTAAACTAAAATACCTAAAACTAGAGGCAATGTTTTTAGGGTAAGGGTTAGAAAGTTTAGAGGGGATCAGAGAAAAAAAATGGTATCCAGTAAGTAATTGGAATGGAACAAAGAGAGACCCTCACATTTGAGAAGTATCGAGATGAGGACTTGAATTGCCATGGCATAGAAGATGAAGTACTGGTAAATGGGTTTTGTATAGGTGAGTAATTGATGGTCGAAATATACATGGTCATCAGAAGGGCCTGTTGCAATGCTGTATGAATCTCACCCAAATGTCAATGCGGCAATTGCTGGATAATTTATTTTAGAAAAATATAATTTGAAGGATAAATATTGGTGAAAGCACTCCGAAGCTTTTCTTCAAAATGGTGCCATGCAGTAATTTAGCTCCAACTTAAAGGGCAGGTGGGGTCTGGGTTTAATAAGAAAAAAACATTTAATGCCATAAAATCCTATGGTGGTGGATTAGTTATTCAGACCAGATATTTATGCTCAAGCAATAGGGTGGAATTTGAAATGACGGAAAAGAGGTTGGGACAGGACAAAGCCATGCATTTGATAGGTGAATACAGGTAAGAGGTTTTCATTGGCAGATGGTTCAACAAAGATTAAACAATTGGAGAATTTAATATTCATGCCATTGGTTTGTTAGCTACCCAAGCGGAATATTAGGTGCTATTCCTTTGGTTTGGATCTCTCATTTTTGCTCTGTTTCCTATACCCACCCCCTTCCATCCCCCCCATCACCCATTTACATTTCCTTCCAGTTGCACCCTGGTCACTCCCTCTTCTCCCCTCTCCCTTCTCCCATCAGGCAAGAGACATAGAAGTGTGAAAATTCACACCTCCAGATTCAGGGACAGTTTCGATTCAGCTGTTATCAGGCAACTGAACCATCCTACCAACAACTAGAGAATAGTCCTGAGCTATTATCTACCCTCGGTCTATCTTTGATCGGACTTTACTGGACTTTATCTTGCACTAAATGTTATTCACGTTATTCCCTTTATCATGTAACCTGCACACGGTGGACTCGATTGTAATCATGTATTTTCTTCCCGCTGACTGGTTAGCATGCAACAATTATTTTTCACAGTACCTCAGTACACGTGACAATAAACTAAACTCAACTCCTTGTTCCATCCACCTACTACCCACACACTTCATCCACCGGTTTGTCTTCCCACCCGCTCCACGCCAACTGGAGGAACAGGTCCTCCTATTCTGCTTGGGCACTTTACAACCCAATGGGTATAACATTGAATTTGCCAATTCTAAGTAACACATCCCCTCTCTCTTTCCTTTGCACACCACCCACCCCTATGTGCTCCCATTTCTCCCACTATCCTGCTCCCCCCCCCACCCACTCCCCTCCCCCAACCTCCCATCCCCTTCCACCTATATCCTTCTTTACACTTTTAGACTTTGGAGACACAGCGGGGAAATAGGCTCTTCGGCCCACTGAGTCCATGCCGAGCAGCGATCACCCTGTACACTACACACTGGGGACAACTTATAATTTTTACTGAAGCCAATTAATCTACAAACCTGCACATCTTTGGAGTGTGGGTGGAAATCGGAGCACCCGGACAAAACCCATGCAGTCCTGGGGATAATGCACAAACTCCATACAGACAGCACCCATAGTCAGGCTCAAACTGTGGTCTCTGGCTCTGTAAGGCAACAACTCTGCCACTGCGCCGCTGTGCCGCCCAATTTTACATTTCACTCTTCTCGCCTTTTGTCTCCCTTTCATATCTGCCTTTTGTCCATCCATCTGCCTATCAAAGCCTCTTCACCTATAACCACCTATTAATTGCCAGGCTTTGTCCCACTCTCACCTCTCTTCCAGCTTTCTGCCCCCTACTACAATGTCTGAAGAAGGATCCCGACCCAAAAACGTCACCGATCCATTCCCTGCACAGATGCTGCCTGATCCATTCAGTTACTCGAGTGCTTTGTGTATACACAATATTCCAGCATCTGCAGTTCAATTTGTAGATTATACAAATACTATGATCAAGTTAGGAAGGTACAAATGTCATTCATTCATAGATGAAGGCAAATGAAACCACACGGTAGAGAATAATGGTGGAATGTGGGTAGTAGATGGTTGAAACCAGGAAGTGGAGGGGGGATGAAAATGGGTGATGGGGGGGTTGGAGGGATGTGGGAAAGGATGTGGCAGTGTATAGGGCTCTGGTGAGACCACATCTGGAATATTGTGTCCAGTTTTGGTCTCCGAATTTGAGGAAGGACATCCTTGTGATTGAGGCAGTGTAGCGTAGGTTCACGAGAAAGATCCCTGGGATGGCGGGACTGTCATATGAGGAAAGATTGAAAAGACTAGGCTTGTATTCACTGGAGTTTATAAGGATGAGGAGGGATCTTATAGAAACATATAAAATTATAAAAGGACTGGACAAGCTAGATGCAGGAGAAATGTTCCCAATGTTGGGCGAGTCCAAAACCAGGGGCCACAGTCTTAGAATAAAGGGGAGGCCATTTAAGACTGAGGTGAGAAAACCCTTTTTCACCCAGAGAGTTGTGAATTTGTGGAATTCCCTGCTACAGAGGGCAGTGGAGGCCAAGTCACTGGATGGATTTAAGAGAGAGTTAGATAGAGCTCTAGGGGCTAGTGGAATCATGTGATATGGGGAGAAGGCAGGCACGGGTTATTGATTGGGGACGATCAGCCATGATCACAATGAATGGCGGTGCTGGCTCGAAGTGCCGAATGGCCTCCTCCTGCACCTATTTTCTATGTTTCTATGAAACAAAAATGAGGGATACAAGAGAAGGCAGATGCAGGGATCCTGAGCAGAAAACAAACCGCTGGAACAACTCAAAGGAGCAGGCAGTTTCTGCGAGGGAAATGGACAAATTAAGTTTTAGATTGGGACCATTCTTCAGACAAGATGCTTGGACTGGGGTAGGGGGATTGGTAGGGGGAGAGCGAGAGGAACACAGGAGGTAAGGATTACATGAATTTGAACAATTCAACCTTCATGCCAAAATGGACTTCATTCCATGTGCATTACATTTCTTCTGTCAACAAATATAATACTTTGCTCTTAGTGAAGCAATTTGAAGCAATCAATCATTGAGAGTTTAATGTTCCACATTAATGCAGTAACTAGGTCACACGAATCATCAATTCAGCTTTTATAGAAACAAATTGATCCAAGCAGGATATCTTGACAATAAATATGTTTGAAAGCTCTTCAAATGAGCATGTAAAATACTTCAGCCCTTTGCTTTTGATCTAAGTTCATTAAATATAATCCTTAAATGCTTTATTATTTATGTTTGTATTTACTGTGTGCCATAAAACTGTCTATCACAAGGCAGTGCTTGATTTCCAACAAGCCACACAGCATTTTCTCTCGCAATAGACTTGGCACCATCTAGTTTAAACACTGGAATCATTGAAATAAAAAGCCTCATTAACATTATGTTTTCCCTTCTGGATGACAACAGTACTCTCATCCATTTTGTGCTGTAAGGTTATTGAAAGACTGAAAGGCTATTTTATGTAACCTAGGTGAGTTGTGGCACTGCATTCCACCATTGTATCATATTTTATAACATAGACCATTCAGCCCCTCAAGTCTATGCCAGCTCTCACAACAATCTCATCAGTCCCATTCGCTTAGACATTTCCCTATAACCTCTTTTTTTCTCAAGTGCTCATTAATCCATCCTGATTCTCTACCATTTACCTACACTATGGCTATTTACATGAATCAATTAACCACTCAGCGTGGCTTTGGAATGTGGGAGAAAACCAGAGCATTTAGGGGAAACCAACATGATCGCCGATACTATATCAATATTTAAGGTACAATAACAGCATTTATGATATGTACTATAACATTACTGACTATAACAATATTCTAAGGGTATTTGGAGAGGTAAAGGGATAGGACAGGTTTAGAGTGATATGGACAAAATGCGGGCAGGTGGCACTAGTATAGATGGGGCATCTTGGTCAGCCTGGGCAAGTTGGGCCGAAGGGCCTGTTTCCGTGCCGTATGACTCCATGACTGGGAGAATGCATGGACTCACATAGACGGCAGCGGAGATCAGGTTCAAACTCAGGTCGCTGCAGCAGGAAGACACAGGACTACTGAATGTTGCCACGATGTCCCCCGCTGAAGCCGCACTGCACCAATCCGGGATGGGTTGGTAATGAGATGAAGTTCCACATGAATGAACTTTTCTGTCCTGGATGGGATTGGCCATGGCGACTTGGCCCATTCAGGCAAGTGGGGATGTCAAGAATCAAGAGTGTTTTATTGTCCTATGTCCCAAAACGGAACAATAAAATGTTACTGCAAACCTTGCTGTTACCTTACTGATGAAACAGAGGCCTTGAGGAGACAAATAACCCAGCCATCGTCAGTGTGTTGACCTGACCACATTAATTTGTCTTCATTCAGTGATGATTCTTATGATGTTTAGTTTAGTTTAGAGATACAGCATGGAACTGGCCCTTTGGCGCACCGAGTCTGTGTCAACCGTCGATCACCTGTTCACATTAGTTCTATGTTACCCCCACTTTCTTACCCACTCCATAAATACAAGGGGCAATTTACAGAGGCCAATTAACCTACCCGCCTGTCGGTGTGGAAATCCCAATGAGGTAAAGATCGGCCGCCTCACCCAGCCTAGGCGCTACATTTTCGGGGGGGGGGGGGGGGGGGAGGAACGACGAGTTCCAGTGGGGATTTCAAGTGCCCTCTCGTAATTTTGTCTGGATTAGAGGAGGTGCTGGACCATCAGTTGCTGGAAAGTCGATGGTGGACATATATATTTTTAAATTCTCATTTTGTACTCTCATTTATTTTGCATATTTTTTGCATTTTGTATCGACCAAGGCTTTTCAGATATAAAGAACATAGACAGTACATGCACCGCACTAGAATGAGTCCTTTGGCCCATAATGTTTGTGCCAAACATGATGCCACCAAGATAAACTGATCTCATCTGCCTGTGCATGATCCATATCCCTCTATTCCTTGCACTTCCATGTGCCTATCTAGAAGTGTCTGTTTCCACCACCACCCTTGGCAGTGTGTTCCAGGCCCCCACCACTCTATGTGTAAAAAACCTTGCCCCGCATGGCACCATTACATTTTCTCCCTCTCACCTGACAGCTGGGCCCTTCTAGAGTATGACATTTCCACCCCTGGGAGAAAGAGTGGAAATAAAGAACTGGAGATGCTGGTTAATACATATAAGGACACAAAGTGTTGGAGTAACTCAATGTATTGGGCAGCACGCCTGGAGAATATCGATAAGTGACATTTTGGATCAAGACCCATCTTCAGACATTGGATATTTCCACCCTGGGAAATACATTTGCACTTGTAGTGCTGGTGCCAGGAGCAGAGAGATTGTGAAGCCAGCCAACATGCGAAGTTGACACTAATTTTACCAAAAGGCACAGGGTAGCACAGCGGCACAGTGCCACTGCCTCTCTATGCCAAGTTCAATCCTGACCTCAGGTACATTTTCGGAGAAGTTATGACATTCTCCTTGTGACCAAGTGGAGACAGTAAGACTTGTGGGAGAACTGGGAAGGGGAAGGGGATGGAGAGAGAAAGCAAGGGCTATCTGAAGTTAGAGAAGTCAATGTTCATGCCGCTGGGGTGTAAACTACCCAAGCAAAATATGAGGGCCTATTTCTGTGCTTTGCATCTCTCTTAGTCTAAGACTCAAACTGGACCTCGGTGTTTCAGCCGACACCAAGCTAGTTGCTGATTGGTTTCTACTTTAGCATTGTTAATGCCAATGGGAGGGCTGACCACACTGACAGAATTAGTTTTGCTTCAAGGTTTCCGATAAACAATTTCTGAAATTTGTGCTGGAGAAGACCGTGAAATAACGCTCCTTGTGGAACCACAGATAGCAGATTAAACACAAGCATCTGCTGTCAGTTCCATGTTGAGATGACTGCAAATGCTAACAGTTCTGCCATCATTGCAATGGCAAACTTGGGCCACTGATTTACAAAAAGTGATATTTATTTTTCTTTTCAACCAATTGGCATTTAGGCATGTGGCTCCATTTAGCTTTTACTCATTCTTCCTTGACTTTTATACTGACTTTAGCCTTTAGACTTTACTTTAAACTTTAGGGGTACAGTGTGGAAACAGGCCCTTTAGCCCATCGATTCCACGCTGACCAGTGATCATCCTGTACACTAGCACTATCCTACACACGAGGAACAATTTACAATTTACAGAAGCCAATTATCCTACAAACCTGTACGTCTTTGGAGTGTGGGCGGAAATTAGAGGCATTGAAAATCCTTGCGGTGGCAGGGAGAATGTACAAACGCCGTACAAAAAGCACCCATAGTCAAGATCTTATTCTAGAAAAGCTAGAAAAAAGGAGGGGCAGGACAGTGCATGGCCCGTAAAAGGTGAACACAGGTGAGAGGATTATTTGATAGGCAGAATGTTGGACAAAGTTAATTAAAGGACCCAAAAAAGTCATAACTATTTGATCTGTGGAAATAGACTTTCCTCCTGCTGTCTTTGACTGTGGGACTGTGACTTGGTTTGTTTGACAATAATTCTTAGTGTACCCCTGTTTAGTTTAGTTTAGAGATACAGTGCAGAAACAGGCCCTTCGGCCCGCCAAGTCCACGACGACCAGCGATCCCCATACCTCAGCACTACCCTACACACTAGGGACAATTTACAATCTTTTACCAAAGACAATTAACCTTCAAACCTGTACATCTTGGAGAGTGGTAGGAATCCAGAGCTCCCGGAGAAAACCCACACGCTCACAGGAAAAATGTACAAGCTCTGTACGGACAGCACCCATAGTCAGGATCGAATTCGGGTCTCTGGGGCTGTGAGACAGCAACTCTACCGCTGCACCACCGTGCCACCCTTGTATATGCTGTATTCTTGCTGTAAGATCTATACTGTAATGCTTATGGATTATGCTCTTCTTTTGTAAAACGTTTTGACTACCAAAACGGTACAAATCATCTTAAGATCAATATTTAATATCAAGTAATCTTATCTTTTTTTAAACCAGCCATTTCTGATTAAGTGAAATTCAGCCATCTGACTTTGCAGGTGGGCACCTTGATTTTGGTGCTAAAGCATGTTCAGGAAAAGGGTCCAAGTTTGAATACACTCTGCTGAGTGAGCAAGTGTCTTAGGCCCCGATCAATATCATCAAAAATCAGTTTCGCCGCTAATTAATTTCACTCATGCTGTGGCTGCTGCAATTATTTGCATAATGACAGTCAATGCATTTCAATATATTCTTTGAGATAGTGTAAGGTGCAATATGAATCCAAGTATTAAAATTAAAAAAAGCCTCTCTATCTATGGTGCTTTTCATAGGAAATCTGAATGCAGTTTTCAACCAGTATACTGTATGATTTGTTGATGCAGAGCTAATGTTATAAGGCATAGGCAATGAGGTAAGGACTGTAGAATTAAACGTTCTTATGCAGCTTCATTTGGGAGATAGATTATGTGGAACAGCAGACAAAAATGTTGCTGTTCTTCAAATAATGCAGGAGGACTGATTACAGCTATCTGAAGGGACAATCTGAACCTTAGCTTAATGTCATATCTTAAAGGTAGTGCAATATATGTGACATATGTAATATGCATCTTAGCTCATAGAAAATAATTGTTGTTTAATAATTGGTGTCTTGCCTTTAATTTAGGCACAACTCAAAGATGAATATGTAGATGTATTTCATGGAATAGAACAACTAGAATGCCATCAAGCCATAGATGACATGGTGTAAATTATAAAGTACATATTGAGAGATGTTCCATTGACTCTCATGGAGAAACTATAAAGCCAAGTTGGAGTGACTAGAATTAGGATAGTGCTAGTGTACGGGCGATTGCTGGTCGGCATGGACTCGGTGGACCGAAGGGCCTGCTTCCACGCTGTATCTCTAAAACTAAACCACTAGTATAAGGACCTTGAGATAATCAACATATTCTGCATATTCAGCTTTCGGCACATTGGCCTTCATCAGTCAGAGTTATGAGTATAGATGTTGGGAGGTCATGTTACAGTTGTACAAGACATTGGTGACTCCACATTTAGAGTATTACATTCAGTTTTTGTCACTGTCATAGGAAAGATATTATTAAGCTGGAAAAGGTGCAGAGAAGATTTATGAGGATGTTGCCAGGACTCGAGGCCCTCAGCTAATAGGGCCTCGAGTTGTGCAGGCTAGGAGTTTATTCCTTAGAGCGCAGGAGGATAAGGGTGATCTCATAGAGGTGTATAAGACCATGAGAGGAAAGATAGTGCAAATGCAGAGAGTCTTTTAACCAAGAATAGGGGAATCAAGAGCCAGGGAACATAGGTTTAAGGTGAGAGTGGAAAGGTTTAATAGGAATCTTAGGGACAACTTTTTTACACAAAGGGTGGTATGTATATGTAACAAGCTGCTGGAGGAGGTAGTTGAGGCATGTGTTATTACAACATTTAATAAACATTTGGACAGGTATATGGATAGGACAGGTTTAGGGGATACTAGACCAAGTGCAGATCCGTTGGGTCTGGACACTGAACGTGCTTCAGACCCCGGGGTTTTAGATCCCGAACGAGCGTCAGAAACTGGGGAGAAAATCCCTAGTGATAAAAATTCCGAACGTGCAGATCCCGGGCTGAAAATAGCTTGCGAATAATACACATAACGTGCTTCATATCCCAGGACACAGAACGTGATTCAGAACCTGTGGTTTTAGAGCCTGAACGTGATTAAGATCCTGGTTCGAAAATCGCTGGCGAAAAAATGATGGCGTCGTTTTCGGAGCAGAGGCGGTCGACAGCAGCCGTTATGGTGGCTGACCAGCAGGAGGAGACAAAATGAGTGAGTGTGGGGTGGGGGGGGGGGGGAAGGATGGATTTTATTTAAAAAAGTGTACATAAACACGACGAAATTTAATCTGGAGTGGCTACTCGTAAAGAAAAGTGAAATATCTACCGAAATGGGAAAAATCTCGGCGTTTCTGCGCGCGGTGTTGGCGTAGCGAGGAATCAAAAGGCTGCTGGCTGGCACAAGTCAAGCAGATACTTACACACACACACGCACACACACACACACACACACACACACACACACACACACACACACACACACACACACACACACACATACACACACACACACACACACACACACACACACACACACACACACACACACACACACACACACACACACACACAGTTTTAAATATAGATAGAAGATAGATAGATAGATGGGCCAAAATGCAGGCCGGTGGGACAAGTGTAAATGGGACATGTTGATCGGCATGGGCAAGTTAGGCCAAAGGGCCTGTTTCCAAGCTCTATGACTCAATGAGTCTTCTGATACCTCAGCTTTTGAGGCAAGAGATTGTGTAGACCATCACATATGCCACAACACCTGAAATGAATGAACCAGACAGGTCAAATCTGTTTTCAGATGAAATTGAGACATTAACTGATCATTTAACATGACCTGACTTACAGAGATGAAAGTGTAATTGCTCAAATGCTCAACGGAATGAAATGGTCAGTCCTGGTCACTCCTCAAACTTGGGAGTGAATGATCGCCTCCACAAAGTGTGCAAAGACATTACCAACCGCAGGAGATCAGGGACTATGTTCAGACACACGTGACCTGTAGATCTCCAGAAATACGCCAATCTTTCACTGTCACCAAGTCCCTCCTGACTCTCGGCTCATGTTTGGTCAGAGTGACAGACAGATGGAAAAGCAGAGAACAAGGTGAAGATGACCAAGCACCGATGAGGAAGCATAAACCATCCCAGTCAGATTCCTAACTGAGCAGGCGAGCCCTCTGCAATGCCCCAACGCAAGAAGCAAGAGTAGTCGGCTGCAGTGGCTTTTGAATCATCAAACTAATACTGATAACATTCGACTGTGAACATCAAATTGGCTGCTCAAGTTAGAAGTGCAATAAAGTGTAAAATTATTTTGGATATTGCTTTTTATCCCCCTTTTTGTCTTTTATGATTAAAAAAGGATACAACCGATGTGCCATATGCAGTATTACTCTGTGAACCACACTAGAGGCTATAGTACTGTTATCCCTTTAAGGACTGTATCCTGTGATTAACTGCAGCCTAGGCTGCAATAATGTGCATATAGAGTTCTAGGGGCATTCTGACTGGCAGAATGCCATGGTAACAATGCCGATCTGCACTGTAAATATATTCATTAATAAAGTATCTTTATTAATGGTTTAAATGACTGTCTCTTTCCAATTTCTTAAGGGCCTGTCCCACTTACGTGTCCTTGGCATGCAAATTACATGACCTCGTGGTCGCGTTGAGGCGCACGGGCATCGTGTGGCCGCACAGGGCCGGTCCCACTGAGAAGCGGGGAGGGGTATGTAGTTGTGCGCGACATCGCGATCGGGGCTCCAAAATTTTTGTAGCGAGCGAACGAAATCTTTGCGCGCCAACGGCCTGTCGCGGAACTGACGGCCAAAGTGGGACAGGCCCAAGACCCTGGCGCGACGCAACGTCTCACCTTCAACAGCAGCAGAAACAGGCAAACGGTCGCCGAACTCGGCCTGGGGCTCACGGCCGTTGCGGTCCGGATCCGCCCCCACTTCTACTCCCAGAGTGGGGCCAAGAAAATTGAAGATAGACACAAAATGCAGGATCTAAATCCCAGTAACAGATTTCCTGAAAATGCAACTTTAGATGAGAAGGAAGCAATAATTAATGGAAAAAAATAAGCTACCTCTGAACCACAAGCAACTATTGCAAACCTTAATTCTCACTTCCACACGTATTCTGATCATCAATATTTTTTACTACATTCTTCCCTTAGATTTAGGTTTAGGTTTACTATTGTCGTATGTACTGAGGTACAGTGAAAAGCTTTGTTTTATATGCTGTACAATCAAATCAGATAATACTATACATTAATACAATTAAGCCAAGCTCACGTACAATAGGTAAGCAAAGTGAAAGATAAAGGGCACAGAATATAGCTCCCAGAATTGTAGAGCACCAGTTCCAGCGACAAAGTTCAATGTCCACAATAGGGTGGACGTGAATCGGATTGTACCCTAGGGAGTCAGAGGGAGAGATGCCGTTCCAAGTCTGATGGCGCACGCTTCAAGCTTCTGTACCTTCTGCCTGACGGGAACAGGGAGAATAAAGAATGACTGGGGTGGACATAATCTTTGATAGATGGAGTCAATGGTGTAGCTGGAGTCAATGGTGAGGAGTATAATCTGTGTGATGGACTGAGCTACATCCACAACTTTCTGCAATTTCTTGCAGTCTAGGGCATAGTCAGGTTGCATCCCAAACCAAGCTGTGATGCAACCCAACAATATGATTTCTATGGTCGTCTGTAGAAGATGTTAAGAGTCATTGGAGAAATGCTGAATTTCCTCAGACTCCTGAGGAAGCAGAGGCCATGGTATGCCTTGTTGAAACAAATAAATCAAGTTGCCTCTTATTAAAATGCATTTGGCCAGCTTGGAATAAAGGTAAATTGAACTTGCACTGATACGTATAAACAGCAGACTAAATATTCTGCAGAATGAATGGAAGGGGCAGGCAAGGCTCATCCATTTTATGCACCAGTGTGTTTTAAGTGCATTTTGTAGTTAATTAATACAAAAAACCTGCTGGCACTGATATTGCTTTATGGCATAATAATGGCATGTTTTCATTATAACATTGAGCCAAGGAAAACTTGAAAGCTGGCCGGACATTCCATGGACCTGCTAGAAGTCAATTATGTAGAATCTTAAATGTAACAATAGATCCTAATCTATTTTTATAAAGAGACAGATGCAGACAATGAGCAGTAAGAAGAAGAATGCTTTTGGGAAAATTATCATAGGTACAGCTTAAAAATGGATGCACGGAAGTTTCCATTTAGCTGTAAAAGGGCAAATTTTGCTGAAATTTATGGCAGCTATCAGAAGTGGGGGGGGTTTTCTGCCCAGGTTTCTGTTATGTTATTTGCATATTGCTGAATGTAAGATTTTACCATGGTGGACAACATTTCAAAACATGTGGCAGATTGATTAAGAGTGGAAATCAAGTTCAAGTTCAAGTGAGTTTATTGTCATGTGTCCCTGATAGGACAATGAAATTCTTGCTTTGCTTCAGCACACAGAACATAGTAGGCATTTACTACAAAACAGATCAGTGTGTCCATATACCATAATATAAATATATACACACATGAATAAATAAACTGATAAAGTGCAGATAACAGATAATAGGTTATTAATAATCAGAGTTTTGTCCGAGCCAGGTTTAATAGCCTGATGGCTGTGGGGAAGTAGCTATTCCTGAACCTGGTCGTTGCAGTCTTCAGGCTCCTGTACCTTCTACCTGAAGGTAGCAGGAAGATGAGTGTGTGGCCAGGATGGTGTGGGTCTTTGATGATACTGCCAGCCTTTTTGAGGCAGCGACTGCGATAAATCCCCTCGATGGAAGGAAGGTCAGAGCCGATGATGGACTGGGCAGTGTTTACTACTTTTTGTAGTCTTTTCCTCTCCAGGGCGCTCAAGTTGCTGAACCAAGCCACGATGCAACCGGTCAGCATGCTCTCCACTGTGCACCTGTAGAAGTTAGAGAGAGTCCTCCTTGACAAACCGACTCTCCGTAATCTTCTCAGGAAGTAGAGGCACTGATGAGCTTTCTTGATAATTGCATTAGTGTTCTCGGACCAGGAAAGATCTTCAGAGATGTGCACGCCTAGGAATTTGAAGCTCTTGACCCTTTCAACCATTGGGTCTATCACCATAGGGTATATCACAAAAATAAGCATTGTTATTGCTGATGTCCAGTCCAGCTTTTGATTGTTCTGGTATTATATAAAACAAATTAATTTAATGACCACTTTGGTTCTTCATAACTTCTCTCAGAAACTTGATTTAAAATAATGCAAACTTTTGGAGTCATATGGAGTTATTTCATCAAATACAATGCATAATTTAGTCCCCTCAAAGGCCTATGTTGGAAAACATCACTCAAAAGTGATAATTCCATCAGGTTCAATGATTCAAACGTGCTTTATTTCTTACATGTGAAACGGCACAGTGAAATTCTTTTTCCATATTTGCACATGCGGGTGCCACCGTGTTTTGTCATCATTTCCACAGTCCAAGGTCCGGTCTCCCGTACACCTGGTCTACTGAAGCAGTAAAGATTTTGAGCTAGTTTGCTTGACTTTAGATGACTTCAAAGGTCAAAGCTCAAACTGGACTAAACTCTAGACCATTTTATGCAATGGAAATGAGAACCTCAAGATCGATAGGGTAGCTGGTTCCAACGATATCTGTCTGTGATGAGGAGGTAGGACAGGTGCAGTGCTACATTGCTAACAGCCTGTGGGATGCTGAAACCAGTCCCCGAGACTGGAAGGAGCCTAATGTACTTCCAATCTTTAAAAGGATAGATAAGATCAATCTGGTTAACTAGAAGTCCATTCGCTTGACATTAGCAATTGGAAAGATACTTGAGGGAATCATAAGGGACTTTAGGCACAGTTGATCACATCACCCAAGGGACTATTGAAGGATATGCATCATAGGCAGCCAGATGAGATTAGTTTATTTTGGCATTAAGTTTGGTTAATAGGTATCGTGGGCTGAAGGGCCTGCTGCTATGCTGTACTGTTCTATGTTCATTATTTTAAGGGGCATGACCATGAAAAAGACGGTTAAGCCTTATCAATGATCATATATTGTGAAGAAATTACTGTCAAAATCTGCTGGAAATTGTCCATCCATACGTTGAAAGAGACTAGTCCTCTTCTCCCTTGATAGGAAAATGACAAGGAGTGAACTAATGGAAGTCTTTAAAATATGAAAGGTTTGATGAACAGGACACAATGAGAATGCTAAAACTTGTTGGATAGCTCTTAACCAGAAGACATCAATACAAAATAGAAACTGAGAAGCGCGGCACAGTGGCGCAGCGGTAGAGTTGCTGCCTTACAGCAACAGAGACCCGGGTTCGATCCTGACTATGGATGCCGTCTGTACGAAGTTTGTATGTTCTCCCTGTGACCGCCAGGATTTCCTCTGAGTGATCCGGTTTCCTCCTACATTCCAAAGACATGCACGTTTGTGGGTTCTGTAAAAATTGGCCCTAGTGTCTAGGATAGAACTAGTATACAGGTGAAAACTGGTCGGTGCAGACTCTGCTGTATCTCTAAAGTAAACTAAACTAAACTATACTAAATCCAGAGTCCCACTTCAATCCTGATCTTAGGTGCTGTCTTCTCCATTTCCACTATATCCAGGCTTGTTATCTGGTAGGTTGTAATGAGATATCCCCTCATCCTTCTAAACTCCAGCGAGTACATGTCCAGAGCCTTTAAATGCTTCTCATATATTAACCCAATCATCCCAAGGATCATTCTTATAAACCTCCTCTGGACTCTCTCTAACACCCCTCCTCAGATTTGGGGCACAAAACGGCTCACAATACTCCAGATGTTGGGATATCATGTTACAGCTGTACGAGGCACATTTTGGAATATTGTGTATAATTCTGGTTGCCCAGCAATGGAAATAATGTCATTAAACTAAAAAAAGGTGCAAAAAATATTTATGAGGATGTTACTGGGTCTGGAAGGTTTAAATTATGACGAGAGGCTGGGCAGGCTAGGAGATGTTTCCCTGGAGCGCCGGAGGCTGAGAAGTGACCTCATGGAGGTTTATACAATCAAGAGGGACATAGATAAGTCGAATAGCTACATTTTTTTTCCCAGAGTCGGGAAGTCTAAAACTAGAGGATATACAGAAGAGGGGAAAGATTTAAAAGGGACTTGACAGGCAACTTTTTCACACACAGACAGTGGTGCATTTAAGTTGAGTTGAGTTTAATTTATTGTCATGTGTACCGAGGTACAGTGAAATGCTTTTGTTGCATGCTAACCAGTCAGCGGAAAGACAATACATGATTACAATCGAGCCAGCCACAGTGTACATATACAGATACATGATAAAGGGAATAACGTGAATAACGTAGAGTGCAAGATAAAGCCAATAAAGTCCGATGAAAGATAATCCGAGGGTTATGAAACAAACTTCCAAAGTAACTGGTAGAGGTGGGTACATTTACATTTATAAGACACTTGGGTAGGTACATGGATAGGAAAGGTTTGGAGGGATATAGGCCAGGCACAGGCAAGTGGGACTAGCTGTTAGGCAACTCAGTTGGCATGGGCAAGTTGGGCCGAAAGACCTGCTTCCGTGCGGTATGACTCTATGACCATGGCTTAAAAAAATATAGTAAATGATAATTGCACTTTGAAAATAATCCAGAGGAGGGTCATGAAATTAATTCCCAGTTTAAAGTGTTTTACCTACCAAAAAAAAAGCGGCACACTTTGGGCCTCGACATTGTGGATGCATAGACTTAGGGGTGATTTGATTGAAGTTTATAAAATGATGCGCAGTAGATTTGTTGAACTCTTCCAGCCTTACTAAAAGCTAACCTCTGTGGCCTCACACGCTTTTGATTTACAATTATTTTGCAGGACTCTGGGAATTCAGGATGACTTCATCAACAAAACATCAATCTTCCTGAAAGTGACACCAATAAATACAAGTAATAAGTGGAGGAAGGTGACTTTGCTAATACAACTTGCCATCAAAGATGAGGGAGGCCCTTAAATCATCACCACTTCAGAGAGGCTTTATCCCTCCCATCAAAAATAGATCCCCATCTACTGTATTTTTTAGTGTCAATAGCAGTGGATGGCAGGGTCTTGTTTAAAATTCTGCGTGAATGTGGATTTCCCTTGAGAACTGAAAATCTCTGACCAGACTCGGGACCAGCTTCTTCCCCTCTGTTATCAGGTTGTTATGGAATGGTCCTTCCATAAGCTAGTGGCTTATGAAGGATCTGTCGGAGAGTGGGTACTGTATGATTCACCTCTACCGCATTGCAGACATTGGACTTAGTCAAAGGAACCAGGGGTACTACAATGCTGAGAATGATATTCTGCACTCTGTATCTTCTGCTTTGCTCAACCCATTGTACTTGAGTTTGACTTGATCGTACGTAAGTATAGTATTTTCTCAGTTGATTGAATAGCATGCAAAACAATGCTTTACTCTGTACCTTGGTACACGTACCAATAATAAACTTGCCAATAATAAAGAGGTTTGTCATCAACGTATCCCTCACAATGTTTACATTTTCCCTACTTATCAGCTGATCTACTGAAGAAGGATCCTGACCCAAAACATCATATATCCATGTCCTCCAGAGATGCTGCCTGACCCATCGAGTTCCTCCATCGCTTTGTGGTTTTTGCTCAAGATTCCACATCTGCAGATTCTTGTGTCTTGCTGATCTATCTACACCGCTCCTGTCAACAGTCTTTCTATCTATCTGTACCTATATCCATCTGAAGAAGGGTCCTGTCCCGAAATGTCACGTATTCATTTTCTCCAGAGTTATTCCAGCTCTTTGTGTCTTTATTTCATAAACAGGCATCTGCATGCAGTTCCTTGTTTCTACATATATCCATCTGGCTGTCTAAATTCTAATGACTCACCAGATCACTGGGAGGATTTGTCTTGGAGGTGTCATTGTCCTTGGCAATGGATCAGAAATATGCAGTCATAAGCCAATGTACACCAGCTTGGACTGAATGTATTATGTAATCTGCTGTTTTTATTAATCCCTTATAATTTGGAAAGAAGTAGTGAGTACATCAATATTGGGAAAATCTTGATGCAATGCCAGGACTGTGTTAATAAACACCAGGTTATCTCTTGGAAGATCTTTAATCAATCTTCATCCTCTATCACGTATAAATAGTTGACTCTCTTAGTGTACCCAATTGGTTGCTCCTACAATATCATGTGTGCTAATAAAAGCTGCAACAGTACATTTAACATTCTTCTAAAATATGGTCAGTAAAAAAGAAATATAATTGAAATTATGCTATCAATGATTTCATGTCAAAGCTCTACATTAAAGGAATGGGAAGAAGAATAAATCAAGTAACAACAGACCAGTTAGTCTCATGTCAGTTGCAGGCAAATTCATCAGATCCATAATTAAAGATTTTGTTTAGACGCTTTAAAAATGCATTTGTTAATCAAGAACAGTGTCAACGATTTGTTAAAGGAAATTGCTTTAAAGAAGTGACTGACTAGATAAATAAATACAATTAAGTAGCTGCAGAGAATCAATGGTTTCAAGAGTTCCAATAAAGTCTACCGCAGGAGGCTCAGTAGAAAAATTCAGACGTATTCTATGGGAAGAAAGGCAGAAAGAAATGACCAGATATAATAAAATAACCAGATATAATTGCTGCAAACATTGGTTGCTGGTTCTATTATTGTTTTAACAAAACTCATATACATTACTCACGTCAGTAGTAATATTAGGCCTGATTTTGAATTCAGCTGGACAGTAGGCTGACATCAAGCAGTCGCCTTGCTCAGTTGTAAAGGGATGGAAAATTAATTTGCTTGCATACTGCCCACAAGCAGCACGTGGTACCCATGGGTAGAAGAAAGCTGCATTGGGTCCAACAAACAGCGACGGGCCCCATTTGTCATAAGATAAATGGTTACCCATCATGACAGATACTTACCCAAGATTGCAACACTCAAGGTGGCACAGTAAAGTCACCCCTTTATATATTGGGCTGTTAAATTGGACCTCCAGAAGTGTACTACAATAATAAGTTAGTGTTTGATCAAAACTTGTTGCGAATATAATTTAAGTATACCATTTTGGCCTTGTTTTACTGTTAATTAACAACCAACAGTCCAATTTGAGAAATACCAGTTTTGCATTTGCCGTCAGTCATAGTAATTTGACATCAGTCATAGTTTAGTGTTGAAGTAAGGTGAGTCCATGTCCTTCCATCCCGGCAACTCAGAGGGTAAAATCTGGCAAATTGAATGAGCAATGGCATTGGTTCAAACGCAATGGCCATGAATGTAAATTGGCCAAGAAACACTTTTTCTACGATGCACCCAGTTTATGGTTGTAATCACCACAGATTTTGTGCTTTACTTGTGTGATAATTTGTGTAAAGTGGCTCTATTGAGTTCAGCATATAATCTAACCCAGTCAATTTTGCAGTGCTATCTCCATAATGGGCAAAGTTATTGCTCAATAACTTGCTTTGCACATGGATCTTGTGGTATCATGTGCTGCATGCTAAGTTATGACACTCGGGTAACTTTGGATGCCATAACTCTTTCGAGCAATGATCATAAACTTAATATAAAAATGTTGCACTTAGATTGCCATTTGTTGTTGGATGTCTAAGTTGTCTGAAAATAGAACCTTTGGTCCTAAGTGAGTGCACAATACAACTACCAAGATCTAGCATGACTATACTGTGCTTAAAGGTCAGCGTCAGGATAACAGTTCTAATTCATCAGTTAAAATATATCCACCTTGTACATTTGCCACACTCAGGATGTGATGGAATTACACCCAGTGCAAACAAGGGTAAAACTGTTCAACCCCATTTTGGCAAAGAATATCAACAGGGAAAAGAACCATTCAGCACACATGAAGTGAGAAGAAATTAAAAAATTGCCATTACATTACCTAATCTGGACATTTCCAAACAGCAGACATTAAAACAAATTATTCTACTATCATTAGTAAACCTCAACGTTCCGATTCTTATCTCAATTGGGGGCCAAATGTCATCTCCCATTCTTACAAAATTAGTGTAAGATCTTTAATAGTCTTTGGTAATCCATCCTATATAGAATATCCTGGACAGCCTGGAGATATCATATGTGTAAGTGATAATAAATTAATGGAATTTTAAATTCTCTAGGAGTATTCTTACTGGCCAAGAAGTTTAATGTATGGAAAAGTACATTGATCACACTATATTAATAAATATGATACTGTTTCATAAAGTAATTGAATGGCTATTGTCAACAGTGGATATGCTTGTGGCTAACCCTCTTTCAGCAACCAGTGGTTGCATTCTCTGCTGTGAAATTGTCCTCTAAATGCAGTCACCTCAGGCCAGAGATTGCAGCCAGACGTCGAGATCAATCAAAACTTATAGAAAGATTTGGTATATGACTAGAATGATTACCCTGTAATATATTTCCATTGTATTGTGTCATGTTAACTTATAGTTTTAAATGGAAAGGTATAAATTCCCATAGCAATTAAGTTTTCACAGTACAATGTAAACTCAGTTCTAATGTTGGTATTTTCAAACCAACTTGGTTCTCAGTTTGATGTTCTCTGTCTGGATATCATCTGGATATTTTAAAACCAGTTTCTGGTGAACCCTGTGAGACATGTAGCACAATTTGACAGTTTTGCTCAAATTTGCAAGGGTGGAAATTTCCAACTATAGGAAGTGGTCTTAGACATTAGAAAGATGTCCATGAAGAATACCCCAATGGAATGGAAGAATCAAAAGGTTTGCAATCCTCTTCGTAGATTTAATAGACTGACCCATCATCCTGTCTATCTCCTTATTTCAAGATTACTCATGAGGGAAAACAAGCTGTCACCACCAACTCTCTCAATCTCTTCTAGAATCGTGTATGTCATGTGCAATGAAAGATCAATGCTTGTTTTATTTTCTGAACTCATCTGAAGAAAAGATACCCATAATATTCTCTTCCCCAGAAATTCATTGAATGAATCCGTACTGGATTATGTTAAAAACAAGTGTATCCTTCCTTAGGTAGGAGAACCGAAGTTGCACACAATGCTCCTTGTGTAACCACAAAGGACTTCCTTCATTTAAGGACTTCCTAAATCTTGTATTCCAAACTCCTTGCAATAAAAGCTGACATTCTGATTGTCTTCCAAATCTGCATTTCATGTGTTGTATGTTAGCTTGTTTCCCACCATTCAATTTACATTGTTCCTCTATTCTTCCTATCAAAGTACATGGTTTTCTATTTTCACACTCCATTTATCATCTTCGAGCTCACCCATCTAACCAGACTGGATTTTATTATGCAGATTCTTTGCATCCTCTTTACAGCTCATTTGCTATCAACCATCATTGAACTTTGTCTTTTCATCAGAGTCACAAACACTGATTGTACTTGAATGATACTTAATATGCACTGAAGCACTTAGTCATACTTGCTCGCATAATTGAGTCTTACTGGCAGATAATAAAGGAGAGTAGATTTAATTATGTCGCAGTTCAGAGGATCTTCTAATTTTGCTTTTACCGATGCTTAGAGTTTGAGGGGAATCTCTTCTTTCCAATGCTTCGTTCACCAGGATCACTTCCATAACTCTGTTGGATCTCCACAGTCCTCTCTCTCTTCTGTTCTGTGTTATGAATGACCACAAAGGACATGTGCTTCTTTTCCATTCAAAGTAGGAATGGGGTAGATGAGGCAGTGTTGCTGTGCATCTGTAAAACATGGCTGCACTGAGAACACTGGAGGTTTAAGGAGAGGTGCAGGTCAGATGAAGCTGACGTTATTCATTGTAAACCAACATCTGCCATTTCTTACATTCACTTTATTCACAGCTGTGAAAAGTGGAAGTGGCAGGTGAACATCTAGTTGTGGTACATTGTACCATTGAGAGTGATGGTAAAGAGTGAAGGTGCAGGGTGAAGAATAATAACACAGATATGATACAGAAGGACTTGAATTGAACTAGCAAAGCCATTGAAATATTTCCTACTCTTATTTTCCAGATCCCCCACACCTACTAATCATTTCCCCAGGCACCTCTGTGCAGCTTCTCTTCACTTAGACCAGTTTTTCATCTACTTGTAGAGTGAAGCACGCCCTTCTTTGCTCTGTGCTATTTAAAAGATGTAGAGAAACCCTTTAAGACACAAAATGCTGGAGTAACTCAGCAAGACAGGCAGCATCGCTGGAGAGAAGGAATGGGTGACTTTTCATGTCGCGACCCTTCTTCTGCTGCCTGTCAAACTGTGTTACTCCAGCATTTTGTGTCTATCTTAAACCAGCATCTGTAGTTCCTGCCTACACACATAGAAACACTTAGGAGTATCTGGCATAATCATACTTCCCTGTCATATTAATGATCCTGTCCAGCCTTCCTGCATTGGAGATCATCCAACTCCTGTCTACACGCTGGGTTCTTTGAAGAACAGGACCTAGAGACATTACATAATGGTTAGATCCCCAACTTGGTCCTGTGGGTGGCTCTCATCTGAGAACCACAGGATCAGTTTTTAATTTAAAATTGACCTGAGTTTCCATGTCATTGAATGAAGGTAAAAGTAGGACATATACATTGGTATTGGTTTATTATTGTCTTGTGTACTGAGATACTGTGAAAACATGTTGTTTTTGCATGCTATCCATGTAACTCCTACCACACATGAGTACATCAGGTACTGCAAACAAAAAATAAGCAGTGAAGAACATAGTGTTACAGCGACAGAAAGATTTTTTTAAAGTGCAAGGTCTGCAATGAGATAAAGAGATCAGAATTATCTTGTTAGTTTATAAGAGGTCTATTCAATAGTATGATAATAACACCTGTTCCACTCCCCAAAAATATTGCCATAGTGAATGGAGATTTGCTAAATTTATATATTTAGATGCAGATATGCAAGTTGGATATTTTTACATATATTAGACATATCGTAACACAAAAATGTTGGTGAGAGAAGAAATCATTTCTTAAAAGGTTGATGGTGTTACAATGATCATGCATATAAAATAAATCATATATACCTCTGTCCCATGTTATTTTGAAACTCCCAGAGTGTTAATCATTTTACTATTTTGGAGGTCACGTTGCAGTTGTACAAGATGTTAGTGAGGCCCCATTTAGAGTATTGTGTTCAGTTCTGGGCATCATGTTATAGAAAATATGTTGTCAAGTTGGAAAGGGTACAGAGAAGATTTACAAGGATGTTGCCAGGGCTAGAGGGTGTGAGCTATATGGAGAGGTTGACTAGGCTGCGACTCTATTCCCTGGAGTGCAGGATGATGAGGGGTGATCTTATTGAGTTGTATAAAACCATGAGAGGAAAAAATCAGGTAAATGCACAGAATCTCGTGCCTAGAGCAGGTGAATCGAGGACCAGAGGACATAGGTTTAAGGTGAATTGGAAAAGATTTAATAGGAATCTGAGGGGTAACGTTTTCACACCAAGGGTGGTGGGTGTTATGAACCAAGCTGCCAGAGGAGGTAATTGAGGATGGGACTATCCCAACATTTAAGAAACAGTTAGACAGGTACATGAATAGGGCAGGTTTGGAGGGATATGGACTAAACGCGGGCAGGTGGGTCTAGAGTAGCTGGGACATGTTGGCCGTTGTGAGCAAGTTGGGCCGAAGGACTTGTTTCCACACTGTATCACTCTATGACTCTATTCCACTGCCCATGTGGTACCTTTAATATGCTTTTAACTCAAATAAATATGGTACACTACTAAAGGGAACATGCAAAGAAATGGAAGATTTGTGCTGTTGGCATGATGAACACTAGTGCTAAGTAAACATATGCACATTGAGTAAGTCAACTATAAACCTCAACCCAAAGAAGTATGTTCTCATCTTAGAATATGGTGCCTGAAAATTATTGTTGAACAAATCTCATTCAACATCCAATCTCATATTACAACCTACTGTTGGGAAATTCTACAATGGAATCCATTGTTTTACTCATTATTCAATGGCACAATGATAACAGAACATGCTTTGCACTCGTAGATGTATAGGAAGGAACTGCAGATGCTGGTTTACACCGAAGATAGACACAAAATGCTGGAGTAACTCAGCGAGACAGGCAGCATCTCTGTAGAGAAGGAAACAGTGCTTTTTGGGTTGAGACCCTTCTTCAGACTCGGTCTTCAGTCTGAAGAAGGATCTCAACCCAAAACGTCACCCATTTGTTCTCTCCAGAGATGCTGCCTGTCCCACTGAGTTACTCCAGCATTTTGCATTAGTGGATGTTATATATTAAATATAGGGTTGTGTTAGGATTGAAATTCCTTAATAAAATAGAGGTACGATAAACCTAATGCAGGAATTTTTCATTGTTTGATTGGATAATCATAAATATTATTTTCCATTAACTGTCAAAAGAAGAGAGTAGCATTGTTCTGCTTAATTTCAGATACTTTTTTATTGCATTGTTGTAGATACTGAATTAATTTTGAGCAGTATTTGACATGAACGTGACTTTGCTTGGTTTGTTTAGTCAGACATGAATACAGGGTCCTCCAGGGATATTGATTACTATATTTTTCTAGGTAATTGCATCTTGAAAATTTTGCATTATGAACCTTCTAATTATATCGGATTACAGTGCAAGCGATTGTTCTCCATTTTAAGAATTACTGAAAGACTTTTTAAGCATGAACTGATTTCTTTGGTCTATCACTGATTTATTTTCTTTTGTTTTTTGTACTTCCTACTGAATTTATGATAAGTTATTAGAACATATAATCCACTCTGACCAGTCATTATCTGTCAGAAATTGCTTGGCAGTTCTTAATAATCATTTTCTTCATCTTAATTGCATACTTCCTCAGGTAGGCCAATGACCGGAAAAAGGATTAGAAGGTTGTTATTTAATTTACCTTTGAAAATTTAATCCCATACTGGTCAGACCCAATTGCCTAATCCTCTAACTATGTATTAGGTTGCATGTTCCATTTGCCTACTCTTGCTTGTCTTCTTCCATGAAGCTACTTCTTTGATGGTTCTTCAATTTTAGCTTGACATCCTTTAAACTTTTTATTGCCTCAAAGTGGAGCTGGGTGGTAAAAGTTAATGTTGGTTTTGACAAGATAGCTGGCTTCTCATGACCCAGTATAACATATTGCTAAAATAGATTATCTGCTCATCATGTCAACAGCAAATACGTCACCTGCATTTTCTCTCTATATCTATTTGACTCTTCACCTTTCCTACCTTTCTCAAGACGCTCCAAGCATTTAGCCACCTTTCATAATGTTTCTACAGCTCAGTGTCGACATTAATCTCCTGTGAAGCACCAAGGATAAATGTGCTCTTTTTAAGACTTAGTAATGCACAAAATTAGCTGCATGCCATCTCCAAATCAAACTATTCCAAGGACTTCATTGACTGCAAAATCGTTTATGATGTTATGAGATCATGATGCCTGGTTTAGGGGAGATTAGCTACAGGGAAAGATTGGACAGGCTTGCATTTTTTTCACTGGAACACTGGAGGTTGTGGGGAGACCTGATAGAGGTACTTAAAATTATGGCATGGATATGGTCAGAACCTTTAAGGGCTCAATTTAAAGCCGACGTAAGGGGTACGTTTTTTCCACAGAGGGTTGTGAGTGCTTGGAACATGCTGCAGGTTGGGGTGAGATGGACAGAAACAATAGTGACATATAAGTGACTTTTGGATAAGCATGTGGATATGCAGGGAATGGTGGGATATGGATTATGTGCAGGCAGATAAGAGTTGGTCTTGGCATCATGTACGGCACAGACATTGGAATGAGGGATCCAGTAGGTTAAATATGTGGGTGAGAGACAAATGGAATCAGTTGAGAAGAGAATGAACCTCGGTAAAGGGGATGGTTGGAGAAAAGAGGGTGAAGAACCTGAGTGTATAAGAAGGAGAGAGAAAGGAACAAGTGTGGTTAACTTTAAATTGGAAACTTCTACTTTATACCATTGGGTTGTAGACTATGCAGATGGAATATGAGGTGTTGTTCTAGTTGGTGCTTGACCTCCCCTTGGCAGTGGAAGAAACCAGCACAGAATGTCTGAGGGAATGACTTGCTACTGGGGAGCTGAAGATTGCCATTACAGACAGTTCCTCCAACAAATGTTAGACTCAGAATTGTGGTCACTATTTTTGCTTCTATTTCCATGTAACTTAGCTTACTGCTAGATTGCATGGATGATATTAATGACAAACATACATTTCTCATTTAACCTTTTCACAATGACCAGATATGGATACAGTTTGCTTCAAATTTTAGTTATTTCAAATGATTATTCTAAAATATATGTAAAGCAAGAAAATATGATACACAACATCAATACACCATACACACATTATAGCAAAAATAGCACTGAAAAAGAAAGCTGAATATAAGAATGACTTTGAGACACAAGAGACTGCAGATGCTGGGATCTAAAGCAAAATAGAAACTGCTGGAGGAATTCAAAGGGATGGGTAACATATGTGCGGGTAAATGAATTGTCAATGTTGTGCGTTGAGACTCTGCAAGATAGGCACTGGGAAAGGAGGGATAGCAGTGTAAAGGGAGAGGGGACGGGTGAGACAGAGGCTGGTAGGTGAAGGTGGACCAAGGATGTTGCTTAGTAAGCACAAGGTTGAAGAACAGGAGAGCAGAAGAAACCACTAAGAGGGAGCAGTAAGAGAGGGAAGCACATAACTCCCCTCAAAGGGTGGAGGAAAACTTCTTCAAAGTTAGGACGCCTTGAAGAGACTTTATTGTTTCTAGTCTCTCCATTTTATTACCCTACTACCATAAGTACTTTTTAAAAATGTATTTATTTTGTCTCCAGTTACGTTGCATGATAGGAATTGAAATTTAGTTGCGGAGATTTCAGTTATGATGTTGCCATGGTTTAAAAAATGCAAATATCATTTTATGTAAATTAATTGCAACAATAAACAATTAAAATTTAAAAGCCAATTTCTTGACATGGGCAAGAGAGTGTTGGATTTTAATTATTTTAGGGAAGGGCCATTCCTCTGCCAACACGTTTCCCACAGAGATATTTGTAAAATTGAAAAAAGAAAATCTCATTTATAGAGCACTTTTCATTTGACCCCTTGACCATCTTGCCCAACACACACATACACACACAAACGGACACACACACAGTCACATACATATACACATACACACACCCATACATACATACACACACCCATACACACGCACAGTCACACACACACACATCCAGTCTGCTAAAGTACCAAGAATGACTACAGTGTATGAATCAATTGGATGAGGCAAGGTGGGTAGACTATTGCTTCTTCCAATAAACACAATGTGCTGTAGTATCTTGGAGGGTCAGGCAGCATCTTTTGCCTGAGGTCCATTGTTTTAACAGTGGGGTCATGGACAAAGGGTATGTATGAGGAAGAAGATGGGAGTCCATAGCCTGAAGAAATGTCCCGACTCGCAACATAACCTATCCATGTTCTCCAGGGATGCTGCCTGATCTGCTGAATTACTCTAGCACTTTGTATTTTACTCATAATTCCAGCATCTGCAGTTCCTTGTGTCTCTCTTGCTTCTCCCATTCCCCGCTAGACCGCTGGATTCATTTCTTTCGCTTCTGGGTCACAGCATCTCACATTCAATCCTCCTTAAAAACCCTGGGCTTTGACCAGCGAGCCGCTTCTCGGCTTCTTCTAAAAGCCAGGGTCCTTCACAGAATCCAGCTGTTAGGGCAAAAATCAACATGCATTATTTTTTACCATTCACCCAACTTCAATCATGATACACTTGCTTGAAAATGTACTCAGCGGGGAGGGGATAGGGTAAACAAAACCGTGAAGCTACTTAGATATATATGACGTGAGAAAACAAAACATGTTAGCAAGATATAAGAAATATCAAACCACATTTTAAAAGACAGCGCTATCACCTGGCGTTGATGGTGTTAATTATTCAGGTAGGGTGTTTTAGTAATGTGGAGGAAGGAACTGCAGATGCTGCTTTACACCGAAGATAAACACAAAATGCTGGTGTATTCCACAGCGAGTCAGGCAGCATCTCTGGAGAGAAGGAATTGGTGACATTTCGGGTGGAGACCGTTCTCCAGACTTCAGTTTTAGTAATGACCATCCACAATTCCACATCTCAATGTAACATTGATAAGGTGGAAATGAAACGAAACGAAAGGGAAAGCCTAGTCCGAAATGGAGTAAAGCATAATTAATACAATACCAATATTTATAGGGCATTTTGACAGATACGTGGATAAAAAAGGTTTGGAGGGATATGGGCCAAACACGGGCAGGTGGGACTAGTGTAGACGGGGCATTTTGGTCGCCATGGGCAAGTTGGGTCGAAGAGCCTGTTTCCATGCTGTGTGACTCTATTACTCTAAATAGGGAAACGGGATTCTGGGATTTCCACAGGGCATGCATTATAGCGCATTATCACCTACGATAGTTACTGCATTGTGCGTGTTATTTCTACCGCGGTACTTAATTCGCAATTAAACATTTTGCTAATGCTTTTGAAACGGCGAATGTCACGTTTGATTTATCTAGAATAGCAGATATCCATGCCAGGTGTCAGAGAGCGACTGAATCGTGATTGGTACTTTTTTCTGTGTGCTCGCGTCACTTTGGATTTTCTCTTAGTTTCACCTCTGTGTTATATTTAATTCTTCCCATTAGGAGATGCTTTTCCCTTTCCGCAGACTGCACCATTAGTGCCAATCGATCTACTCAATGCGTTTTATGTAAGTCGCGAGTGATTTTATGATCTCTTCATTTTATGATGACAATGCGGTCTTTACCTTAGATAGGGGAGAGATCGCGCCGGGGAATCTATATTAGTGGAAACCGAGAGTGTTAGATGTTGAGAAACTAATTCCGACTCTTTGCTTTTGTGCTTTGTGTTGTCCTCTGAAGTGGAAGTTTTCCGTATCTAGATTTTAAAACAACGTTCATGATGGAACACAATTCATCGTTGACTTTATAATCGTTTTTTCTCTGTTGGACACGCAGAGAGAAAATGTTTCTTAAAAATATGTATTTCTTGCTTCCACCCCCCCCCCCCCCCCCCACCCCCACACACATACAATCAGTTACCTTTCCATTTCCTCCAGGGATGCTGCGTGACCCGGTGAGTTACTCTGGCATTTTGCGTCTATCTTTAACTAAATACTGCTATTTGGTTTGATCTGAGTTAAATCAAATCCCGGGTGAACGCACTCCATATCCATGTTTAAGAAGGATCTGCAGATGCTGGAAAATCGAAGGTAGACAAAAATGCTGGAGAAACTCAGCGGGTGAGGCAGCATCTATGGAGCGAAGGAAATAGGCAACGTTTCGGGCCGAAACCCTTCTCCATATCCGTCTTCTGGAGACAATCTGTGTTAAAGAAGGCTCCAGCACGTTTCTTTAAGAAAACCATCATACTGATACTGTATGAAAACTGAACACCACTATTGTTATTACTTTAAATCCATAGGTTTTATGACAATTGCTCCCGAAAGTGCCGGGTGAAATAAAACTCTGCGAACTGACATATATGTTAGAGCAATTAACAGGCAGTCAACATTGAGATACACACCCCCTCGGCTAAATCTTCAGAACAAGATTGGTTCCATTGTGAGTCAAAGATAGTTTTCTTGAAGACCTAACTTTATTTATTGGGCCGGTATTAGCTGAAATGGTCTGCATCAATCCACTTTCAAATAATATTTATACCAGCATAAGGAAATATTGTCTTTATTTTCAGTTCCATACAATATGGTAAGATGGCATCTCCGTCTTTCCCATTCAAGTTCCTTCTAACTTCTATCATGCGTTCGTTCATTGTTTATCAACCTCCTTCCTTGGAGACTAACACCATGTTCCCATTCAACTCTTCTTCAAGATGGCATCGTCCCCGTGTACAGTTCAGTGCAATTACTCAATAATAAACAATCAAGCTAAACCGTGTGCTATATATTGCCGGAACGCCCTTTTTTAAATTGTATTTTAAAAGATCTTCCAGGAGACTGCCCAATAACCCTCGCATTACTGTCGGTGGTGGGGGGGGGGGGGGGGGGGGGGATAAATCAGCATTACTTGAAACGCGAGCATAAATCAGCGTCCGTGTCATTAAATAATATGAAAAAGACAAATCGGAATGGAACCATTGACAATTCGCAGTTTGGAATTTGTAAGGCCAAAACCGATACCGTTACAACTCCGTCTCTCTTTCCTGCAAAGTCATACTAAATTAATAAAAGCAATTTAAAGACTAATTGTATTCCTAATTGTGCTGTCAAAATATTATACATACAGTGGCTCCGAACTTTGTACGGTAGATTCTCAAAGCTACGCGAATACTATTATGTCGAGCATAAATCGAGAGAGCGAATCTGGCGAACAGATCTAGAAATGTAAAATAAACATTTTAATCCACGCTTTGAAATTGAGAGGAGTTCGTGCATCCCCGTGGATAATAAACGGACTGCATGCTCTCAAAAAGAACGGCCTGCTGCTTAAAAGTACATTCATTAAAAGAGACCAATGGAACGTAAATACAGCCTGGACAATATAACCAAACAATTGAATGCAATAAAGAGCAGCGTTTAACCCAGTGTGAATCGCGATGCCCGTACTCCCGTGCAGATGGCCGGCGGGCAAAAACATACAAAGGCTGGAGGTCGGAGGAACATATTTTGGATCATTAATTCGCAATTGTTCCGAACGTCTTGCACTCTAAACGAAGGCAGAGATTAGAATCGTTTAAAGCAGCATTATTTCCGGAATACAACATTTTCAGATGCTCATATAATGAAACCGGCGAGATACTCCGCCTACGTGAAGTAATTTCCCTGAAAAAAATAGATATGCTTTTCACTTGTGGCGACCCTGTCTCCAGGTGTTATGAATAAGTAATATAAATAGTAAGCAAATGCAAGAGATTAAATGATTAGCTACCTCTCCGCTTCCGTAGACGCGCCGCTAACTGTCAGAGGGGGGGGGGGGAGAAATGAAATATTAACAAGAAATCTTAAAGTCTTGCTCGTATTTTCAAACCCGTTAACTCGCTGCCTGCCTGGCTACCGCTCGCACCTTTACTGAATTGCTTTATTTCGCTGCTGCTGTTTCTCTTGGCATTTGTGCGGCGCCACATCGATTAAGCGATCCGGATTCCAGATTAGCTCCCTGGTCACAATGTTGCAATAGACTCCTCGTCAGACCGATCTGACCTTATTGACTCCAGTAGGAAAACTAAAGGCTGTTCACTTTTCCAAGCAGTGAATAACAGATTATTGCGGTTAATAATTAAGTAATCATTAGCTGAAACACACCTCCAGTCCGCAAACTTCGCCTCCGACTGCAATGAGTCTGCGTCTCCCACAGAAATAGATGAGCCTTTTTTTTCTGTGTTGGGAGGTGTGATGTTATTGGCTTTCTGTCTTGTTATGTTCCACGTTATGCTGCTCGGTACAAATAACAACTTTTCACAGACTTCAATGGAACCAGAATCCGCGAATGAGACAAAACCTCGCAACTGCAAAGAATTTGTCACAATGTGGATGCAAACTATTACGACATTTAAAAACAGGGAGGGGGCACATATTAAATTGTTTCGGCGAAATAGAGGCCGTTAGTATATCAATGGATAATTTAGAATTATCCCCCCAAAACCGGTGAGATACACAGTGCATTCTCTACTAAACCAGATTCCAGCCACTGTCAAGTGTTTGTCAATTCAAACCTAGTCAAAAGAACCCAACATCTCCCGACTCTCAACTGATGGTTAAAAAAAAACATACATTGTGTCATTATTCGTTTCTCCGGGATCTTGCATGGACACGGTGATTTAAGACCTCGCAAGAGTCTGATGCGCTCTGGGCTGCGCTGTTGGGTTTCTCCGGCAGGTGTCGCGCTCTGAGCGAGTCAGCGCCGCTGAACCAGCGAAGTGGGTCCAAGGGACCGACAGAAATCCTACACATAAAAGTAACCAGTTGAAATACTTGAATATTTGAATAGCAGTGTTGTTTGAATAGCACCTTTTCTCGATTTTTTTTCAAAGACACTTCGATTTTTGTACATTGTATTGAAACATGGCACACATACCAAATATTTCCCAGAGGTGACAGTAATTTAATACCGAGTCTATTAGTCACACACAGACGTGCTGTTGCATGTGGCAGTATACGTGTGCAGTTCACATGACTCAACGCACCTCTTTTCTTTCGTGAAGCTTCTTCCTCTGAAGAGTTACAACCGAATGGTGGTAGGTTTCTAACTTTTAGATTTTTTAGTTATTTCGATACAGAAATCTGTTTTTACTTTATTGCAAGCGCACGTCGGCTGTGTGGAACTGAGTGTTGTGATACTACGGTGGTCCTATAGTTCAGGACCACTGACTACAATTCAGTTCACTGTCTTTGAAATAAGAGTCCCCACGACATGATCCAGAATCTCCACCGTGGGTGTAGGACACGAGTTGAGAAGTGAGACGTTTCGGTTCAAATCAATGCTGCATTTATTAAGCACATGAGTGAAACACTCTTAAGAAAAATACAATTGTAGCAAAATTTCATCCTTTTGTCATCGAAAACAATGAAAACAGCCAAAATATTATTCGGAAATATATATTACCTAAATGCTTCTTAGAATGGTTTAAACCGAAGGTAGACACAAAATGCTGGAGTAACTCAGCGGACCGGGCAGCATCTCTGGAGAGAAGGAATGGGTGATGTTTCGGAATTGGAACCCTTCTTCTTAGTTTGGTTTTAATCTGGGCCAAAGTGTTATGCATGAAATAGCAGTAATTTGTTATAATGTCTCCATCCACAAGGTATCTTTTCTGCACACATCTATGAAATACAAGTGTATAAAATAATGGAGGGATTGCTGGGCTATGTTGAACATGGACTATATTCTTCTACATTGTGTAGTTCGTTTTAAAGGACATTATTTAAATTAAGCAATGAAATTCCTTCCGTAAACAAGAGTTGCCAGTCGCCAAATTTGCCTGCCAGAATCCCTTGGAATTTTGCGAAAGGCAAATAATACCAGGACAGATCATTTTTACTCGCGCGAACATTTATTTAGTAGTTTCGTGCAAATAAATTACAAGAACTTCACAAGTTTACGTGTGTTTTTCGCGTACCTATTGGCTTCACAACAAACATATTGCATGCATAACCGAATTGTACAGTACAGTTAAGTGTGTTTTTCGCGTACCTATTGGCTTCACAGCAAACATATTGCATGCATAACCGAATTGTATTAATTATCCATTGAATAGGATTTCACTAACGCCAATCTCCAGTAAAAAATATATAGATCGACAATTGCATTTAAAATGTATAAAAGGCCGTGAAAAGTAAATCATAATGTTCCAAGTTATGTATTTTGTTTTGTCTGTCGGCATATAGCGTTTGTTCTGCTTAACCAAGTGGAAGTACTGATTTATCCTTTACCAATTTCATTGTCATTGATAAAACAAACGATCTCAAAGAATCGATAAATGATCTCCTGTACTGAACTGTCGATGTTCCTCGGGTGAGTTGGGAGGGGGCTGGGATATGAATATATTCAGTTCATTTTCACAATTTGTGTTCCACAGCCAGCGAATAATGATAATATCGACATAGATTTCACATGGCATTAGCAGCAGTTAATCACAGTAGCATTTACGCTGCCCTTTGTAATTCTGGAAACTCCATTGCTAACGGTAACGGGTAGGAAGGCGACTTCACTGCTGTCATCCTGGACACACCGCTGTCATAAAGGAGAAAAAAATGAGTATTGACAATTCTCTATAAACGACTGCTTCTGACTAAACGGGCTTTGGGAGGAAAAAGTCAGTCCAAGCATATAATACCATTGCATTAATTCACGGCTGATTTTATGCATCAAAATTAATATCATTTCGAAAAATCAGTAGAAGTAATGATAAATAAAAATGAAAGATTTAAACGAACCAAGGGTTAATTCAAAGCAGGTGTGTTGACTTCAGTAATTATGTTAAAATAAACTTCACAGATTATTTGACCTTATCAGAAGCATTTACCAATGACTGGTTGGACTGTGACACGCGTTCGGCATCTGTCGCAAGTGTGTGTGATTTTTCTGCATTTACCTTTTGTTTAGTTAAAAATAATTTAATTCGCATATTCCCTGGAAAAGCGCATGTTACCCAATTAACAATCTTAACGCAAACACCGTTGGCCGGATTTTAAGGGGATATCTCTCGTCAAATGCAATTCTTATAAAAAGTTCAATCCTTGGATTAGTTTAACAAACCAAGTCAGATGTTTTGGCAGATTTTTTTTATCTCTCTCCAAGGTCCAAATAAAGGCTCTCTTGGACTTTAGACCTTCTGTAAAATGCTATTGTAGTTTGAAACCTTTATTCCGCTTGTGGATGTCACTTGAATATGCAAATATATGCAAATATATGCATTGTCCGTCAGCCAATTGGGGGAGGGTGACTGGGCCAGTGTTTGTTGCGTCACGGCGATCTGGACCAATCGGCCGAGGCGAGTCTTGCTTCGCCCCGTCCACTTTGATTGACCGCCGGAAAGTTTTTTTGCACTTTCTCGGCAGACAGCGCGGCTAGAAAGCGCCTGAAGTGATGAGAGCCTTTTATTGCCTCATGCTGGGGCGGCAAGGCGACAGCTCAATAAGTCTTTACAGCCCGTCGTTTTGAAAAACAAAATCTAAAATCATGCATCCAAAATTCTCAGGGCAAGACATAATCCAACACTAGTTGCTGGTGCTTTAATAATTCTGTTGACCTTTTTGTTTTTGAACAAAACACAAATATTTAACCCCTCCCCTCCCCCTTCCAGGTATAAAACAGGATCAGAGGAAAAAGAATCTGGACATTTTGTTTGGAGGACTGAGCGTAATAGAAGTGAAGCAAAGCTGCCGTTGTTCTCCTCTCTTGCCTCTACCTTTTCTTGTGAGAAGTTGGGACTGAATCTGACCACTTTTCGGTAATGTTAGCCGTTGGGCAGATGGACGGGAGCCGGCAGAGCGCGTTCGTGCTAAGCAGCCCGCCGTTAGCGGCCCTGCACTCAATGACTGAGATGAAGAATCCCTTGTACCCTTACTCCATGCAGCCCGGAGCTGGGACGGGGGCCGGGGTTTCCTCCACTTCATCCTCCCCGAGTCCGCCAGGTATTATCAGTGCAGCTGCCGCGGCGGCGGCGGCGGCGGCAGCGGGGCTCAAGTGCACGTCCAGCCTGCCCGCTTTCATGACACAGCAACTGGCCTGCGCCACTCCTCACGGCATCAACGACATCCTGAACCGTCCGCTGATGCTAATGGGCGGGGGAGTTCCAGGAGGAGGCGGCGGCGGCGGCGGAGGAGGAGGAGGGGTCGCTTCTACTTTGCTCTCGGGAATCCCGCGATTTAACACCAGCCTGAGTCCCCCGCCACACGGTATGTACTTCAGCCCGGCAGCGGCGGCAGCGGCAGCGGCGGCGGCAGCAGTGGCCCGTTACCCTAAACCGCTGGCTGACTTGCCAGGTAGGACGCCCATCTTCTGGCCTGGAGTAATGCAAAGTCCGCCGTGGAGGGAAGCCAGGCTGGGATGCTCACCCCGTAAGTACTCTCTTTTCTGCCCCCTCTCTTTATTGAAGTCATCTAGAAAACCTTATTAATATTATTAGACAACTTGACGATCATTTCTCAATGATTTCGTTCTAATTTGCATTCCGTTCATTCTAATAAGCAGTTTTGCAAAGAACGACGTTTTTATTCAAATGTATTAATTTCCCATTGAAGTCAAACTTTATATTCCAGTTATATTTCTGTTAATTTAACATACACGTTATCTGGTCGAACTAATAGCTTTTCTAGATTAGATAAAAATCCAATTGCTAAGCATAGAATTAATCTTGTCAAATTAAAACTGCCTAAACATATTTATTGCCTCAAATATACCATTAAGCTATTCGATAGAATTAAAACAAATGTCCTTGTGTCTCCTTGTAAAGAATGGTGTGCCCAAAAATAAGTGTTGTTTTGTGTACTCGCCACCTTTTGATCAAAAACATGTTTGTGTTTCTATTTTGGCATTATTACATATGCAAACATATCACATTTCAGTTCAACCTCTGTACATTTGCATGTGTTAGCTGCAATCATTTTCATTGTATTTTACCGATAACTAGCGAGTAAATAATGCTGCTTCTTTAACATTTCCAGTGCTATCTAATTTCAGATCAGGGCGCCATGCTGATTGACAAAGACGGAAAAAGGAAACACACCAGGCCTACATTCTCCGGGCAACAAATTTTTGCATTGGAAAAAACTTTTGAACAAACTAAATATTTAGCAGGGCCTGAAAGGGCGAGATTGGCGTATTCACTAGGAATGACGGAGAGTCAAGTCAAGGTAAGATTGTCTTGACAAACCTTAAATGGTGCTCATGTACCGTATTAAAATACAGTAAAGTTTAAGAAATCTCTAACTGACGCATCAAAACGTTTATTTTAATGAGCAATGAAATGCATTAAAAAAAGTCTCTGCACCCTAATAGATTAGGAAAATATACACTTAAAATATGGAAACTAAAAATATATATTTAAGCGCTCATCACATTCCGATGTACGAGATGATAGGGACTGTTTTTTTTTCCAAATACCAAATGGCCATTCATCAGTGTTTAAAAAGCATAGATATATCTTCATTTAGTATCTATAGGTCCATAACAATTTTTTTTTTAAATTATAGCAAAACCAGCAGCTAATATATACTCTGTCACTTTCGCTCAGTTTAGACACATAATTTTGCCAGTCGTTTCTGGAACGTGCAGTGTTTTATTCCTTGAGTGTGGCAAATGATTTCGTTTCTTTTTCATGCCAGCCGCCACGGCATCAAAAGCCTGCTTTGTAAATGCGCCGCTGCTCTTATTCAAAATCATTTGTTTGCGAACTTGTAGCGGAATCGTTTCACTCTGTATTTTTGCCCCCAAACATTGTCACTTACATATATTATTTTTTTTGAGAAAGAGTTTGCATCATACCAGCATTTAAACTAAAGTTAGCGACAGCATCACTAAACGCTTGCATATTGAAAACGGCCGTGCGTTTATGATGTTACAAATTCTAACCCATCCCCTGTTAAAGAATTGTCCAAATTCCCCATGCGTAGTTTATCGCATGGCGTATATAGCGAAATAAGATTAAACAGTGCGGTGTTTAATTTTCCTCCCACTAACTACACACAATTTGTGGCAGATAGTTCCTCCAAAGGGGCTGAGAATTGCGGGCGACTAATATTCATAACCACTCATAAATACATTGACTAAATATATAATATTTACATATGCAGCTACACTAAAATATGTAAACTCTGCAAAGTGGGTGTTGAATTAATACGATGGCGCTTCTGCGAGAGGAGGAGGGGGGCGTTTGTGTGTTTAGCAACACACAAGTGACAGGATAAATTCGAAAACCATGCAACGCCGGGCAGCTTGAGGCTGCAAGATACTTCATCTGGCTTCTGCCTCTCGTTTCTCAAATTACGCCCGAGTAAATTCAGCCCTCGTCATTCCCTGCAGATGTCAAAATTGCCGACCTTAATCTTAGAATGTAAGCGAAAGTGGTAAATATTTCTGACAGGGGTTGTGTTACTGGAGGCGCCCGCTTTCCCTGCCGGCTGATTTCAATGAGCAAGGCGTGAAAGCGAATAATGGTGGGTGATTTAAAAAAAGAAAAGTTTAATTTTATTATATATAAAAAACTAACTCAACCATGCATTCCTTTAACCGCTGACTATCCGGGGGAACCGGTCTTCTTCCCATTTTAGGTTTGGTTCCAGAACAGACGGACAAAGTGGAGAAAGAAGCACGCGGCAGAGATGGCCACGGCCAAGAAGAAGCAGGACTCGGAGACTGAGAGATTAAAGGGCACCTCGGAGAACGACGACGAGGACGATGAATACAACAAGCCGCTGGATCCCAATTCCGACGATGAAAAGATCTCCCAGTTGCTAAAGAAACACAAACCCACCACTTTGCACATCCACACGAGTGAAAACGAGAGCTCATAAGAGGCGGAAGACTTTATAATTCTTGATTCCACCGAATTTAGCACTAAACCCCCTTTCTCTCTTACATTCTCCCCCCCCCCTCTCTCTCTCCCTCTCTCGCACCCTCTCTCTCTTCCCCCCTCTCTCTATCTACACCACTCTCTCTGTACATTTTCAGAGATGTATATATTTTTATAGTCTATATAAGTTATGGGAAGATCTGTTAGAAGCCCCAGCACTAATTCCCATGGCTCTACTCACAAGGACAGGGCGCGTTTGATCTCCAACGGGCATTCTGGTTGGCGGAACGTTTTTATACCGAGATAGGTGTATAGTAATATATTCAGGTGAGGGTCTGGGACGGTCAGTTGTGGGGTGGAGAGGGGAAGTATTCGGGGCTCCACGTCTTGTAAATAACTCATGTATTAAATATCGAACAGAAAAAAATAACTGTGAATATTTATGTGTAAAATACATTTTGTATAAGGAAATATCGGTTTAAATTAGCGCTTAATTTTTAATGTATAGATTTCGTTTCGATTTTCGTGTTTGGAATCCTGTGAAGTCAGAATGCAAGTGTTGCCAGGATTTGTGTTTGTGGATTAAAAAAAAGTAAGATATTTTTTAATTCGTTAGCGTTTAATAAATATTATAATTCGAATAAGTTTACGTTCCGGCAGCTTTCGGAGAGTCTCTTTGCAATTGGGGCTTTGTGACCTTTTTCCCTTGCCCGGGGTATTAACACTTGCTCCGTAGCCTATTTATCTCCTTGGAGTTGCAGTCTGCTCCAACTGCACGCTCGCAGCTCGCCAGTAACCTCTGGCACTTTTAACAATCGCTTTGCTTTTAACGGTGCTGAAATCGCGACGATTTGCACCCTCTATTCCCTCCGTTGGATGTGAAATTTGGATACTTTTTTTAAAAGTGTAATTCCACATCGAAAGGCACTAAATGTACAACGGTATCCATCCTACGATTACCCAGGGATCTCAATTCAGTCACCAAATAACAGTTAATGAAATCACACCTTTTGTACTGAATTGAAGTGTCATTAGGAGATTTGGCTGATGGAACTCGGCTGGTATTTCTAGGGATTGGAGATTCAAGTGCTGAACCTTAAGAACAAAGTATTGGGGGGGGGGGGGGGGGGGGTCATTAACATTTTGAGCGGCTCCTTTCTGGTTAAGTAAGCATATTATTCAGTCTGGGCCCTCCACGCTTGATTGAGCTGGATTTATATAATTCGGCCAGCTGGATAAAGAGGCACTTTCGGTTTAATTCGGAAATTCAAATATTTAAGTGAAAGATTTGCGGGGAAAAATAACATCTGCTCCAGATTTGAAGGAATCCGCCGAATTAAACTGGAAAGCTGTTCAGTGTAACGAAGCGGCATCAAGAGTGATTAGGGGGGAATTAGATTGTCATTTACCGTCATCACGGGGACATCTTCTTTAAGTATATCGCTTTAACTTTGCCACAGTAAACTGATCAATTACCATGAGAACTAACAGGACTTTTGTACTCAGGCCGTGAGTTGAAATGGCGTGTAGCTTTAATGGGAATATCGAAGGCAATTGCAGACACCCATTCATGACACTGCGGGCCTCGGAGAAGAAAAATACTGTTTGTGTGGAGGACTCTTGTATCAATTGCACGCTGAATTAAAACCGACCGGCGTTCGTTATTTAAAAGGGGGTGGGAACTTGGTTTTAATGTAGCTCTACAGACAGGGAGGCGAATTAACAAAACTTGTCAATCTGAACTGGTGTTCAGGTCAGAGTTTAATACGGCGAAGGAAGTACAAAAGGTGGAGTATGTTGGTTGCATCATCTCGAAGTCTAGCCAAAACGATCCAATCCACTTTGACATTCAATTGCTTTATTACACTGTCTTTAAAAAAAAAAGTACGATATTGTTTGCTACAAAGGGGGGGGGAAGAGCTAATCAAAAACAGCATAGAATCTCATGGGACGGGGGGGGGGGGGGGGGTATCACATGATGGGTCAGAGGACAACAGTTGGCGCAGGTAGAAACCATCCCAGGACTGCAAGACTCGCGGCAGTAATTCTTGATAAAGAGGCCCGTTCCAGAGATGCAGTTGAATCTTTTTTTTCTCAATTGGGTCGGCGGGGAAAGAGCATCCAGGACACGTACGAAATAAATGTCCGCGAGACACCCCAACAGTGGGATAACAAGTAGAAAGAAAGAACTGCAGATGCTGTTTTACACGACAAAAAGACATAACGTGTTTGAGTAACTCAGCGTGCCTGACCCGCTGAGTTACTGCACCAGCACTTTGTGTATTTTTCTTTTAGTGGGATAACAAACCATAATAACAACAGAATGATGTAAACAGTGAAAGTAAGCTGTGACAGTATGTTATCCCCCAGATGTACCGATTCTCACAAATTTCACCCGCAGAAATCAACAATAATTTGTTACAAAGTAAACGTCAATCGAAGGATGATTGAAACCTGTGGTGTAACCAATTTCCTTCTGCGCCCCTGTGCAAATTTGATCTAGATTTACCGGTGCGCCTAGACATTTATATATCAATAATTCGTTGGTACCAGTCTATTTGTTCTTTCTATGTGAAAAAAGGTACCAATTACGTTGGCTGCTCTTGTTATGCGTTTTAAAGTTCTACTTAATTTCGCGCTGCTGCTTTAGATGCATTTCAGTATTAATGGTGTGGTACTGTCGGTTCTCTGGCGGGATGTTCGAAGGAATGTCTGAAGAAGGGTCCAGATCCTAAACGTTACCTAGCCACGTCCCCCAGAGATGCTGCCTAGCTCGCTGTGTTTTTATTAGTAAATCAACACCTGCAATTCCTGGTATCTTTGAGAAATGTCTAGTTCGATTACTGTATAGGATTAATTCTCAACTGAAAGCGAGAGGCACCAACTTTTTTTTCTGCGCAGGAATAATCATTACTATTTCTGGGGACGTCGTTATTTTTTTTTTAATCATTTAGATGTAAAGAACGTTGAGAACGAATTTCGTTTTATAAGTGGCTAAAATTACCTCAAAGCAAAATATCAAGCCCTGGCTTGCTTATTTGGTTTCTAGTTGCTTTTGATTTTTGTTTTAACAGTTGGGCAGAGAGAAAATTCTGAAGTCGTTCAGTATTTCCTATTTTAGGTCACTTAATTTGTATACATTGAAATTAAGGCATAAATAATTGATTTACTAGCAAAGTCCTTTGCGTGATGTCACCACGCGGGCAATACAATGTATCGAACTATCTCTGACGTAACTTCAAAACGTCCTATTTTAATAAGCGATGGTTTGCAAGATACTTTTGGTTTTCCAACTCTGCTGGCTGAGTGGAAGGAGTGGAATGTAAGTAAGGCGCACGGGAAACCGCCTTTGAGCGTGAAGTCAGGACTGTTCGTGTAAACAGAAGGACCGATAGATGAAACACTCAGCTGAGAAAAGTGCTTGCAATATGTCACAAAGATTGTTGGTTTAGGATTTGCTTAAATGCACAATCGGGCTAAGTCAGAAAAATAATTATATTCATTTATATATATATATTCATTATATATATATATATTCATTATTACTAAATATATATAATTTATCATATAAAACAAATATTTTATGAACACCGTTAAGACTTTTAAAAAATCCCAGTGCCTCTCTCCAAGTCGTGCAACAAGTGCCTTTGGTCTCAAAGGGCAGTCCGCATTCTTGTGAGTGTGATTTCTTGTGAGCAGCGTTTTGCCAGGGTTCGCAGACTCGGGAGACACGGATATTTCACAAAGGGCCAGACAATTTCCCACTGAGTTCCACACCACCGCCATTCACTGCATTGAAGGAGAGATCAGATACCACCAGAGGATGCTATTTGTTATTGATGTTCCAGGGGCTTTAAAAACCTGCTTTGCAGGCGGTAACTGCACAAGTCGACAGCTTTGTATTGATTAAGATGAAGGTCCGGATTGGTTCGATCGTTTCCCAATAACCATGCTCATTACATGCTAATTTGGTTCAAAAGGCAAGAGTTCGTGTGTGGTCTTATGCTGAGCACAGCAAAGACTAATAAAACAATCTGTTTCCACAAACGTGCAGCTCGGTAACAGTGAAAGACATTGAACACTAAACCACGGGACGGTTCCCGGATGATCTGATCCTCGAGAACAAACAAATATAAAAATCAGTTCACCAGTGAAATTAGCGGCGGATTCTCTAATGAAATAAAATTGGTTCTAAATCGCAGTTTCTTTAGTAGCTAACATTGTTCAATCGAATATTCAGAATTTATTTCATATTTGCCGCTAACAAATAACGTGCGATTGTGTTCTCTCAACTGGTCAAATAAAATATTGACGTTAATCCGAACGTCCTTTCTTCTACGTTTTCACAATATCTCGATCCAATTTCTTTCCACAAAAGCAACAACAAAAAAACTAGCTAACGCTGTTTGTTCGGTTACCTTTCTCCTTACTCCTTAACCTGATTTCTCGGACACTTGAAAGATTCTAGAGTTTAACGGGTCCCTTGCGTTTGAACCAGTCACAAGTTTGTAAAAGGCCACAGAGAACTTTTGCAGTTTTCAGGGACGGAACAAAGCGGACTCCTTCCTCGGTGAATTCTCCCGCAATTTATGGACCAATATACACGTCGACATACTACTTTGAATTAGGTCTAATTTGGGTTCTTTCGTCACTTAAGCTAAGTTAAAACGCAGCACTGGACTATTGCGATTGACATCTATTACTTTCATTTATTATTGCATGTGAGTTAGCATTAATGAGCCTCCGGTGATAACAGCTCCGGTGAAGACTTGGTAAACAGTTCTGGGCAGTGGCTACGATCAGAAGGAATCGCGGAGAGCTGTTGAAGATCTCTTGAACTGAGATACCAAACACGACCCAGACAGCTATCGGTCTTTTACGTTGGTTGACGGGAAGTGGACGCCAGTGACAAGTCCTGCATTTGTAGCTCATCCCCACGAACTATAGAGCCCGAAAGCAATTTCAAAGGACAGCTGACAGTCAAGCACATTGGTTCGTTCATCTGGAGTCAGGAACAGGTCAGATAAACAGGGACACTTTCCTTCCCTTTAGTACATTAAAGAACGAGATGTGATTTAAAAACCCCCCAACAAAAAACACAATTTAAATGATATTTTATTGCTACTGGCATCCATTCCACATTTATTTAATTATCTGAATTTAAATTTCCCAGCGGCCTAGGTGGGATTTGAACTCATGTCTCTAGATCAATAGTTCAGTAATTTAACCACCGTGGTGTAATACCTCTTAGGCAAAAATGATACCAGTTTAAAATGTAAATTAGTGTTAAGTAAATTTATCAATTATATTAGAAAGAGCCTCCTCATTTAATGACATGTTCTGATCTGCAATATATTTGTAGATATTAAAAATACAGTAAATACAGCAACAAAAAGATTACAATAATGTTGCATGATAATATTCCCCCACTATCTAGAATTTGAGAGTGATACAGATAAAATAGGTACAGAAACTTCCAATGACAAACTTGCTTGAATTAGAGAGAGCTTTCTTAAATTAAACACTTGTATATAAAAAGACAAGTAGCTCTGGTTGAATACAGGACATGCTAAGAAGTTGATTTAAACAGCAGAGTATCCTTGAGAAAATCAAAGGTGGAAAGGTGGCCGGGTGAGAGTATGAATTGGAGATTCATTGGATTTGATAAATGGATGTTGTTGTTCATAATCTAGATTAAAACCATGACTATCAGGGCCAAATTTAAAGTTATTAGTTTGCCCATGATACCAGGGTACAAAGGTCAGTTGAGATAAAGAAGGGAGTTAAATATTCCCAGAAGGAGCAAAACCAGTTCTGCAAGTTTTGCGACCAGTTGAGAGAACACAATCACACGTTAAATTTAAATGTAAAACAAAGCTAGTTGTTTATAAAAGGCTGCGTGAGTTTGCAATCAATGAGGCAAAATGAACAAGAAGATTAGAAAAGGAGGTTGGTGGTTAGTTGATTATTTTCACAGGCTGTATAATCCAGCAAAGCAATTAAAAACAAATGTGGAATGAAGTGGAGTAAAGAGAGAAATTGCATTCATGTGGTCCTTCACACAACCACACAACAGTCCCATCGGCCTTTAGCCATTGAAGTGCTTTGTGTGGTAGTGTAGTCATGGTTGGACTGTAGGCTATCATGAGAACAGAGAGGTTCCACAAACAGCAAAATAATGAACCAATCATCTTTGATTAGTAATGTTGGTTGAGGGAAAGATATTCACCAAGGCAGGGAACCAGGGAGAACACAAAATGCTGGAGTAACTCAGCGGCACAGACAGCAACACTGGAGAGAAGGAATGGGTGATGTTTCGGGTCGAGACCTTTCTCAGAACACCCCGACTTAAATATTGCCATTTGATCCTTTATGGGTGATGAAGTGCAAAACACAAAGTGCTTGAATAACCCGTGGGTCAGACAGCATCTGTGGAGGGAACGCCCTCCATTCCTTCCACAGGTGCTGCCTGACTCACTGAGTTATTCCAGCACTTTGTATTTTGCTCAAGATTCCAGCATCTGCAGTTCCTTGTGGTATCTATGGCCGATGTTGGGTGAATGTTTCATTTGAAAAAATGCATCTCTGACATTCCAGTATTTCTTCACCACTGTAGTGAAGCATCAACATATATTATACCATGAATTAGAACCTACATCACAGGGTTTGAGGTTACACCTCATTAACCAGACGTAATGGATATAACTTTCCAGACCACGAGAGGTTTACAATGCATTGTTCAGAATACGACATTTCCAATAGGAAAAGCTCACATGACTGTGAGTGCAAAACAGGACAATTGCAGATGTCACTACAATATGAAAGGATCCACATAGAACATTCTTATTGATTTATATCAGATATTTGATAACTTAGACAATAGTAAGTAACAGAGTTCTCCTATTAAATCAGAACATGGAGCTATAGATTAGAAATGATAGTAGTTTAAAATAAATTTATCAATGATATCAGAATGAGCTTCTTTATTTAACTAAGAGCTAACGTTTTGATAAAACTTGCTGGGAAGAAAATAAGTGCAGACCTTTAGGAATATTAAAGATACAATTGAATGCAACAATGGAGGACCTAAAGTAATAAAATAATGATGCATAGTCATATCTGGGTTCTTGATATTTTAATGTCATTTTCATCATAAATAAAGGGTAAAATGGAGTGAGAAAAAGAGAGAACATCCAAATATATTTAGCTTCCATGTATCAGCTCAGAACCAATTTCCGCACCAGAACCTCCAATTGCATTTATAATGGGCCCTTTATACAAAACATGTTCAAGGTTGCTTCACAATAGCAATAGGCACCAAGATCAGGAGGGAGAGATTAGAAATGACTGCAATTCTAGCTAAAGAAAATGAATAAGATTTTAAAGATGAAGAAAGGGATGGAGAGGCAGAATGGTTTAGGGACAGAGTTCTGGAGAGCAAGAGCAGAGGCATTTGAAACTCTCTTCGACAGTTTTGCACAAGGTTTCAATCTTCCACAGACCACTGATGTTATCAGCATATGGTTAGACACATATTCTGAAATAGAATAAAATATATTATCCCCAATTTTATCATTGCGATAATAGCAACACTATCAGCATTTGGTGCAAAATTGATGGTAACTTTGGGATTTCTGTGTGCAAATATCTTAAGCTAGATAACCCAAAGTCATTGCTGGTGAGTGTGCTCGCCTACAAATTATGAGCTGTTTGCAACCTTCTCCATAGAATCATAACTAATCAAAAAACACAAAGTGCTGGAGTAACTCAGATGGGTCAGGCAGCATCTCTGATAGACATGGATTGTTGACGTTTCGGATCGGGACCGTTCTTCATACTGAAGAGTCACCTAGTCCTGTCTTCCAAACGCTGTCTGATCTGCTGAGTTACTCCAGCACTTTGTGTTTTTCTCCCCATAAACCAGCATCTGCAGTTCCTTGTGCCAACAACAAGACTAATCACATAAACTAACACAAATTTGAATTAGGTACAAGCTAATCATGCCGTAACACATCTCAAAGTTGTGCTTTGAATCATGATATTGAAATATTTTAATAGTATATTAAATTATAATTAAAATATAAATAAATATAATTTAATTGCAATAAAATCATTAATATAATATACTTTCGCAAATCGGACTAAATTTTTTTTTTACAATTGTACATTTCAATTGTTTCATGTTAGTATTTCAAATTGAAATATTTATGGTATTCCAGCCTCCAATTTAATTGTACATATATTTTACAATTTTTATTTAACACTATAAAATATTTTTAAAAATTGATTAAAAATATTCATTTTGATTCCTCTTTTGTAGTGAAAGAGATTCTTTAATTTGATTGACTGTTCGGGCAGCTCGATGACTTCACAGCTGATGGATACTAAGGATCCCAATAAACTGACCAGTACAGGTGCCTGTGTCAGTGAAAGGAAACCTCTTGCATGGAGTTCGATGGAGTTCTTTGAGAAGTTTTCTTTAAGGTTAATAACGAGTGAGTTGCTTCAACATAGAACACAAACAATGGTCTAGCTGATCCTCAGCATTCCAGCAAAATCTTTTCAAGCAGTTTCAAGCATTGAGGGGTTTCAAGCACAGTGGCGCGGTGGTATAGTTGCTGCCTAACAGCGCGAGACATCTGGATTCCATCCTGATTGCGGGTGCTGTCTGTACGGAGTTTGCACATTCTCCCTGTGACCGCGTGGGTTTACTCCGGGTGCTCCCGTTTCTTCCCACATTCCAAAGATATGCTGGTGTGTAGGTTAATTGGCTTCTGTAAATTGTCCCTAGTGTGTAGTATAGAACTAATGTGAAGAGGTTAGACAGACACAAAGTGCTGGAGTAACTCAACGGGTTAAGCAGCCTCTCTGGAGAAAAAGGATGAGTGACATTTCGGGTTGGGGCCCCTCTTCACACACTTCGGGACCCTTCCTTTTTCTCCAGAGATACTGCATAAACCAGCATCTGCAGTTCTTTGTTTCTACATAGTGTGAATGGGTGATTGTTGGTCGGTGCAGACTCAGCAGCCTGAACGGCCTGTTTCCATGCTGTAACTCTAAACTAAACTAAACTAAACTAAAGGGCCAGTCCCACTTTCACGACCTAATTCATGACTTCTGCCGAGTTTGCCCTTGACTCATACTCGCAGCATGGTCGTCACGAGGTCGTAGGAGGTCATAGAAGGTCGTAGGTAGGTCGTAGGAGGTCGTGATGCAAGTCATAGGTACTCGTGGCATCAAGTAGGTCGGGGCATTTTTCTAGCATGATGAAAAATGTCCACGAGTAAAAAAGGTCGTGAATTAGGTCATGAAAGTGGGGCAGGCCCTTAAACATTTTGTATTTTTTGAAGGATCTTTGGCCTGACCGGAAATATCATGTTCTCCAGAGATGCTGCTTGAACCACTGAGTTACTCCAGCATTTAAACCAGCATCTGCAGTTTCTTGTTTCAGCATTTGTGACCTTTCACACACATGTAGGGGGGAGTTACACATAAATGTGTTTGTCATCAAATTAATGAATTATCACTGACTACATATAAGGAGGAAAATGCATATATTTTTTAACATTTTAAATATTATGCAGTGTTAAATAAATATTGGGACTTGCATGATCAAAACAGAAAGCAAAATATAAATACGTTTGTGCTTCAAGAATGTAAATTGTTTGATGCTCAATTGGAAATGTAGAACAGCTTGGCATCAATTGGAGCAGTCATTTCTATTATAATAACTGGAAATAGGGCTGGCAGAGTAAAGGGATTGGAGAGCTCAGGCAATGGTGAAGACTTTGCCTAAACAGTGAGCAAAAACATAATATATCACTGCAGCAGTGATGATCTCATTGATGTCTTCTGCAACAGACTCCTCAATAGAGTGGTAGGCATTCATTTAAGAATAAAAAAGCGAGTAGGCCTATATCTTTCTGCTGGGTTTTGCTGCACAAGCCCCACATTATTCTATACAGCAATAGCATAATTTCACCATTGATTAACCTCTCTACTCTGTACCCAACATACGAATTCGCATTGTGTGTATGGAAGTGCATAATCCAAATTTTCAACATCCGCTATAGTTTTTGAAGGATTCAATCACATTTAATGATGCATTTTATCTCACAGTTCATTCCCAAGCAAAATATATATATGCATTGTGACTGAATTTCTGGACTTGATCTTAATACTTTTGGTTCAAGTTGAATTCTTTTTATAGACCAATATTTACACAACAATAAACAGAAGAAAATATTCCCAAGCCATCAAAAATAAGTACATAAAAGTGAACCTTTTAAGTTGAATGATGAACATATCAACGTGTAGGATTAGGGTTTATAATGAGCTTTTTCCAATCATGTTCTTTAATAAATTTTATATGATATTTGGGAATGCATTGCTGAATTCTACAGCATGGATTGTAAGCCTGGGGTCCTTGGATCTAATGTGATTTGCTGGGAATCTAAAAGGATTCTGAGGTCAGTAGGTTTCAGTCAGTATATAGTAGCCTCCCTGGTCACAGCCTCTTGAGTGTTCTATATATATTTCTGCATTGGGTGAAGTTGAACATGTTTTCACTGTCATACACTCAGGAAAGTTATTTGCTGCAATAAAAACCACAGGCTTTTATTTGGGCAGATGATGCTACTACTTGATCATTGTTAACTCACCTTCAAACATAGCCTCTTTCTATTCCTTTATGGGCCTGTCCCACAGGCGATTTTTTAGGCAACTACGGGATGACTAATTTGTCGCCACATGTTCGCTGGTGGTCGCTGTAAGTAGTCTCCTCAGTCACACAAAAAGTCATTGCGTCTTTCTGGTCGCCACTAAATTTTCGGCAACAATGGGTTTGACGCCAATGAGCGTAGCTTGACTTCTCCTGACGTAGGTGCTGTCGTAGGTTGTCGCCAAGATGACGTAGGTTGTCGCCTACAACCTGCTACGACCATGACCGTCGCTGGCAGTTGCCTAAAAAAACCCCGCCAAGTGTGACAGGCCCATTACTTCTGTTCAGGTGAAGGAGAAATCTGCTCTAAAGGCATGGAATGAAAACATAATTGGACAGGTTAAAAAAATAATGATAATAATATCAAGCTAGATGTGACTCATAGAGGTTCTTATAGATGGGAATCATATAGTTTAGGTTTAGGCTTTGATTTATTATTGTCATGTGTACTGAGGTACAGTGAAAAGCTTTGTTTTGCATGCTATTCAATCAGATCAGATATATAACAAAAAGATCCTTACAACACATTTAAACCCAAGAAATTAATTAATTAAAATCATGAAGATTAAATAAAGTAAAATGAAGCCACTCATGTGCACTTACATTTTCAATCATTGGTACACTCCATATACCTGTCATTTCACACCTAAAGCTGAGGGGCCAGATGTGAAGTGAATTCAGTTGTTCAGCTCAGTGTGAGTGAGTTCTGCCCTTGGGCCCAGGTTTGAGTTCACCAGCAGAGGGGACTTGGATTAGCTGGTATTTGATTTCCACGTTGCATTGTGCAGGCATACTGTAGAAGTTAGGAATGAAGTGACCTGTGGGGCGGTGGCACAATGGCACATTGGTAGAGTTACTGCCTTACAGGACCAGAGACCCAGATTTGATCCCGAGTATGGGTGTTGTCTGTACGGAGTATGTATGTTCTCCCTGTGACCACGTGCGTTTTCTCAGGGTGCTCCGGGTTCCACCCACACTCCAAAGACGTACAGGTTTGAAGGTTAATTGGCTTTGGTAAAAATTGTAAATTGTCCCTTGTGTAAGATAGTGCTAATATACGGGGCAATTGCTGGTCAGTGCGGACTCAATGGGCTGAAGGGCCTGTTTCCATGCTGTATCTCTAAAGTCTAAAGTCTGTGAATCACAGCTAGGTGACGGTTCACCAGGGGACTGTCGGCTAAAAATGAGCATCTTAGAACATAGAACACTGAACTTAGAACATTGACCATAGAAAAATAGGTAGGCCATTCAGCCCAACGAGCCAGCACCGCCATTCAATATGATCATGGCTGATCATCTAAAATCTTCTGGCTTGTTAGTTCTGGAGTGAATGAAGCTTACTGAGAGTATTAATTTTCAGTGCTAGATTTAATGTTCCTAGTTTTTGAAATGATACACAGAATACTTCTGGTGACATTGATAGCTAGCAAACCTGAATTGATTATTAAATGGTAGACCTATGAGGATAGAATTTCACTGTTCCAATTGGGTGTAAAATTGGGGTTTCCTAATTGTCCAATAGAATTTTCAAAACTCCTGCCTTTTTCATTTAATGAAGTGAAAACTGGATAATTTCCATAATGGGAAACGGATTTGCACATTCATTGCAGGCTAGATATGAAAATCATCATCTTGAAATTTATAAAAGAACAATGATTCTTTAAATCTTTGATCTTATTGATCTTATTGGTCTTGATATGTTGAATGTATATTTTTGTTGAAGATATTCGTAGTTGTATATTTGTATGAAATTGGACACAAAATCTTGGAGTAACTCTGCAGGTCAGGCAGCATCTCTGGAGAAAAGGAATAATGAGGTGTTGGTTCGAGACCCTTCTTCAGACTGCATGTTATTGCTCTTGTTACAGTAATTTATGTCAGGCATTTGTTAGTTTCTTTTAAATGAGATAACATCTATAAGACCATAAGATATAGGAGCAGAATTAGTCTATTCAGCCCACCAAGTCAGCTCCACCATTCGATCATGGCTGATCTATTTTTTTTCCTCTCAGCCTGATTCTCTCACCTTCTCCCTGTAACATTTAATGCTCTTACTAATCATGAGACAATCTCGGAAACAAACAGGCAAAGAAATGACAGGAAAATGTACTCGTTTAAAAAAAAAAATTCTTAAGACGATATCTACATTGAAAAGATTTCATATCATAAGTGCCGCTTTAATAATGGGAAAAATATAATGTCTACTACGCTGGTTATCTGCCAATGAAAACATCATATTGGATAAACCAAGCACTTAGAAAATGAATTGGTTGCAAGCTGGTTTGGGTTAATCTGACCTCAGCTACCTGTATGCCTTCCTGAAAAGCTGGACTGCAGAGGCATTCCTGAGGTGCGGCGGCTGCGGAACCGGGAACCCACCCGGAGGACCCGAAGGCTCGGTGGACCGCGGTCTGCGGTGCCAGGAGGGAGTCTTTGGAGACGGTTGCAAGGAGCAAGGGTGGCAGGAGGGTGATCCGTGATAATGCCTCCAGCAGACGCCCCCCACGGGACACAAATATGGCCAGGCGAGAAGAGGGACGTCGGTTCGCGGGTCGATCTAGTTGAAGGAGCCTGGGGCTTACCGGGATCAGGAACTGCTCCAGTAGATCGAGCGAGAGGGCGGATCGGTCTTTGGACTTTGAGAATGGCGGCAAAATATGGGGGCGATTACACGTATAAACACGCAAAAAGAATTTCACTGTGCACATGTGACAAATAAAGCTCAATTGAACCATTGTGTCCTAATGTTTATTCCCTGAGCTCAGGGTGATATCCCCATTTTGATTAGTACCTAATGTTCTCTGATGGAAACTAGTGAGGACATTCACTATGGAATAGCCATTCAGCAATAGGCTCACATTGAAACACATCAAAATGGGATTCAGGGTCTTCAGAGCTAGCAGGGTAGGAGAAAAATACTGAAGAAGGGTTTCGGCCCGAAACGTTGCCTATTTCCTTCGCTCCATAGATGCTGCTGCACCCGCTGAGTTTCTCCAGCATTTTTGTGTACCCAGGAGAAAAATAGTAGAGTGGGGATAAGGAACAATGCCACTTCATGCGTAAATGATACATTAGATTCCTGTTGAAACAGGAACATAATGTCTCAATAAAGAAAGTGCCTTCTCCACAGATTAAGTTCTAATAACTCTTTCTTGGCTTCTATTTTCATGCTAATGAAAGGAAATACTTCTTATGCCAAGTTAGGTGAATTTGAATCCAATACTTCTTTCATGACAGTAATCTGACTGATACATTTAAGAGTATAATAATTGGCACACTGTTCCAAAGGCAATTATGAAATCCAGAAAAAACATCTATCAGGGGTTTGCGCCAATGCCAACCGTTTTGACTTTCAACTTTCAATTGGGACAAAAATATTTATAAGCATCTGAAAGCTTCTATTCACGTATGGATAAAAGATCATGCAGAATGACACACAGGTGCACAAAACATACACCTCAATAGCTCAATAGTGCTTTAATGTCACAAGTGCAAAACACAATGAAATTCCTATCCGAGCCACCAGATTTGGCACCATTTCCAAACTCCAGTCCATGCGCTAGGTCTTATGGAGCAGCATCCGATCTAGGTGAGCCTTTGATCGGGGGCCGCTCCATAGGAGCTAGCCCACGGACTGGAGTTTGGAAATGCTACTAAATCTGGTGAATCAAAAAAAAATCCGGGCAAGCCCCTGGATCGTTCAGCGTACCGACATCCCTCTTCTCACCTGGCAACCATTCCCTGGCAACTGATTATCTGAGGTCCACTCCATGAAGACCATGAGGTGGATTACGAACAACCTAACAGAAACGATGAAACCAGAGTCCTGAATAAAATCAAAGGAAGTAAATGATTTTAATAATGAATACTAAAGGGGGAAAGGGACAATGTTTAGTGCTGGAACTGGGACACTCAATAATGGAATGTGTCTTCCTGCTTTCCCAAACTCAGCAATGTGATAGGGGGACATAAACTTGCCTCATAATGAAGATGAGGCTGAAGGAAAGGAACCAAGCAGATCAAGTGCCACTTGAGACACAAGAAGATTCTGTGTGTTTTTTCTGAGGTGAAAGGGCGGCCACCTGGCAGCACACAGGTAAAACCCGCAACACATCCATTGCTTCAGAAAAGATCAGCCTTCTTGCAATTTTTCACAAAAAAGGGAGAAAGAGTGGCACATATACATCACACATAAGCCACAAATAAATGCATGTACATCCACTTACAAACACACATAAACACACGCAGGATCAACAACGTACGCATATGTTCTCCCCCTGACCCTGTGGATTTTCTCCGGGTGCTCTGGTTTCCTCCCACATTCCAAAGACGTACAGGTTTGGAGGTTAATTGGCTTCAGTAAAAATTGTAAATTGTCCCTAGTGTGTAGGATAGTGTTAGTGTAAGGAATGATCGCTGGTTGGTGCGATCTCGGTAGGCCGAAGCTGTATCTCTAAAACAAAAAAGACTCATAGCATACATATACATAAATAACACACTCGTTCATTGCCTCATGTAGATGTTTCATTATTTGACACAAAGGCATTTTAGGTAATTTACATAAAGGTGTTATACAAATTTAATACACAGCATCAAATATTAGTTCTATTTCACATAACATGCTGAAAAGTTTACTTGCCGGATAATCACTTCTTAAGTACCATAGTTCAGACACAGCAAGTCATCCCTCTATGTACAATTCCACAGAGGCAATGAACTATATAAACTAACCTTCAGGTATCTGTCTACTAATATAACTCACCTGTCTCTATTTACAGATCTGTAACTCAACTGTTTGCTCAGCTTAATTTGTATTGATGGTGGCAAAGCATATTTTGGCACACAATGAGCTTATTTCAAAGGCAGGGAATGGAAGTTTATGGATAATGTGCAGGCAGTGGAGATTAATTTATCTTGGCATCATGTCCAGCATTGACATTATAAGCCAAAGGGCCTGTCCCTGTGCGGTACTATTTAGTTTAGTTTTGAGATACAGTCTGAATACAGAGCGGAAAGTCTGCGCCGACCAACGATCCCCCCACACAAACACTATCCTGTCACATACCAGGGACAATTTAAATTTTACCAAAGCCAATTATCCTAGAAACCTGTATGTCTTTGGAGTGTGGGAGCATCCAGAAAAAACTCATGCAAGTCACGGGGAGAACGTACAAACTCCGTACAGACAGCACCCATGCTCAGGTTGAACCCTGGTCTCTGGCGCTGTAAGGCAGCAACTCTACCGCTGTGCCACCGTGCCGCCCCCAAATATTTTGGTAGTCTTCAAATGTCTTGTACCAGCAAAGATTAAGGCGCCCTTCCAAACTAATTTTAGGTACATCATTTTCTTCTGGGTAGTTTAGATTAGATGTTGAAACTTGCTTGTTGAACTCAGACGAGATACTTTATAATCAAACTGATTCCAAAGTTATCACAGTGAATGCACGATGATGGGTCATGTCATGGAGGATCGGTGATGATGGGTTATCTAATATGATTTATAGCTCCTCTTCGTTCAGCTGATAATGTGTTTAAACACAGCTGAGCAATGAGGTATGTTAATGGCAAAACTGAAACTATCATTACCTTCTGTCATTTCCTTTGGTGTTGAAAGTTATTGTTTTATTCTCACTTGTATAAGAGTCACAAATGAATCACAGTCAAGGGTCATATATTTTCATTTAATAGGGAGCATATTTCTCTCGTTTTCTTCCATTCATATTCTGAATGTATGAATATTGTTACCCATGGGGCAAGCAAGTAATATTTCACTTCACTAAAGTTGAATAACTTAATTGAATTACATTTTACTTGCGACGTCATGGTAACATCATTTTAAGGTCAAACTGGTTTCCCAACAGAGTGCTCTGTGTTTCTACGTTGTTAGAAATAACCCAGTGATGCGGTTAATACCAGTTTATGGCCCTGCATATGTGCTTTTGGTAACACAGGAAGATGTTTTAAATAATTGCTTTTGAAGAAGCCAAAAGACTCAGCTGTTCATTGAACGGAAGGTCATTTGGAAATCACT
>CM075983.1:6333031-6335030 GCA_038087875.1 Malacoraja senta | reverse complement strand
ACCCGCTCAAGGTTCCAGTACCTGCAGTTCCTTGTTTCTCCAAATCAGATAATGCTCTCCATAAATATATTCAGGCCAAACTCAAGTACAATAGGCAGAGCAAAAGGAAAGATTCAGAGTGCAGAATATAGTTCTCAGCACTGTAACGTAACAGTTCCAGAGACAAAAATACAATGCCCGCAATGAGGTGGAGGGAAATTGGTCTGTACTCCAACTTATGGAAGGACTATTCTGAAGCCTGACAACAGAGGGGAAGAAGCTGTTCTTAAGTCTGGTGGTGTACGCTTTCAAGCTTCTTTACCTTCTGCCTGACATTTATGAGACAACATTTTTTTTTTCCAATGGTGTCAGCATTGTGCATGGCCAATGTTACAGTGAGCCAGCAGTGATACCTGTAAAGGGGATCAATTACATAATCTTATCCTAACTGCTGAGGAGCTGACATAGATCGGATGAGCTTGCTTAGCTTACTTCCCATTGAGATCTATAGCTAAAATTACTGTCACTGATTAGACAGGACCTATCTGATCCCCACATTTGTTTCTCACAGGTGAAAGATTGCCCAATATTTATACAGAGAGGACGCCTACCTTCACTGTAATGTCTTTTTTTCTCTCTTTTTGACCCCGTACATTTAATGCCTCTGCTGTCTGTTTTTAGCTGGAAGGACTGCTGGGTACTTTAACAGAAGATAGACACAGAATGCTGGAGTAACTCAGTGGGTCAAGCAACATCTCTGGAGAAAAGGAATAGGTGATGTTTTGGGTCGAGACCCTTCTTCAGACAGAGTCGGGGGAAAGGGAAATTAAATATACGAAGTGGTACAAAGAACAAGTGAATAAAAAGTATACAAAGGGACAAATCAAAGCCAGCAAGCATGATCAAGGAGCTGGAGAACAGGAGGAATCACAGAGGGGGTGCAGCGAGAGAGGGTGTTGCTGAACTCTTTTTGGAGAGAGGAGAAGAACCTCTTCAAAGTAGGCAAATCTTGAGGAGCAGACAAACTGGCCAGGGGTTAATGCAGTGCATGCAAGCTAGGAAGACCCAGTATCCTATCTCACCACTGCCCATCCCCTTCCCCCACCACCCACACCCGACGACAACCCTGCCCACCACCCCCTCCCATCCCCCACCTCCATCGCCTGTCTCCTGCGCAGCTTGGCATCACCAGTCATGCAGAGGGGATCCACTTTCTAAACTGCTACAAGTGCAATAAATGATTGATGTGCATGAAAAGTAATTACACAGAATGCTTTGGCATAGGGGGATTGTGGGGTGGGGATGTGGGGGTTGGGAGGCGAGAGAAGCAGATACCAGGATTCCCTGCAGATATCTATGATAATACATTTCTGCGCGGTTAAATAATGTTCACATAATTAAAATTCTGGAAGATTTAATTTTATGTACAATGTAGTACAAGTGGAGCTAATCGTCATGTTTTAAATTTCTAGCATTTCAAGAAGAACGACACCGTGGAAAATCAAAACTGTTATGTGCTATAAAGTTATATCGTTAAATGTTTGATTTGATGTTGTGGAGTGCAGTCCAGCTACTGGTGATGGAATATTTGATTTCAGGTCAGCAGTGAAAGGTTTGACTTTCAGAGTGAAATGGGATTTGAATTGGTACCATATTTAGGCAGACGTGGGAACATATTTAGTTGGATTTAGTTGCAAGGTGGATGAGAACTGTAAAAAGCCCCATGACCAGTTTCAATGGATCTATCCCTGGCCTGTCTTTTGCATTCTGGCTGGCAATAAAAGAGTGGTTTGAAATGGCAATAGAAATAATTAAGAAATATCCACTTTATCTTACAAGGTTAAAGGTAATATATCAATATTTTATTGGAAGAATTTAGCCACCAGGGCAGGCAAATCATTCATCCACAGTTACAATGTTGCCACTGTCAAAGTGAACTGTTTTCCAAAACTAATATCAGGAGATATGGTGTTTGAGGTAAATGTATAGGATTTGATTGATCCACACTGTCCAGAGTGAC
>CM075983.1:6255531-6330531 GCA_038087875.1 Malacoraja senta | reverse complement strand
CAATAGGTCATCAATTTTGATATTATCTGCAAAATTTACTAATCATGCCTCTGATGTTCTCATCCAAATCACTAATATATATATAACAAGCAACCATTGACCCGGTCGGTGACAATCCCTGTGGCACACCACAGTCCCAGTCAATATTAAGGGAGTTAAAATCTCCCACAATTACAGCCCTATTATTCCTACATCTATCTGTGATTTCTCTAAATATGTGCTCCTCTAAATCATGCTGAGCATTAGTTTAATTTAGAGATACAGCGTGGAAAAAGGCCCCTTTAGCCTACCAAGTCCATGCTCACCAGTAAACTAGTTCACATTAGATCAGTTTTGCATCCTGCACGCTATGGGCAATTTACAAAAAAACATTTAACTTACAAACTTGCACATCTTTGGAGTGTGGGAGGACACCAAGCTCCCAGAGAAAAAACACCCAGTCACAGGGAGAACGTGCAAACTCCGTACAGACAGCACCCATTGTCAGGATCAACCCCCAGTCTCTGGTGCTGTAAGGCACCAACTCTACCTCTCTGCCACTGTCCGCCCCAAAGGAAAGATTATTAAATAATCCCACCATAGTGATCACTTCCTTCATATTTCTTCTCTTTATCATAATCCATTGTCCTCAATTAGTTTAGTTACATTTGAGAGATACAGCATTGAAATAGGCTCTTCGGCCCATGGAGTCCATGCTGACCCTTACACTAGTTCTATGTTATCCCATTTTCTCATCCACTCCTTACACACTAGGGGCAATTTACAGACATCAATTAACGTCCAAACCTGCATGTCTTCGGGATGCCGGAGAATACCCGAGCACCCATGGAAACACACACGGTCACAGGGTGAACGTACTAATTCCACATAGACACAACCTGCTGTCAGGATTGAACCCGGATCTCTGGCGCTGTGAGGCAACAGATCTACTATTTACCACTATGCACGTTAACCTCCAAAACCCTCTGGGACAAACAATTCCAGAGATTCACCATTCTCTATAAGAAGTTGTCCTTAAACATATGTATATATATATATATGTATTATATGTATATATACATTCCTACACCACCTATTTTTTTTACTTTTTGGCATATAGAAGCATATAAAATTCTTACGGGATTGGACAGGCTCGATGCAGGAAAAATGTTCCTGATGTTGGGGGTAGTCCAGAGCCAGGGTACACAGTTTAAGAATAAGGGGCAGGCCATTTAGGACCGAGATGAAGAAATACTTTTTCACCCAGAGAGTTGTGAATCTGTGGAATTTTCTACCACAGAAGCAGAGGAGGCCAATTCACTGGATGTTTTCTAGAGGGTTAGATTTAGCTCTTAGGGCTAACGGAATCAAGACATATGGGGAAAAAGCAGGAGCAAGGTCATGATTTTGGATGATCAGCCATGCTGGCTCGAAGGGCCGAATAGCCTACTCCTGCACCTATTTTCTATGTTTCTATATTTCAAATATTTTAGTATAAACAGTTTTATTCTTTAAAAAAAAACATTGAACCTTATCGCATCTATTACTTTGCATTCAGTGCTCGAGAACTATTCTCTTCCTACAAGCAAATACCCCGATACTGCACTTAAATACAAGTAACTCCTTATGAATAAATTTCCTTCTTGCCGTTAACCATAGACATGACGCTTTTTGATCATACATATGAACTTTCTCGGGTCATAGGCACACATGAACTTCTACTATACATAGAGAGAAATAAATTGCAAGCAAGATATTTGTCCAAGCAAACAAGATATTTGTCCCCACCCCTTCTGCAGTGCATAACCTTCTAGTGACCATGAGTGTTGAACATTGAAATGGCTGTCAGACAAAGTTAAGTGGCAGCAAAGATCAAAATGCTCCCATGCTGGGGAAAAGTCAGTAGGAAGAAAATAGTTTTATTGCTTTTATGAGAACCACAATGCAAATCAAGGACGCAACTAGAGAGCCTTGGACTATCTTTGATCAGACTTTACTGGACTTTATCTTGCACTAAACATTATTCACGTTATTCCCTTTATCATGTATCTGTACAGTGTGAACGGCTAGATTGTAATCGTGTATAGTCTTTCCGCTGACTGGTTTGCACGCAACAAAAGCTTTTTACTGCACCTCAGTGCACGTAACATTATACTAAACTAAACTAAAATTTATTCAGACAGCAACAAGTTGGAAGAAGAGCAGAATAGAAATATAGAAGCAGCAGGAAACTATATCCAGGAAGAATGGATAATCTCCTCTGCGTCCACCAACAAGAGTCCCGAATGATGTTTTTTTTTTTTACATCATTGAACTAAGGGAGGCACAGTGGCACAGTGTAGAGTTGCTGCCTTATGGCGCCAGAGACCTGGGTTCGATCCTGACCATGGGTGCTGTCTGTACGGAGTTTGCACGTGGGTTTCCTCCTGGCGCTCTAGTTTCCTCCCACATCCCAAAGATGTGCAGGTTTGTAGGTTAATTGGCTTCTGTAAATTGTCGCTTGCATGTAGGATGGAGCTAGTGAACGGGGTGATTGTTCGTCGGTCTTGTTTGTCATGCTGTCTTTTCCAGAAAATGATGGATGCCAGACTATTAGATATAATTGAGGTGAAGATAGATTAATATTTGAAATATTGAAGAATTGGAGTTATAGGGAACTGGCATAGAAGGTGCAGTGTAGAGCTGCTGCCTTAAGCACCAGATACCTTACAGTGCCAGTTACACATCCTGACTACAGGTGCTGTCCGTACGGAGTTTGTACCTTCTCCCTGTGACCCTGTGGCTTTTCTCTGGGTGCTCTGGTTTCCTCCCTGTGCAGGTTTGTAGGTTAATTGACTTCTGTAAATTGTCGCTAGTGTGTAGGATAGAGCTAGTGTACGGGGTGATTGTTCGTCAGTGCGGACCCGGTGGGCCGAAGGGCCTGTTTCCACGTGACATCTCTAAACTAAATCAGAATGAGGAAAGTAAAGCACTGAGGAGGACTTTGGAAAGCCAGGAGTTAAATCCAGTTCCCTTGCTTGTTTTCATAATTTCCAAATTCACCAGCCAGAAAATATCAACAGTTCTCTCAGCTTCACCCTCTCCACTTGCCTTCTACCCCCCCTCAATGGAGACCTCATTGGAGACCTTTGAACTATATTTAATCAGATTTTACCTAACTTTATCTTAATAATAAACTCTTCATCCAGTGTTTTCAGGTGAGGCAGAGGTTCACTTGCACCTCCTCCAACCTCATCTACTGTATCCGCTGTTCTAGGTGTGGACTCCTGTATGTCGGCGAGACCAAAAGCAGGCTCGGCAATCATTTCGCTCAGTCCGCCTAAACCTATCTGATCTCCCGGTTGCTCAACACTTTAACTCCCCCTCCCGTTCCCACACTGACCTTTCTGTCCTGGGCCTCCTCCATTGTCAGAGTGAGGCCCAATGAAAATTGGTGGAACAGCACCTCATATTTCGCTTGGGTAGCTTACACCCCAGCGGTATGAACATTGACTTCTCTAACTACAAGTAGCCCTTGCTTTCCCTCTCTCTCCATCCCCTCCCCATCCCAGTTTTCCTACTAGTCTTACTGTCTCTGACTACATTTTATCTCTGTACTGCCCACTACCCTGACATCAGTCTGAAGAAGGGTCTCGACCCGAAACATCACCCATTCCTTCTCTCCAGAGATGCTGTCTGAGTTACTCCAGCATTTTGTGTCTATCTTCATCCAGTACCTGTACACTGTGGGTGGCTTGAAAGCAATCGTGTATCGTCTTCTCGTTGATTGGATAGGATTCCACAAAAAATCTTTTCACTGTACCTTTAAAAATTTTTTTTTATTAGAAGTAAGTACAATATTGTAGTACATAAGTACCTAATACACACTGAGATATTACAGTTCATGTACAACTTCTTATTTTTAATTTAACAATAAAACAGAAAATGAAGATAGGAAAGATAGAGGAAAAGAGAGTATCATAAAAAGTGGTGAAAGTGTTAGTTCGTGAAATAGTAAAGAAAGCCCGAAGAAAGAAACAGGTAAACAAAAAGGTAGAAAATGGTAAAGAGAAAAAAAAAAAGAAACAGAAGAAAAAAGAAGTAGAGAAAGAAAAAGAAAAAAGGAAGGAAATAAAAAGAGAGAGATTAAGAGAGATATACCTATTTCATAACTTTACCCACCCCTCACCCGGTTCTGAAACATTTAATTTCTACGGTTGTGTTGCACCATATGCTTGTAAAAAGTCGGTAAAGAGAGACCAAATCATTAAGAATTGGTCTGCTTTACCTGCTAGGAGGAATCTCATTTCTTCAAGATGCAACATTTCCGACATATTTGAAATCTACATTTTAAGCGTTGGTGTAGATGCATTTTTCCAAAATTTAAGTATGTTTTTTTGCCATTATTAAGCCATAATTAAAGAGAGATTTTTGAAACGTAGTTAGCTTACATCCGTCTTCCATTGTTCCGAAGATAATCAGTTCTGTGTTGGGATTCAGTTTTATATTAAATAGTTTTGTAAAAATTCCAAACATTTCATTCCAGAATTTATAAAGTTTTGTGCAGGAGACAAAAGAGTGTGTTATAGTGGCATTTTGAGATAAATATTTGTCACAAATGGAGGAGACATTTGGAACAAATTTATTCAGTCTAGTTTTCGAGTAATATAATCTATGTAAAATTTTAAATTGAATTAAGTTATATCTTACATTAATCGAACATTTGTGTACATATAGCAAGTATTTTTCCCATCTGTCTTTTGGAATTTTTATCAATAATTCACGTTCCCAATCCATTCTAATTAATTCTGTCTATGGTATTTCTATATTTAAAATGATATTAGGCCAACCTATAACGAAAGATATTTGGGACGGAAGTCTACAATATATACATCAATGCTCGTTAAATGCCAGACATGCTTTAATACAATTTAAAGTATTACACAGATTACATTATTCTAAAGCAAAACTAAATATAATTTTCCCACATATCTCTCCTATTTGTGATAAATGTCAGCATCTAGAGGCTAACTTAACACATACTTTTGCAAATTGTATAAAAATTAAAAATTTCTGGATTGATATTTTTAGAATAATTTCTGGTTGTCAATACTAAATTGGATCCCGACTCAAAACTAATAATACTTGGAATATCAGAACAAAGTCTAACACTCACAACAAGCCAAAGAAACTTCCTAGACTACAGTATAATAACTGGGAAAAAATTAATATTAAAATTTTGGAATGGTCCTATAACCCCCACAATTAAAATGTGGATTATGGAAATGTCGGAGACCCTACACCTGGAAAGAATCAGACTTGTCTTAATGGACAAACAAGAACTTTTTGTTAGAATATGGTCCCCATTCATTGATTATTTGAAGGGGTAGATCGGTTCGGCACGGGAACCTAACTGAAGCTTGAACTTAGGATTAGATGAAAAGTTCTACTTTATAACCTACGAACCTATCTCCAATGATGTATTATTAGTAAATTATTCCACTCTTTTTTTTAAACTTGACATTTGTGGGGTTTTTTCTCTTCTCTCTTTCTTTCTCACTTTCTATCTATTAAAACAAACTAGAAGCAGAATCAATCCACAATTGATAATATTAATAATGTATGATTGATATACATGAAATGTTTTTTACCATAATATGTCTTTGCTTCTAATAAAAATATTATTTAAAAAAAAAGAAAGATATTATATAAATATGATATTAAATTGCTTGATTCTGCCTTTCTGTTCATTCCTTCGTCTAATAAGTCTGAAGTCAGAGTTTGATATCCTTGTATATGTTTTTTCAAATAATCTCGGATTTGGTATTTGAAACATTGATTACTTTTCAGGCTGTATTTTAATTGTAGTTGTTGAAATGATAGAATGTTTCCCATTTCATACATATCTCCAATCATTTAAATTCCTATTATTTCCCAATAGGTAAACGTTTTATCAATAATAGATGGTTTGAATGAGGGATTGTTAGCTATTGGGGAAAGAAGCGATAAATTTCTTAATTTTAAAGTTAATTTTATCTATTTCCAAATTCGTATTGTGTTGTGAATAATTGGGCTCTTTTTATATATTATATTGTTCAATTTTATCGGGGAGAGAAGGATCGCTCCTATATTAAAAGGAAAGCAATCCTCTTTCTCCATTCTTATCCAGTCTACTTGTTGGGCAGAGCTGTCCAACCAATAAATTATATTTTTAATATTCACTGCCCAATAGTAGTACAAAAAGTTGGGGAGTGTCAGTCCCCCAAATTCTTTAGGTTTACACAGATGTCTTCTTTGAATTCTATGTGATCTATAATCCCATATGAAATTTGTAATATCAGAATCTAATTTTTTAAAGAAATTTTATGGTAAATATATTGGTATTGATTGAAATAGATACAGAATTTGTGGTAGAAAGATCATTTTTATAGCATTTATTCTGCCTATTAAAGACATCGGCAGTGTTTTCCAGAATTTAATCAACGCATTCAACTTAGTTAGTAAAGGCATATAGTTTGCATTAAATAATGATTTATATTTTCTAGTAATTTGGATACCTAAGTACTTAAATTTTTCTGTTGCAATCCTAAAGGGGAATTTTAACAGATGTGTCGGCTCTTGAGGTTTTATCGTCATGATTTCGCTTTTATTCCAATTTATTCTATATCCTGAAAAGGAGCCAAATTCCTCTATTAAATTTAATATATTTGGTATACTAATTTGCGATTTTGTAATGTATAATAATACATCGTCTGCGTATAATGAAATTTTATTATTTGAATGTTTGGTATTATAACCATGGATATTCGGATGACTTCTTATACTTTCTGCTAGTGGCTCTATCACAAGAGCAAATAGCAGGGGCGATAATGCACACCCCTGTCTATTGCCCCTTGATAATTGAAATTTCGAAGATAACATGTTATTGGTCAGTATTCTAGCAGTCGGCTTGTCATATAATAATTTTACCCATGAGATAAAGTTCTCTCCCATATTAAATTTTTGCAATACTTTAAACAGATATTGCCATTCTACTTGATCAAATGCTTTTTCTGTGTCCAATGAAATAATTGATAAATCTTCTTCTTCAGTTTTATGTGAATACATTATATTAGACAACCGTCTCAAATTGTTGGATGAGTATAAACTTGGGTATAAACCCCGTTTGATCCAGGTTTATTAGCTTACTAACATATTTACTCAATTTTCTCGCTAGGGTCTTTGCTAGTATTTTCTGATCTGTATTTAAGAGTGCTATGGCTCTATATGAACCTGGTTCTTCTAGATCTTTATCTTTTTTAGGTATGTGTTATAGTTGATTCGGCAAGTGTTTCTGGTAATATATTTTCTTTAAAAGCATGTATGTATAATTTTTGTAAGCGTGGGAAAATTATCTCGTAAAATCGTTTATAGAATTCATTACTAAAGCCATCTGGTCCTGGCGTTTTATCATTGTTCAACAAATTTATCGTTTCTTCTATTTCTTTAAGTGTAATCTGAGCTCCTAATTCCTCTTGTTCCAACGGATTAAGTTTTGAGAGATTACAGTTGTCTTAGAAATTTATGATTTTAGTATTATCTGCTGAGGTTTTAGATGTACATAAATTTTGATAAAATTGGGCAAATCTTTTGTTAATGTCTTTAGGTACTGTTAATAATTCACCTTTATCTGATTTAATTTTGGTAATTACTTTTCACTGTACCTTGGTGTAAATGCCGATAATAAATTAAACTAAATAAACTAAACTAAATGGTACAAAGTCTCCCCGTTGGATTGCAACCTTGTCGTGGTCGGGGAGCTTGTGTGTCTCAGAACCCTAGAGCTATGTCAGTGGGAGATTCATCTCCTGTTAGGGTCCCCATGCTGGACAGGTTGAAGGGTAGAGGCGAGACGAAGAGCGATCCACTGGTCCTCCAGGTTGGCGGTTGAGCACAGGGCTAACAACCCTGCCTCGTAAAACAAATATGTTACGGAAACAGCAACTGAAGGAATCAACAAGGACCTTTGTTACTGCCCTACATGCCAGTAAGTAAGTAAGTAAGTAAATGGTACAAAGTGCCTCTAATGTGCAATGGTGGTGGATGGGGTGCTATTAGGTGATGTGTTATGTCCTGTATGGCAGTGATCCTCTTGAAGCTCCATGCATCCAGGCAAGTGAATATCACCTTCCTGACTTAAGCCTTGTCGCTGGTGGTGAGGGTATGGAGAGCTGGGGGATGAGATTTTCACCCCAGATATCCTCACCTCTGAGCTGCTCTTATATCCATTGCATCTCTCTATAAATACATATAGTTACGCATATATATTGTTACATATACATATAACAACTACTTACCATTTTATTGTTTAAGAAGGAACTGCAGATGCTGGTTTTATTGTATTTGAATAGTACCGGGCCTTCGTCTACACCTCCTGTTCCTCTTTGAATCATAGAGCACGTGAACAGATCCTTTGTCCCAACTTGTCCATGCCAACCAAGATGCCCCATCTAAGTTAGTCCCTTCTCCCTGGTTGCCCATATCCCTCTTTGCCCATTTGCCATTTACCCATAAACATTTCCTATCCATGTTCCTGTCCAACTGTCTTTTAAATGTTATTATTGTACCTGCCTCAATTACTTCTTCTGGCCACTTATTCCACCTCTCAGGTCCCAATTAAATCGTTCCCCTCTCCCCTTAAACCGATGCCTTTGAGTTCTCGATTCCCCTACCCTGGGACAAAGGCTCTGTGCAGTCACATAGTTCATTTCAGTTCTTAATCATTTTTCATGTTTCTTCTCTCATTCTTTTGTCCATTATCTTAAACCTTCAAACTTTCAATTACTGAGCCATTTTCCAATGAAAATATTTGTACTCACGTTCTTTTACCTAAGCCCCTCCTAATTCTGAAAATCTCGATTAGACCTGCCATTAATCATGTTCAAGGAACAGCATTTGATATCTCTCCACATGACTAAGGTCATGCCATGGTCCCACTACACCACCCTGTAAACTCTCAAGACCTTGATGTCCTACTTAATGCTTCTCAGTGTTTTAGAGACTAGGATTCGGATGCCAGAATTTGATACGACTTCATGATTGAACAGATTTGTGTGGTATGGAAGATGGAAGGCTGATTGGGAGGTTCACAAGTTCACAAATTATAGGAGTAGAATTAGGCCATTCGGCCCATCTAGTCCACTCCACCATTCAATCATGGCTGATCTCTGCCTCCTAATCCCATTTTCCTGCCTTCTCCCCAAAACCCTTGACACCCGTTCTAATCAAGAATTTGTCTATCTCCGCCTTAAAAATTGAATTTAATCTGCCACTTCTCTGCCCACACTCCTAACCTGTCCAAGTCCTTCTGCAGAGCCCTTGCTTCCTCTACACTGCCTGCCCCTCCACCTATTTTAGCAATTTCAATCATTATCCACATAATTAATATACACCATATCATTAAAACACACTTTATCATTAAAATGCAGGATCAGATGGAGGTTATGAATGAGGGTCAGTAATAAATGGATTGTAGAAAACATAGGGATGGATGCTCTTATTATATCTCTATATCACCCATCTCCATGTCAATGGAAATATGGAGGTTAAGGTTTATGGAAAATCATATATTCATCAGATTATTAGACATAGGAGCAGAATAATGACATTCAGCCAATTGAGTCCGCCCTGTCATTCGATCTTAACTGATCTATTTTTTCCTCTCAACCCCATCATCTGCCTGCTTCCTGTAAATAGGATGGCACAGTGGTCAGCTGGTAAAGCCACTGCCTCGCAGCACCTGAGGCCCCATAGCAGAAGCGTCCACGTCCCGGGACTGGAAACTGGAAGTATCCTGAGTTAATTCTGCTACCACCATCACCTATTGCAACAAGTGATGGCTCCCACTGATTGTCGCTGGAAGCTTGCGTCCTTTTCAGGACGGATGATGACAGCGATGTCAACATTTGAAACATGGAAGATGGACACGACAGAAGAAGACAGCACAAGGGACGGGTTTGACCTTGACCTTGGGTTGTGTCCATGTGGAGTTTCATATTCACCCTGTGACCACCTAGGTTTCATTCATGCTCTGGTTTCGTTCCACATCTCAAAGCCATGTGGGTTTGTAGATTAATTAAACTCTGTAAATTGCCGCTAGTGTGTAGGGAGTGGATAAAAAAGTGGTATAACATAAAACCAGTGTGAACTGGTGATCGATGGTCGTGGTGGACTCGGTGGGCCAAATGGCCTGTTTCCATGCTAACTAAACTAAACGGTAACAGTCTGGTTCAAACTGGCTCAACAAAGAGATGGACATGATGGATTGTGATCATATGGGATTTAAGTCAGGGGTGTGAGAAAATTTGTGGTTGAGCAACTGCATAGCCCTAAAAAAATCTATGAAGCCAAGAGGATAATTCTTTCTATATCTGTCCCTGAAAATCAATTAACTGTCCCATCATGTTTTTCACAGCAGGGTAGACATTGCCACAATGTACCTTGTTGTTGACACCAGTGTCAAATGTGCTTTGTAGAGCTCCAAAATGCAGTTTAGAGGCACAATCTTCATCTGGGTAGATCTTGACTGTACTCTTAAAATCAAAGATAACAATAGGTAATTGAATGCAATTTCAGTAGTTACCACTGCATGGTTTACTTCAATACTTTTGGTTGTAGACAAATGGTGGCGCAGCGGTAGAGTTGCTGCCTTACAGTGCCAGAGACCTGGGTTTGATCCTGACTGCGGGTGCTGTCTGTATGGAGTTTGTATGTTCTACCTATGACCGCATAGATTTTCCCCGGGTGCTCCAATTTCCTCCCACACTCCAAAGACGCACAGGTTTGTCGGTTAATTGGCTTTGGTAAAAGTTATAAATTGTCCCTAAAGTGTAGGATGGTGTTGGTGTACAGGGATTGCTGGCCGGCGTGGACGCGGTGGGCTGAAGGCTGCGACCATCAGGATACTTTCTGCAGCACATCTGTGGACGTTTGTTAGAATATTCCGTGATAGGCTGTATCTCCTTAAACATCGAAGAAAGTTGAGTTGCTGTTGCACCTTCTTTGTGAAAACATCTCTGTATTTTGCCCATTTCAGATCAGTAGAGTTTTTAACACCCAGGTGTATGAAACTGCCAGTTCTCTCCACCACTGCCCCACCGATGGCTGCTATATCTTTCACTTTCTTTCCTTTCTGACCACGTCTGTTCCTCTCCAAAGCTGTGTGATGTGGCAGCTACATTTCTCCAACAATGTCCCACCAACACCAATGAGATAAATGGTTATTTCATTGAAGTTTGGTGATGCTGATTGCAGACAGAATGTTATAGAGTCAAAGAGCAGAGTCGTACAGCATGAAAACAGGCCGCTCGACCTAACTTGTCCATGCCGACCAAGTTGCACCTTCTCAACTAGTTCCATTCGGCCGTATCTGGCCCGTATCCATCAAAACCTTTCCTATCCATGTACCTGTTCACATGTCTTTTAAATGCTTTTATGGTACTTGCCTCAACTACCTCCTCTGGCAGCTTTATACATACACCTTCTGAGTGAAAAGTTGCCCCTCAGGTTCCGACTAAATCTTGCCCCTCTCACTTAAAACTGTGTCCTCTGGGTTACGGTTCCATGACCCTGGGTACAAGACTCCACGTATTCAACTGTTGTCCAGAATATAAAATTATGTACATAAAATTATGGGAGGTATAGATAGGGTAGACAGTCAGAACATTTTTCTCACAATTGAAAAATCAAATACTAGATTGCATAGCTTTAAAGTGAGAGGGGCAAAGTTTAAAGGAGATCAGTGGGGCAAGTTTTTTACACAGAGGGTGATGAGTGCCTGGTATGCGCTGGGGGAGGTGGTGGTTGAGGCAAATATGACAGTGGCTTTTAAGACACTTTTGGATAGGCACATGGATATGAGAGGAATGAAGGGATATGGATCTTCTTCATTCGTGTCATCTTCCATGTTTCAAATGTTGACATCGCTGTCTTCGTCCGTCCTGAAAAGGAAGCAAGCTTCCGCCGACAATCAGTGGGAGCCATCACTTGTTGCAATGGGTGATGGTGGTAGCTCAGGATACTTCCAGTTTCCAGCCCCGCGACAAGCACACTTCTGCTATGGGACCGGGATATGGATTGTGTGCAGGCAGATAAGAATTGGTCTTGGCATCATGTTCAAAAGATTGAAGGGCCTGTTCTTGTGCTGTACTGTTTTGTATGTAATATGGAGAAAGACATGATTCAGTCATCAACACCTCCGGGCTGCGGGACTGCGGAGCGACCAGCGGCGCCGACTCCAACATCGGGAGCCTCGTGGCTCCAAATCGGCGCGGCCCTGTCGGCTTCAGGTGCCATCGACTCCGCTGGGAAACCAGCCGTTCCAGCCACTGCGAGGACTCTCCCGACGGCCAGGAACATTGGGCCTCCGTAGAGGCAACTGTGGTGGCCTCGATGGGCCTGACTCTGGGGAGAACTGGGTTGGGGACTGGACATTGTGCCTTCCCCCACAGTGGTGGTCATTGTGGGGGGATGATTTTGTGTGCTGTGCCTGTAAGTCCGTGTACAAGATGGCGGTCGGAGGGGAGAGTGGACGCTGGCGCGAATTGGTCGCCGCTGCTCTCTCCTCAAATTGTGTTTCTTATTTTCTTTTGGTGCTCTTGAAATTGAATTCTGTCCTTGATTTGTGTACTGTGGTGTTTTTATATTTAATTTATTCCGATTATGTGTTTTGTATTTTTTTGTGATTCTATGCATTGTAAGGTGTCCTTGGGTTTTAGAAAGGCGCCAGTAAATAAAATGATTATTATTGTTATTATTATAGATGTGCAGTGGTTAGAGTCTGCCATCTCCACTATTCTTTTCCCATTGCTTCCGATCTATCTATCCATTCTTAGGTGGTTTGTTATTTGCCTTGAATTAGCAGCAAAATGGCTTCCGAAGGAGAGCATGTAAGTTTTCAGCCCAAGTAGTACTTACTGTATGTTGGAATCATCTGCTATGTGCTACATGGTGCTGAAACAAAATCCAGAATAAGATCTTTCCCTGATGGTGAAAATAGTTCATGTGGAGCTTTTCCTACCTATCCGGTTTCAGAACAATTACAAGAGGTTATGTAAAATTCATCCATTAATCCTATGAGTTAAACAATCTCAATTCATTAAATAAAGACTAATCAACATTTAACACATAGTGGTTATGTGATTAACTACAAGAGAATAAATTTCTGACCAATGCTTTTATTTATACTTTAGAATGCAATAATGGATTAGTTCCAATGTCTGCTACACATCAACAACTTCAGTCTAAATCGTTTCTTTAACCCATCAGCATTTTCATTAGAATGCATGGAGAATTAATTGTCGTCTGCGTAAATATTACCTTTAAATGGATGTTCTCATTAACCCAGCATCTATTAATTGTCACAGACTTTACTGTAAAACCCAGGCTATTAGCAGCTTTCCTTCCAGATCACAATGCATTGCTGAGGAGATAGAGGGAGCTGGATGGCAGAGTTTCTTTCATTTTCACCACTTCAGTGTGATTATACTCAGTGTTTTATCCTCCCTCCAGTACTTTGACCAAACTTGGTTTGAATAACATTTCCCCCAAGGTTTTCCCTTCCCCATGAGCGGAATTGTCAAAGTATTTTCTGGTGTTTGCTTGTTTGTTCCTCATCCCTCTCCTGGTACCACCACAAGCTGTAATTCAGATTGCAATTAGATCACATCTCACTCCCTTACCTCCCCATAAATCATTCCTCCAAAGTGAAATTAACAGCAACTGGAGCACATTAATAATCTGTGGCACACGTTGGAAAACGCATTAGCTCGAACTCCCATTGCTCTGACTGTTAAATAGATCATCTTGTTTATGAAGTATAAACACTTCATGCCAGGGATCCAGGACTGGTGATGGGTAACACTGACAGGCAATATCCCTTAAAAATACCACCATATATCCACACCGGTTCCCTTGGTTTGAAATGTTTCCTGGTAAAAGTGACAGGATTTTGCTGTTCTGCTATCTTTTGCACTATCTTTAAAAGAAAGAGGAAACATTGCATTCTCACAATGAATGATTCAATTAATGGAGCACAAAATGCTGCAGTAACTCAGTGGCTCAGGCAGCTTTTGTGGAGGACATGTAGAAACAAGGAACTGCAGTTGCCGGTTTACAAGATATTGCCCATCAGGTTCCTATTAAATCTTGCCCTCTCACCTTAAACTTATGTCCTCTGGTTTTTGGTCCCGCTACCCTGGGCAGCATCTCTGAAGGACATGGATAGGCGACATTTTCGACTTGGGCCAAAACCGTTTCCACCTGGAATGATAGCTTTGTTTCTCTTTCCACAAATTTCAACCAGTACATGAAAATTAAGAATATATATGAATGTGCACTGACGGACAGCAGACTGTGTGATTCAGGTGAGACCCTGCACCGCGCAATAAATAAAATTTCCCTTTTTGATGGATTTCACGGCAAGTAACCTGTGAAGACAATAGAAAGAAGACTTCACATTATAAATTGAGCTGATTATGCAAGATAAACCAGAGCAGTCAAAAATAACGATGACATTATATCTCATTGGCCACGAGGGGAGAAAATTGTAACATAACATAAAGACATCAAATGGGACCATGGAGAATGGATTAAATACATTGAAGACATATTACAACTTGCCTCGAAGTAAAACCGTTCGGTTACTGATTGTTTTCCCACAGAGAGAATTGCAAATACTTTCGTAATGAAGCTAAGACTATTAATTAAATGGTTATATGCAGTTTTGCAGATTAGTAGAACTTGCTTATGGATTGTTTGTGGAATCAGGAAGTCTTGCCTCAGGCAATGGCTGCTGCCATGGAGAATTGATCTCTGTTGGAAAACTGAAAGATTCAGACATCCTCAGTCAGTCCTGGACATTTGCTACATGTGAGTGGAAGTTATCTATAAGATTATATAGGATGGCATATGGAAATTACAACAGGTCATTTATCCTAACCGCTCCATGTTGGAGTCAGGAACAGCTGAGGAACAGCTTCTTCCCCTCTATTTTCAAACTCAGAAATAACTTCGTCCCCTCTGTAATCAGACTTCTGAACAGAACTTCCATAAGCAAGTGTTTTGTTCATTTCACCTCTACCCCATTGTGGGCATTGGACCTTGTCCATGGAACTGTTGCACTAGAATACTGAAAAACTATATTCTGCACTTTATACCTTCCCCTTTGCTCTATCTATGGTACTTGAGTTTAAGTTGATGGTATTTATGGATTGGGGATGTGTCAAGATTGGGGAGGGGGGTGGGGGGAGAGGGGAGTCAGTCTTCATATGCCTTTCTGGTCTCCCTTCAAATGTACCTATAATGCTCACTTCAAGCACTCCGTGTGGGAATGATGTTCACATTCTCATCACTCCTTGGGTAAAGATATTTCTTCCGAATTTCCCACAGGATTTCATGGTGGCTGTTTTATAGTGAAGGCACAGGTGAGATAAACTGATCTGCCTGCACGTAATCCATAATCAATGGTTTCAATGATACTTTATTTGTCATATGTACCGAGGTACAGTGAAATTCATTTCATTTTTGTATACAGTTCAGCAAAGGTATCACTATATATAAGCACTTAGATATATCTTAGAGAAGCATCTCATATACAGTACAAGTGAATGGCAGTAGCACACTGAGACAGTATACAGAGTCGACAGTTTTGGCACCATTTTCAAGTCCCAGTTGTTGTAAGTGCGGGGTTCTTGACCATGAAGGCCCATTGCAGGGTTGGCTTGGCCAAGCATAGCCGTGGTGTTATCCGCCACTGCTCTACTACTGTAGGCCATACACGGTCCACATGCTCAGTCTCTTGGACCAGTGTCTTGTCCAGCTGAGCCCCACGCTGTTGCAGGGGCTCTACCATCGATGCAATGCACTCCCTCCCACTGCCAATCTCCTTCCAGCCCTCCCTCCGACTCCTTCCACTTTGGGCAGGAGAGCCGGGCCTTCCAGATGGGTACCCCTGGTCTTCCTCCATTCCCTACATTTTTTCTGCACCCACTTCATATAATTAAGTATGATTATTAGCCCCTCCGTGCTCTCACCCCAGTCATTTATTTTCATGAGAGAAGAGAAACCCATTCTACTATTTTATTCCTGAAAATATGCCCTCACATTTTTGGTATAATCCTCGTAACTCTTCTCTGCACCCTCTCCACTTTATTATATGGTGCCCTAAACTAGAAGAAGTCTGGGACATTGTAACTCTAATCATTGGACTCTTTTCAATTAGAGCTCGAATAGCCACAAGGGGTCAGACCCAATGAGTTTCATAGTTCGATTAGGGGCTGTGTGGTTTTCACATTGGACTATCTTTGTTTGGACTTTACTGGCTTTATCTTGCACTAAACATTATTCACGTTGTTCCCTTTATCATGTATCTATGCACTGTGGATGACTTGATTGTAATCATGTACTTTCTTTTCTCTGACTGGTTAGCACGCAACAAAAACCGTGCCTCGGTACATGTGACAAGAAACTAAACTCAACTCAAACATTTGAAGCAGATCAGGTTAAATGTCTGCACATTCTGATTTTAATGTGATCTGATCAGAAGATAGACAAAAAAAAAGATTATCTTTGTGGTTCAGAACTGATTTCTCATGTTATGCTTTGGGGACAGGAATGGCTCCTACTGCAGAGTCAGGTGGGAGTCAAGTTTTTGTGCGATGAACAAGTAGTTCTTGTTAATAGCAAAGGTGAATGAGTTGTGTATTGGATCAAATATTATGACTAGTGTCAATTTGTGTGAAAGTTTGGTTAAACACACTAATGGGCACACAGGAAAGAGGGTGAGGGGGTTTATTTTAAATAAGCAATTTAACTAATGTAATATTAAGAATGATTTATCCCACATAAGAGTGAGCAGCTCATTGCCTAGCTTTACATATGTGTTAATTGTCTTGTCTGGACCTGTAATTTACAGTTATAAATTGGCCTTTCCATCTTATTCACCACAAATTAAGTTGATCAATGTTCTGAAATAAAGTTTGAAAGATTTTTGATCGCAAAACCAAAGTGTAAGCACTTAAATGATTTGTAGGGTTTAAACTGTCATTGTACCTATCCCAGTGTCAAAGGTGATAGATTCAATGGACATTTTTTTTAATACTATCATCTTTTGATGGAAGGTAATTGTATTGAGTTTCAATGCGTATGGTTCTATATCAGAATTCCCATAATTATCACCAATTTTGTCGAGAATACTAATATTAAAATAAGCACCATTGTAAGGACGATTTGTGTCGAATAATATTTATCACAATTACAGGTAAAATTATATGGCTTAAAAACAGAGATAAGGGAGAGAGAGAATATGTAAGAAAAAAAGACACAGGAACACAAGAAAATAGAGCAGGAGTAAGCCTCTTCATGCCTGCCCTGCCATTCATTATCATCATGGCTAATCTGTGCTGCCCTCAACTATATTTAGTTTTAGTTTAGAGTTTAGAGATACAGCGTGGAAACAGGCCCTTCGGCCCACCGAGTCGGCGCCAACCAACGATCACCCCTACTCTAGTTCTATCCTAACCACTAGGGACAATTTACAGAAGCCATTTAACCTACAAACTTGCATGTCTTTGGAAAGTGGAAGGAAACCAGAGCACCCAGAGAAAACCCACGCAGTCACACGCAGGAGAACGTGCAAACTCCGTACAGACAGCACCTGTAGTCAGGATGGATCCTGGGTATCTGGTGCTGTAGAGCACTGTGCCAGTTCCCTATAACCCCAATTCTTCAATGTTTCAAATATGACTCTATCTTCACCTCAATTATATCTAATACTCTGGCATCCGTCATTTTCTGGATAAGACTGTCCAGAGGTTCGCTATCCTCTGAGAGAAAAAAACCTCTCTCTCAGATTTACATGATTAGCCCCATATCTTGTCACTATGTTCCACTAGTGAAAACATTTCAGCTTCTACCCTCCCGAACTTGGATTATTGTCTGTGGAATGACAAAGTTTAGGATAGAATTACACAAAATAATGAGTTATAAAATGAGGACAGTCAAAGCCTTTCTCACAGAGTAGACCTGTCAAGGACTAGAGGGCATAGCTTTTAGGTGAGAGAGGATAAGATTAAAGGAAATGTGCGGGCACGGTTTTTACACAGAGTGATGGGGGCCTGGAATGTTCTGCCAGGGATGGTGGTGGAGGCAGATACGACAGTGGCATTTAAGATACTTTAAAATAGGCACATGGATATGTAGGGAGGAGGGATCAGGATCACATGCAGGCAGAGCAGGTTTGTTTAACTTGGCATCATGTTCGGCATGGTCATTGTGGGCCGAAGGGCCTATTCCTGTGCTACCTGTTCTATGTTCTATATTCTATGCCTCCTTACAATCTTATATATTTAAATAAGATTACACTTCTTCTAAACTCAAAGGAATACAGACCCAAAATGTTTAAGCTCTTTTGGTATGTTTAAAACATTTGGGAATCATTTAGCACCATCCAGTAATAATTTAGCACTGTTAAATTTCATATGAAAACCACAAATTACTCCATCAACAAAGTTTGGAGTTTAGAGCTTAGTTTAGAGTTACGTTTATTGTCACGTGTACCGAGATACAGTGAAGAGCTTATGTTGCATGCTAACCAGTCCGCGGAAAGACAATACATGATTACAATCGAGCCAGTAGTGTACAGATACATGACAAAGGGAATAACGTGAATAATGTTTAGTGCAAGATAAAATCCAGTAAGGTCTGATCAAAGATAGTCCGAGGGTCTCCAATGATATAGATAGCAGCTCAGGACCGTTCTCTAGTTGTTGGAACGATGGTTCAGTTGCCTGATAACAGCGTCTGTCTGATAACAGAGTGTGTATGACATGAAATAAGATCTCTAAATGAATTTGGTAGAATAATGTATTCCTTGACACCTGCAATGAGAGCTCACATTTTGGCAAAGCTAATGCCCTGCATTCTCTGGCAATTTACATCTCATGGGCATTCGCTTCCTGGGCACATATTGTTGGGTATTCATTATGCAGGTAAAGGCAAGGAACATGAACAGTTGCTAGCCAGCGGTTGTGGTGTCCATTTTACAGTGGCAAACTGACATGGTGACAGTGTACAACTCTGCATTGGCACAACCCAACGTTACATGTTACATGATAGACTGCGTGCCTAATTGAAAGATCCCAGCCTGGGGCTCTTTAGTTACACCTGCAGCTACAAGCTGCTCTGCCAGTTACCAGTACTGACTGGCGGGAGCTGACTGCTTTATTTCTGATGTCGGGAGGTCTGTATAAAATAGTGATGACATGGGCGAAAACTGCCCTCTCGCTCTACTTTTCCTTCAAATGCACAGGGGCTGTGTCAATAAACTTGGTGTTGAGAAACCTGCCATTTGTACACATGTGGCAATGTTTCTTCACTGAGGTGACAGATTGTGAAGTGGGGAGAGTAATTCAAACTATTACCTGGGTGAAGGCAAGACACTGGTGATATATGAAGACCACTTAAACCCATTGTATCTGGTACATCAAATCTATGATAGATTAGAGGTCTGACATTAAAATGGAAATGTCTTCAGCAAGGCCTGACAGGGCTGCCGTGACCTTTGCTTCGTCAGTTCAACGTGGCTGACCGAATTATCAGTTTTTTTTGTTGAAAAATGCTCCCAGCAGTGGAAAGCAGAAGCCTTGATCAAGACTCACCGTTGTATATTTTAACTTTGGCCTTGATTGAAAGCAACGCCTTTTATTTCCCCCTACGAATTTCAAAGCCCAACGAGCCCAGTATTTATTGAGAGAGCTGTTGTTATAGATCGGCTTGCTGCGAATCACACACCGCTCATTCTCATTTCAGAAACCATTAAGTCGGGTGAATTTTATGAAGCAATAAATGATGGAGGCACTCTCTCTATTGTCAGAGCAGCTGGCTTTTTAGCCCTGTATCATCGGATATCCCAAGTGTCTTTTTGCACTTACGTGCATCTCCTTCCTTGCTTAACAAGTTATTTCTTCTTTTTTTTAAACGCTATGCTGATCAAGTGATGCAGCGAGCAGATTGAGAGCCAAGCGCCATTCACATATGAGAAATCTTTCCCAGGAATTCCCCAAACACAGTCTCACATCTGTCATGAAACAGAGTCCTTGTTCTCATCAGATTGTTTTCACCAATGACCTGACACCAACATCTATAATTAATTACATAATTTACATTAGACTATTGACTAAACAAATACATAAATCATGGGTTGAGTCAATAGATGCAGACATATTTAATCATGTTCTAAATAATGATTACTGCTCCCATAATGCAATAATTATTTTCAGCAGCTGAATTGAATTAATCTTCTGTCACAGTGCCACAGTGTGATGGAAATGCCTCTGAGTTCAATGGCACCAAATTTCTTAATGCTGAATTGATAATGAAGACATTGCATGGATCACTGCAAAGACAATAAGCGATCGGAGAGAAACATGGACATACAAAAGCTGGCAAACAAGGAACAATGGATTTAACTGGTTACATTATCTTTAAGCATCAGGATTATATAGCAAATTAAAATGTTAATCAATATGGACTGCTCCATACGAACGATGCTTCGCTTTCCCAAGTACACAGATCGCTTACTGGATACGTTTATCTCTCAATTAATGCACCTCTTCTTAATTCTCATCTCTCAAATTGTCCCCTGGTACAGCACGTGGCTTGGACAGGATTCAGCACGTGCGATTAAATGTGTTGTGGTGATTAAAACCGTAAATTTTACATGTTTCCCGTATTAAAATGACATCAACTAAGAGACAAAATGTTCCGGTTATAGGCATGGTAACATGTTTAATCCGTACCATATTACACTGAAGATAGACACAAAAATCTGGAGTTAAAGGGCCTGTCCCACTTGGGCATTATTTGCGCGTCATTCACGCGACATCATTTACGCGTCACGACGCACGACGTGTGCGTCGTGATGCACGCATGGCATGCATTACGTGTGCATGGCGCATGGTGAGACGTGGTGTCATAGGCAGTGACGTGCGGTAGCACGCGCCGCCCCAGGATTTGGGGATTCTCAAAATCCTCGCGCGCCACCTGCGTGACGCACAAATGACGCCCAAGTGGGACTGCCCCTTAACTCAGCAGGTCAGACAGCTTCTCTGGAGAAAAGGAACAGGTGATGTTTATTGTACTGAAATTGGAACAATAGTACTGTTTACTCAAGATTTGAACCTCACAGCGCTGTTAACAATAGTATGAATCCAAAGCACTTATTACTTTTTTAACTTTAAAATTAAATATGTTTGCAACAGAACTGTAAATATAATGTTGATGTAGCAGACAAAAAATGCTGGAGAAACTCAGCGGGTGAGGCAGCATCTATGGAGGAAAGGAGTAGGCGACGTTTTGGGTTGAGACCCTTCTTCAGACTGATGTCGGGGGGGGGGGATTATCCATTGCTTAGAGCACATGTATTCTAATAAATGGAACATAGAATAGTATATCAAAGGAATCATCCCTGCAGCCCACAACGTCCGAGCTGAATATATTGTCAAGATAAACTAATCTCATCTGCCTTCACGTGATCCATAACCCTCCATTCCTTACATATCCATGGGAATGAAGGAGAAAAATTGGTTATTGTTTTTCCTCCTAAATATCGCACACTCTCCCAATCGGCTTGTCCATAACTCAGTCAGTGATATATTATTGTAGAACTCTATCTTTTTTCCTTCTAGGGAACATTTACCTCTTTTTGGATGTAAGAAAAGAAAATTGAAGGGACCTGCCTAGGGTGGCAGAGTGGTGCAGCTGGTAGTGCTGCTGCCTCATAGCGCCAGTGACCTAGGTTCGATCCTGACCTTGGGTACCATCTGCGTGGAGTTTGCATGTTCTCCCTGTGATTGCATGGGCTTCCTCCAGGTGCTCCGGTTTCCTTCCACATCCCAACGTCGTGTGGTTTTGTAGGTTAATTGGCCTCTGTAAAAGTTGGTTCTAGTGTGCAGGGAGTGGATGAGAACATGGAATAACATAAAACTAGTGTGAACGGGTGATTGATGGTCAGCATGGACTTGGAGGGCCGATCGGTCTGTTTCCATGCTGACACAAGAAATGTAGGAAGGAATTGCAGATGCTGGTTTATACCGAAGATAGACAAAGAGTGCTGGAGTAACTCAGCGAGTCAGGCAGCGTCTCTGGAGAAAAAAGGATGGTGACGTTTCGGGTCGGAACTCTTCTGCCGACTGCTAGCGCCTGGCCTCAGCCCAGTAGAGGTCAGCCTGCCAGACTACCACAGCCCCTTCCTTGTCGGCGAGTTAGATGATAATGTCAAGATTCAGGGTTATACATCCGATAGAAAGGACAGGCAGGTGGGCAGATGAGGGGGGGTAGCTCTGCTGGTGAGGGATGGAATTCAGTCCCTTGCGAGGGAAGACATAGGGATTGACGAGGTAGAGTCACTGTGGATTGAGTTGAGGAATTGTAAAGGCAAGAAGACACTAATTGGTGTTATTTACAGACCCCCAAATAGTAGCCCGGATGTAGGGTGTAAGTTGCAGCAGGAGTTAAAACTGGCATGTAAAAGCCCTGTTTCACTGTGCGAGTTGACCCACGAGTGACCCCGAGTGAAAGACTCGTGGTTGCGTACGAGACTACAAGTTTATGATCCAGAGTTTAACCGAGTTCCCACGGGTATGTCTAAGTTTGCCGTTTACTTCTCATTTCTGCGATGTTCCAAGTTCGTCTCCCGAGTGTACCAAGTTCCGCTCCCGTTAATCTTGAGGCAACAATGTATATCGAAGTGTTGAAAAATCATCACATGTTAAAAAAATGATGTCATGCTTTTTTTTTACATACTATAAAAAGCCTGCCTTGTTTAAATTGGCTGTTGAATCTCCTGTTGCCTCTCCTCCTCCTCCTCCTCCTGTATGACTATAGCCTCCATGGCAGGTTTTTTGTAAGGCTCTGCTCTTCCCTTTCATCAAACTTTTCTGGGAGCCATCTCTAGCAAGCTTCTTATCAAAAAGATTCACCAGCAATGTGGTGAAATGCCCAAGATTGACCCAGGTCACATGCTGATGTTGAAGTCACCTTTTTTTTACTCACCTTTTTTTTCCTCTGTCCAGCTGACGAGTTCAGAGTGCACATGAGAGTCACCGGAGTCATGTCCGATTGCCTGGGCAGCCTACCAGCTTCCACAGTCTACATCGTACAAAGCATCATATTGTGATGCATCAATGCCTGTTTTGTGAGCAGCTTTGCCCTAGAGCGCAGTATATATTACAGAGACTTGCAAATGTAGTGCAGTCTATTACACAGGCCAGCTTTCCCCCTATCAACTCAATCTACACTTCGACCTGCTTCGGGAAGCAGCCAACGTACCATTCCTTCCTCTCCTTTCACCCCGTGAGCAGATAATACAAACGCTCACAGACATGTACTACCTGATTCAGGGACAGCTCCTTCCTCACTGTCATTAGATTGCTGAAAGGGAAGTTTTTCAGTGTGTGAAGAAGGGTCTCGACCCGAAACGTCACACATTCTTTCTCTCCAGAGATGCTGCCTGTCTCGCTGAGTCCAGCATTTTGTGTCTATCTTCTCATAACTGAAGTCCTGATCTCCTGATATACCCCATTACAGCTCTTGGACAAAAAAACTCTAAACTTTGTTGTGTTGTATCTGCACGCTGGTATTTTTTTCTCTTTGCGCTAGCTATTTATTGCACTTATGTACGGCTTTATTTCAAAACTCGCAAACATTCAGGTGACAAAATAACCCAATATCAATACCATGTCCGCCTCATCCCAGTTTATGGGGGATGGGGGGGGGGGGGGGGGGTAGGATCATGATATGAATCTGTGCCAAGTTGTAAAACTCCAGCCGGGATACCGTCGTCTCCGGGTTCGTGATCATACCAGTAATATTGTGAGATCGACATACTGTTGGCACTCGCAATATTACTGGCATTATCATTAATCAATTATTACATCTCAGAATTTGTGTAACAATATTTCATGTTCCCCGGGAACATTAGCACTTTAACACTGCACTTTGGGATCTTATTTGCCATCGGGTAAAAGATTGTGATTATGGTCATGTTAAGAATTAAAAGTCATAAAATCAATGTGTGAAATGTGATTCTTATTTTTCAAAGTCTCTCATAGGAAACAATGAGCGTATAGAGCCCAGGGAGAGGGGGAGAAAGGGACGTACACTCACAGAGGCAGAGTCTCTCAGCCTGTGTGAGAGGGAGGGAGGGAGAGAGAGACACACACACACAAGGTGGATGTGAAATCTCACCTACCTGTTTCAGTGACAGGCACCCGCAGCCAGTGAATGAAGACACCCCCATCTGTCTCCCCCTCCTCTCCCTCCACTCTCCACCCTCTCTCCTCCACCCCCCCCCCTCACCCCCCCCCCCCAATTTAGAAATGTCATCCCATCACCCATTCCTTCTCTCCAGAGGTGCTGCCTGCCCGCTGTTAAAGAGTTCCCACTTGCAGCAGCATAACAGGCCAGTAAACACAATACTCATAGATAATATACTAAACAAAGAAAATATATATTAAAAAATCCAGTATTATTGCAAAAATCCCAAAGTCCTTAGTGCAACCAAGGCAGTTTGTAGTTCATAGTTTAGTTAGCATTTGTAGCGTTCAAGAGCCCGATGGTTGTTGGGAAGAAGCTGTTCTTGAACCTGGAGGTCATGGTTTTCAGATTCTTATACCTTCTGCTCAGCAGGAATGAAATGAGAGCATGGCCAGGGTAGTGTGGGTCCATGACAATGCTGGCTGCCTTTTTGAGGCAGCACCTCATATAGAACCCTTTGATTCAGTAAAGTTCAGTAAAGAGATCGGGAATCTGGCATCATGGCTTGAGAATAAAACCCAGCCTTTAACATCCGCATAATGAAAGAGTTGGTGTTGTCCTACGGAACAGGGGTGCAGGAGAGGTGAACACAACCCTGTCTTCTTCAACAGCACTGGTAGAGATGGCTTCTGGACGTGACTGGCAAACCTCAGATTAGGCTGCCATGAAGTGTCATAAAATGTTCTCACGCTGTTCCTCAATACTGGTTTGTCTTAAGGTTGTGAGCTCAGTCCCAAATACACAAAATCTATATATAAACTTCAAGCAATTTTTTCTTTTCAACCCACTCTGTCACCTTATCAATAACTTTTACTTTGTTAAGCAGAATTTGTCTTTAAAAAGTCTAAGTAACTGATATTTCTGTCCCTGATTATTGTTTCTAAAAAGAGTTCCCACGGTAGAATCACGAGTCACAAAGGTAAACGCACGGGCCACTACGTTCTTACAACGAGTTGAAATGTTTCAAATTTTAACCTCAAGAGTACATTTTACTCGTGGAAAAGTTCAAACATGTTTGAACTTTTTCAAGAGTTAACAAGTTTCACGGGTACCTGCCGTTAGCGCCACGAGTCGCTAAGTTGCGTCCACGAGCTCCGACGTTCCCGCTACGTTAATTGTACGTGATTACCACGAGTTAAATTTGTTTTAAACTCGGGGTACCTTGTGGGTCAGCTCGCACAGTGTAACAGGGGTTTAACAAAGGTAATGCCACTGTGGTGATGGGGGATTTCAATATGCAGGTAGACTGGGAAAATCAGGTTGGTTCAGGACCCCAAGAAAGAGAGTTTGTAGAATGCCTCCGAGATGGATTCTTAGAGCAGCTTGTAATAGAGCCGACCAGAGAAAAGGCAATTCTGGATTCAGTGTTGTCCAATGAACCAGATATGATAAGAGAACTCGAGGCAAAGGAACCGCTTGGAGGTAGTGATCATAATATGATTAGTTTTAATCTGCAATTTGAGAAGGAGAAGGTTAAATCAGAAGTGTCAGTGATGCAGTTGAACAAAGGGTACTATGAAGGCATGAGAGGGGAGCTGGCCAAAGTAGACTGGAAAGGGATCCTAGCAGGAATGACGGTGGAACAGCAATGGCAGGAATTTCTGGGCATAATCCGGGAGACGCAGGATCATTTAATTCCAAAAAGGAAGAAAGATCCTAAGGGGAGTGGCTGACAAGAGAAGTTGGGGATAGAATAAAACTAAAAGAAAAGATGTATAACACAGCAAAGAGTGGCCGGAAGCCAGAGGATTGGGAAACTTTCATAGGACAACAGAAGGAAACAAAACGGGCAATACGGGCTGAAAAGATGAAGTAAGAGGGGAAGCTGGCCAGGAATATAAAGAAGGACAGTAAAAGCTTCTTTAGATATGATAAGGGAAAAAGAGTAGCAAAGTCAAATGTGGGTCCCTTGAAGGCAGACACAGGTGAAATTATTATGGGCAACAAGGAAATGGCAGAAGAGTTGAACAGGTACTTCGGATCTGTCTTCACTAAGGAAGACACAAACAATCTCCCAGGTGTACTGGAGGACACGGGATCTAAGGGGGTAGAGGAACTGAAAGAAATTTTCATTAGGCGAAAAATAGTATTGGGTAGGCTAATGGGACTGAAGGATGATAAATCCCCTGGTCAGCATCCCAGGGTCCTCAGGGAGGTGGCTCTAGAAATAGTGGACACATTGGTGATAATTTTCCAATGTTCAATAGATTCAGGATCAGTACCTGTGGATTGGAGGATAGCTAATGTTATCCCACTTTTCAACAAAGGAGCGAGAGAGAAAACGGGGAATTACAGACCAGTTAGCCTGACTTCGGTGGTGGGAAAGATGCTGGAGTCAATTATTAAAGAGGTAATAATGGGGCATTTGGATAGCAGTAAAAGGATTAGTCCAAGTCAACATGGATTTATGAAAGGGAAATCATGCTTGACTAATCTTCTGGAATCTTTTGAGGATGTGACAAGTAAAATGGATGAAGGGGTGCCAGTGGATGTAGTGTATCTAGACTTTCAGAAAGCCTTTGATAAGGTCCCGCACCGGAGACTGGTGACTAAAATTAGAGCATATGGTATTGGGGGTAGAGTGTTGACATGGATAGAAAATTGGTTGGCACACCGGAAGCAAAGAGTAGGAGTGAACGGGTCCTTTTCAGAATGGCAGGCAGTGGCGAGTGGAGTGCCGCAAGGTTCGGTGTTGGGGCCGCAACTGTTTACCATATATATTAATGATTTGGAAGAGGGAATTAGGAGCAACACTAGCAAGTTTGCGGATGACACAAAGCTGGGTGGCAGTGTGAACTGTGAAGAGGATGTTAGGAGGTTGCAGGGTGACGTGGACAGGTTGAGTGAGTGGGCAGATGCGTGGCAGATGCAGTATAATATAGATACATGTGAGGTTATCCACTTTGGCAGCAAAAACAAGGGGGCAGATTATTATCTCAATGGGGTTAGGTTAGGTAAGGGGGAAGTACAGCGAGACCTGGGTGTCCTTGTACACCGGTCACTGAAAGTTGGCGTGCAAGTACAGCAGGCAGTAAAGAAAGCTAATGGAAAATTGGCCTTCATAGCAAGAGGATTTCAGTATAGGAGTAAAGAGGTTCTTCTGCGGTTGTATAGGGCTCTGGTGAGACCACATCTGGAGTATTGTGTACAGTTTTGGTCTCCTAATTTGAGGAAGGACATCCTTGTGATTGAGGCAGTGCAGCGTAGGTTCACGAGATTGATCCCTGGGATGGCGGGACTGTCATATGAGGAGAGATTGAAAAGACTAGGCTTGTATTCACTGGAGTTTAGAAGGATGAGGGGGTCTCTTATAGAAACATATAAAATTATAAAAGGACTGGACAAGCTAGATGCAGGAAAAATGTTCCCAATGTTGGGCGAGTCTAGAACCAGGGGCCACAGTCTTAGAATAAAGGGGAGGTCATTTAAGACTGAGGTGAGAAAAAACTTTTTCACCCAGAGAGTTGTGAATTTATGGAATTCCCTGCCACAGAGGGCAGTGGAGGCCAAATCACTGGATGGATTTAAGAGAGAGTTAGATAGAGTTCTAGGGGCTAGTGGAGTCAAGGGATATGGGGAGAAGGCAGGCACGGGTTATTGATAGGGGACGATCAGCTATGATCACAATGAATGGCAGTGCTGGCTCGAAGGGCCGAATGGCCTCCTCCTGCACCTATATTCTATGTACGATTGTGCAAAGTGAGCAGAGGGCAGTATGATCGGCGGGGGTGAGGTTAGAGTAGGCCAGGGGAGTAGAAAAGTTAAGACAGTTGATATCCTGCCTGCAGTTAGAAATGACAAGATTCAAGAGAGTTTATTGTCATGTGTCCCAGATAGGACAATGAAATTCTTACTTTGCTTCAGCACAACAGAATATAGTAGGCATGAATACAGAACAGATCAGTGTGTCCATATACCATTATACACACATGAATAAATAAACAGATAAGGTGCAAATAAACAGATAATGGTCTATTAATGTTCAGAGTTTTGTTTCATTTGAGTTCAATAGCCTGATGGCTGTGGGGAAGTAGCTATTTCTGAACCTGGACGTTGCAGTCTTCAGGCTCCTGTACGTTCTACCTGAAGGTAGCGGGGAGATGAGTGTGTGGCCAGGAAAAGATCTAAAGAGGGTAGAAGGCTGCACTGGGGATTCCAGCAGGAGGAGGACGGCTGGGGATGGAAGAAGGGGTCATCACTGGGTGGTGAGGACTCTTTCACATAGAAAACGGAGGCATAGGCGATGGAAGAAAAGCTCTACGCCATGGAGGGGCCCGGAACTTGTTGAGTTGGGGGCAGAAGGGTCTATTGAGGAGACCATTCTAAGTCAGAAAGAAAGAGGTCAGGGGGGATGGTGAAAACACGACAAGGGTGAGGGATGGGGTCAGACAGGGGCAGGTGAGCAGTCTGAAGAAGGATTCCGACCCAAAACATCACCCATCCTTTTGCTCCAGAGATGCTGCCTGAACCGCTGAGGTACTCAAGCACTTTGTGCCTATCCCTGACACAAGAAGTGCCTCATTTACATGAAGAAAAAGTGGACATTTTATAGAGGGAACAACTAATATTTATTCTTAATAAAGGCAATAGCACTCACTTGTGGGCACGAGCCACTTCATTTACATAGCATTATTGAGTGTTTTCTATATCTTCAGATCAGTGTCCATCCCTCAGAAGATGAAGCTGTCAGCTTCATTTCTATCTACTGTCAGGGGCTGTGTTTGTGTCATTAGCTTTCTGTGCACAAAGAATGTCAAAACAAGCCAGGAAAAATCAAATTAAATATTAACAATCACAGCCCCAGCAAGGAGCTAGCAATGTAATATGTGTCTCTTAATGAACTCTACTTTGTTACAGCGCAAATCAAAGAGATTCTCTCTCCCCGTGAGTGGTTAAATGGTCCTCTTCCCGTTAAATTTATTGCCATTTAAGCATGACTAAAGGCCATTCTGCTGGTCATTACAATAATCTATCTTGTCTACAACTGTTGGTATCCTGCTTAGTGGTAATTTCAGTCTGAGTATGGCCAACAGAATTTTCCCTGCAAATGTTTCCCTCCTGACTCTTATCAATTTACCTTTGTCAACAGTAGAGTATTATCACAGAATGAAATGAAATATCACAGTAAGACCCTGGCAAACAGTGCAGGCCTCTGTTATATGTTCGGTTTGTTTCTGTATAAATCCTCCGCTCTGCACTTCAGCCCTGCCAACTAATACTCTGCCTGTGCGCTTCCCCCAAAAAACATCTGGGGTGAGGGGTTTGGACGTGGCCTACCAAGTCCACACCGACCATCGATCACCCGTTCATTCCAGTTCCGTTATCCCACTTGCGCATTTACTCCCTACAAATCAGAGGTACTTTACAGAGGCCAATTAACCTGCAAACCCACACGTCTTTGGGACGTGGGATGAAACCGGAGCACCCGGAAGAAACCTACATGGTCGCAGGGAAAATGTGCAAAATCTACGCTCCTCACTTATTTCTACCAGCAGATTGTGTTGAATTAAATTGCACTACACTATGCAGTGTAGTTTAGATTACTTTAGAAATACAGCGTGGAAACAGGCCCTTCAGCCCACCGAGCCTATGCCATTCAATGACCATCCGTATGTTAGTTCTATCCTACACAGTAGGGGCAATTTACAGAAGCAAATTAACCTACAATCCTGCACGTCTTTGGAATATGTGAGGAAACCAGAGCACCAAGAGAAAACCCACGCGGTCACAGGGAGAACATGCAAACTCCGCACAGACAGCACCCGTAGTCAGGATCGAACCTGGGTCTCTGGCGCTGTAAGGCAGCAACTCTACTGATGCACCACTGTGACACTGGTCATCTCAGGTCAATGTGCGACTACTGCATTTTCCTTCCATGTGTTTCCCAGGAGGAACTTCCTGGATATATTTCCTCATCCCTGCAAGTTGAGATGACCTCCCGCAATATAGATCTGTCACCAGGGTAGTTGGAGTGGTAGAGAGGGGCCAGTGCATATCCTGCCAACAACATGGAGAAGCTATATTCCTGCTTAGTCAAATGTCAAAATCTTAAAAACTATTTCAGAATTCAAACAATTCTAAATTTAATAAAACAAATTGATGAGAAGTAAAACTCTTAAAAATTGCTTACCAATACATAAATAGTAAAAAAGATTATATAAACCTAATTATTTCTAAAAATGTAAGTGAATCAATACTTACCTTGGTCCAATGCAGCCACTCCTTTCTATTCAAGTGATTGAAGACACCTTGTGTTTCCCAGCCAGTTCCCCAGTGCTGGCCAATTGCTGTATGTTTGCATTTTCTAAGGAGTTTGTAATCAGAGCCGTCATGACTCTGTATAACTGGAGGGATAAGGAATTGCAGATGCTGGCTTACCAAAAAAAGACACAAAGTGCTGGAGTAACTCAGTGGGCCAGGCAACATCTATGGAGAACACGGACAGGCGATGTTTCGGGTTGGGATCCATCTTTAGAATCTGATTTCTTCAGGTCTGAAGAAGGGTCCCGACCAAAATGTCTCCTAATCATGTTCTCCAGAGATGCTGCCTGGCCCACTGAGTTACTCCAGCATTTTGTGCCTTACCCGATATAACTGTACTAAGTTTTTTTTTATTTTTTTATTTATTTTTTTATTTTTATTTATTAGAAGTACATTACATTAAAACCACATACATTAATACTCGTCATTTTTATCTTCTTACAATTAATGTACTCCCTTTATTTATTTTTTTACACTAGAAAAGGAAAAGATTGAAAGAAAGAAGAAAGTGAAGGAAAAAGTGAAAGTGTAGAAAAGTGTAGAAAATGTAACAACAAAAAAGGACGAAGACCCTATAAGAGCGAAATTAAAAACAAAAGAAAAAGAGTTAAGAAATAGGCCCTAGGAAAAAAAAGAGAAAGAGAGAGAGGAAAAAAAAAGAAAAAAGAAATATTTTTTTGAGCATTACGTAAATAGGACATACCAATTCTTCAACTATCATCCCCCCTTACCTGACCTCAATTTTTTATTTTTTTTAAAGTACTTTTGCACCCTATGTTTGTAATAATTCTATAAATGCAGACCACGTCAGGTGGAAGTGATCTGGTTTACCTGCTAGGAGGAGTCTTATCTCTTCTAGGTGTAATGTTTCAAACATATTTGAAATCCACATATTTATAGTTGGTATTGGAGCCTTCTTCCAAAATTTTAGAATTAGCTTTTTTCCAGTTATTAACCCATAGTCCATTAATTTCTTTTGAAACACATTTAGTTCTGGATCATCTTCCGTTATTCCGAAGATAATCCATTCTGCTTTGGGTATCAGTCTTGTTTTAAATAACTTTGTAAAGATTTCAAAAATGTCATTCCAAAATTTTTGAATTTTTGTACAGAAGACGAATGAGTGCGCTATAGTAGCTTCTTGGGATTGACATTTATCACAAATAGATGATACGTTTGGGAAAATTTTATGAATTTTAGTTTTCGAATAATATAATCTATGTAAAATTTTAAATTGTATTAAAGTGTGTCTTACATTAATCGAGCATTTATGCACGTTTAATAAGTATTCATTCCAACTTTCCTTTGAAATTTTAATAGCTAACTCTTGTTCCCAGTCTCTTCTGATACCCTCCGTAGGTGGTATTTGTACATTTAAAATAATATTATACAAATATGATATTAAGTTTGCTGATTCCGCTTTTATCTGCATTGCCTCGTCCAATACATCTACTGGGTTATTATAATGATCTTTTGTATATTTTTTCAAATAGTCGCATATTTGAAAATATTTAAAATATTGATTATTTCCGAGTTTATATTTTATTTGTAATTGGTGAAATGAAAGTAATTTTCCAGTTTCATACAAGTCACCAAGCGTTTTAATTCCTAGTCTATCCCATTGTGTATAAGCTTTATCTATAATAGAAGGACTAAACGAAGGGTTATTGACTATAGGTAATAAAAGTGATAAATTTCTTAATTTTAAATTTTGTTTTATTTGTTTCCAAATACGGATTGTACTATGAATAATTGGGTTATTATTATAATTTATGTTATTCAGTTTCATTGGAGAGAGGAGGATCGCTCCAATGTTTCTAGAGGAGCAATCCTCTTTCTCCATTACAATCCAGTCTACTTGCTGGGCGGAGTTATCCATCAGTTGAATCATGTTTTTAATATTTACTGACCAATAATAATACATAAAATTAGGTAGTGCTAAACCCCCCAATACTTTAGGTTTATTCAGATGAGTTTTTTGTATTCTATGTGATTTATAGTCCCATATAAAATTAGTGATATCTGAGTCGAGTTTTTTAAAAAACTTCTTAGGTAAGTATATAGGAATTGATTGAAATAGGTATAAAATTTGTGGTAAAAAGATCATTTTTATTGCGTTTATTCGGCCTATTAAAGACATCGGGAGCGTTTTCCAGAATTTAATTAGTGTATTTAATTTATTAAGTAGGGGGTCAAAATTTGCCCTGAACATACCTTGATATGTTCTGGTAATTTCGATTCCCAAATATTTAAATTTTTCTGTAGCTATTTTAAAAGGGAATTTTAAAAGATGTGTTGAATCTTTCGGTTTTATTGACATAATTTCACTTTTATTCCAATTTATTCTATATCCAGAAAAAGATCCAAAGTCTTCAATTAAATTTAATATATTTGGTATAGTGATTTGAGGTTTTGTTATATACAGTAATATATCATCCGCGTATAAAGATATTTTATTATATGAGTCTTTAGTATTATATCCATGAATATCAGGGTGTATTCTAATTTTTTCTGCTAGCGGTTCAATAATGAGAGCAAACAACTGTGGTGATAATGAGCATCCTTGTCTATTTCCCCTTGATAGTTGAAATTTCGAGGATTAGTTAGTATTCTAGCTGTAGGTTTGTTATATAGTAACTTAATCCATAAAATAAAATTCTCTCCCAGTTGAAATTTTTGTAATACTTTATCCATATAATTCCATTCTACTTGATCAAATGCTTTTTCAGCATCCAGCGAAATAATTGATAATTCTTGATCTTCAGATTTGTGTGAGTGCATTATGTTGAGTAGACGTCTCATATTATTAGAAGAGTATCTCTTAGGGATAAACCCTGTCTGATCTGGGTTTATTAATTTACTAATGTATTTACTTAATCTTCTAGCTAATGTTTTCGCTAATATTTTTTGATCTGTGTTTAACAATGCTATAGCTCTATATGAACCAGGTTCTTCTAAATCTTTATTTTTCTTAGGTATTAATGTAATCGTTGATTCCGCTAATGTATCAGGTAGTATTCGTTTTTTAAAAGCGTATTGGTACATTTTTTGTAATCTTGGTATTAGTTTATCATAAAAGCTTTTATAAAATTCATTAGTAAATCCATCAGGGCCTGGTGTTTTTCCATTCTTTAATGAGTTTATTGTATCTTCTAATTCCTTAATTGAGATTTGTGCACCCAGTTCCTCTTGTTCCTTCAGCTCTAACTTTGGAAGATTACAGGTATCCAAGAACTTTGTGATATTATTGGAATCAATTATCGTTTTAGATGTATACAAATTCTCGTAAAATTGCGCAAATCTTTTATTAATATCCTTCGGTGTTGTTAATAATTCCCCTTTATCTGATTTGATCTTTGGTATAGTATGTTCCTTTTCTTGTTTTTTTAGCTGGCGAGCCAAAAGTTTATGCGGTTTATCCCCAAATTCAAAGTGCTCTTGTTTTGTAATTTGAAAAAGTCTTATAAGTTTGGCAGATAATAATTTATTTAATTTAAATTTTTAAATTATTATTTTATTATGTTTATCTATTGATGGATCTTTAGCATTATCTATATCCATTTGTCTAATAAGTTCTTCTAACTGTCTTTGTTCATTCTTATTCTTTTTATTTTGAAAAGCTTGATATGAAATTATAATACCCCTAATGTATGCTTTAAAAGATTCCCAAAATAAAGTAGGCGATATATCTGAAGTATCATTTGTTTGAAAAAAGACCTCCATTTGTTCTTTTAAATATATACTCGCTTGTGGATCTTTTAAAATTTGAGAATTAAATCTCCAGAACGATTTATTCTTAGACAATCCTTCCAGTTTTAAAAAGAAAGTTAGTGGGGAATGGTCTGAAATTGAATTTGTATGGTATATTGCATTAGATGTTTGGGGGATTAATTTTGTATCCAGCAGAAAGTAGTCTATACGTGAGTATGTCTTATGTACCATTGAGTAAAACAAATATTCCCTGCCAGTTGGATTAACAATTCTCCAAACATCTGCTATATTAGTGTTATTTATATAGGTATTGAGGAGTTCCCCAGTTTTCGATTTCATATTCCCTCTCTGTTTTTGACTTGATTTATCTAAGTACGGATCTAAAACACAATTAAAGTCTCCTCCTATTATAACATTTTGATAGTTTGACTCTGCAATTATGTTGAAAATTTTATTGAAAAAGTGGGGGTTATCAAAGTTAGGGGCATATATATTTACCAAAGTAAGTGGAGTGTCATGGATTTCTCCATTAACTATTAGGTATCTCCCTTCTATATCTGTTATAATATTCTTTGCTTTAAATGGTATACCTTTTCTTATGATGATTGACGTGCCTCTAGATTTTGAAGTAAATGAAGAATGGTATGTTTGACCTATCCATTTCGCCCTCAGTCTAACTTGATCCTGAGGTTTTAGGTGTGTTTCTTGTAGGAAGGTAATGTCAGAGTTGTACAGTTTCAGCTGAGCTAGTATCTTACCCCTTTTAATAGGTTCGTTAATACCTCTTATATTCCAACTACAAAATGAGATTCCTCCTAGGTTCTTTTGTGTGGTGTCATGCATTTTGAATAATTATAGTACCTTTGAATCTTATGGTGCGTCCATATCCCAGGTCATTACGTATTGGGGGAGTTTTTGAATTATTAAATTTTGCTGGTATGTCCATTTTACGCTTATCACTAAACACAAAACACAAACAAGTGATTTTATGTGGTAAAAAAAAAACTAAAAAAGTGAGGCTACAGTGTCTGATATAGTCGGCACTGTAGCGAGTGTCCCACCTGTAGGTGGGAAAAAACCTTGTTTTGACTTCCATTGCGTTGTTACACAAATAGCTCCGCTCTCTTAGTTAATCATAACATATTAAAATATTAAAACGAGGCCTCACATTCAGATATATAATACAATTTTACCCTGATATTTCCTTATAACATATATATATATCGGAGTTTAATTATTAAACCAATATTTTTGACTTCAATAAGAATCAACTGTTGGTTGAAGGGGTTAACGAGACGTGCCCCTGGACATAAGCCAGGTGCTCGTTTCTCATCCCCTCCTCCCACTTATAGATAAGGTTACAATTTATTAAAAATTCATATTAGTATGTTAGTTCATTATTTTTTATTTTTGTTTTTGTTAGTATTCTAATCTAACCTGCATAACTTGTTAAGTTGTTAATAGGATAAGTTCTTACAATTGGTTATAATATTTTAATCAATAAGCAATTATTTTCTGGTTTATATTCCAACTGTTCAGTTGTTTACACGTTTTGTACTAAGTTTAAAGCACTTATCAAGTAACTCGTATAGGAGAAAATGAACATACAATATGAAAAAAATGCACCTAGTTAAGATGAATTCAATAGTAAAAGGCAGAAATATATCAAAATTACGGAGAAAATTTACAAAATAAATACAAAACTATTTACGCTTAATAAAGATGAAGTGGGAAAACCAAAAACAAGGATTGAGGAGGACATGCCAACGGGATCCATATGGATGAAATTAAACCTAAATCAGTATTTTACCTCAGTTTTTTGCCAAGATTATTTCATCCGGTGTGGAGGATCAGAGGTGTACTGTAGTATGATTCACATTGATACAACTTTGGTTGCTAATGTTTCACTGTAGCTGACAGAGTGAAAAGCAACTTAGTTCCACTTGCCTTCATTATTATCTGAACCTTGGTGGAAAATGCGGGTAAGAGGCTGAGGTGAACGAGGCTGGCTGTTGCTGTTGTATGGTGTAATATTAAACCAATGCTCATTGCAAGCTCTAATGAGTAATGGAAGGTTCACTTCTGTCTTGACACTACTGAAGGCCAATTAGACTATACTTTAGACTTTAGAGATACAGTGTGGTAACAGGCCCTTCGGCTCACCGGGTCCGTGCCAACCAGCGATCACCCTGTGCACTAGCACTATTCTACACACAAAGGACAATTTACAATTTTTTTCTCCCAAAGTCAATTAACCTACAAACCTGTACACATACCAGGGACAATTTTACAACTTACAGAAGCCAATTAATCTACAAACCTGTACGTGTTTGGAGTGTGGGAGGAAACTGGAGCACCCGGAGAAAACCCATGCGAACATACAAACTCTGTACAGACAGCACCCGTAGTCAGGATCAAAGCCCGGTCTCTGGCGCTGTAAGGTAGCAACTCTACCACTGCGCCACTGTGCACCTCTAATTAGTATTAGAATGATTGTCTCAAATTAATACAAGGAGAGAACTTTCTATGCAAAAAATTATTTGCGATCAGTAAATCCAGAATAAATGTTTTTTTTTAAAGAATACATAGATAGATAAATACATAGACAATAGGTGCAGGAGTAGGCCATTTGGCCCTTCGAGCCAGCACCGCCATTCAATGTGATCATGGCTGATCATCCACAATCAGTATCCCTTTCCTGCCTTCTCCCAACACTGACATACCCCTTGATTCCGTTAGCCCTAAGAGCTCTATCTAACTCTCTTTTGAATGCACCCAGTGAATTGGCCTCCACTGCCTTCTGTGGCAGAGAATTCCACAAATTCACGACTCTCTGTGTGGAAAGGTTTTTCCTCATCTCAGTTCTAAATGGCCTACCCCTTATTCTTAAACTGTGGCCCCTGGTTCTGGACTCCCCCAACATCGGGAACATGTTTCCTGCATCTTGCGTGTTTAATCCCTTAATAATGTTATATGTTTCTATAAGAATCCCTCTCATCCTTCTAAATTCCAGTGAATACAAGCCCAGTCGCTCTATTCTTTCATCATATGACAGTCCTGCCATTCTGGGAATTAACCTTGTGAACCTACACTGCACTGCCTCAATAGCAAGAATGTCCTTCCTCAAATTAGGAGAACAAAACTGCACACAATACTCTGGGTGTGGTCTCACCAGGGCCCTGTACAATTGCAGAAGGGCCTCTTTGTCCTGTACTCAACGTCTCTCGCTATGAAGCCCAACATGTCATTAGCTTTCTTCACTGCCTGCTGTACCTGCATGCTTACTTTCAGTGACTGATGTACTAGGACACCCAGGTTTCATTGTACTTCCCCTTTTCCTAACCTGACACCATTCAGATAATAATCTGCCTTCCCGTTCTTGCTGCCAAAGTGGATTACCTCACATTTATCCACATTATACTGCATTTGCCATGCATCTGCCCACTCACCCAACCTGTCCACGTCACCCTGCATTCTTATAGCATCCTCTTCACAGTTCACACTGCCACCCAGCTTTGTGTCATCTGCAAATTTGTTAATGTTACTCTTTATTCCTTCATCTAAATCATTGATATATATTGTAAATAGCTACGGTCCCAGCACCGAGCCATGCGGCACCCCACTAGTCGTTGCCTGCCATTCTGAAAGGGACCCGTTAATCCCTACTCTTTGTTTCCTGTCTGCCAACCAATTTTCTATCCATGTCAATACCCTACCCCCAATACCATGTGCTCTAATTTTGCCCACTAATCTCCTCTATTGGACCTTATCAAACGCTTTCTGAAAGTCCAGGTACACTACATCCACTGGCTCTCCCGTGTCCATTTTACTTGTTACGTCCTCAAAAAATTCCAGATGATTTGTCAAGCATGATTTCTCCTTCATAAATCCATGTTGACTTGGACCGATCCTGTTACCGCTATGTGTTTTCTTTCACCATAGTCCAGTATTTAGCTGTTGGACTGCATAGGTGCCAGAAATAGGGTCATTCCATCCGTGGCCAATCCACAGTTATATTTCTCGGCAGCAAGTATAAATAAGCAAAAAAACAACCATTGCACTCTATTCTGCTCTCACTTGACATCAGTATACGCTGCACATTTTCCAGGAAGGTCACAGGGAAGCAATTAAATGGGAAGCCTTGTTGAATTTTCTACTTGCTAATCCAAGAATAATAACATCATGACAAGGATTGGGCAGCTTGTGGTAGGCCATCGATGAAATCTACGTTATTACTATTTTGTGCGGCCTAGGATCATACCAAGTTAAATCAACTAACTCAGAGCAGGACAGGAATGGGACCATGTCCCTTCCTGAGTGTAGCCCAGCGCAACACTGAGGACTGATATAGCCAGTGGAGATATCAAACAAGGGCTTTGCATTTGATTTTACTCTGTGCTGTACTAAAGATGTGATTGATCCATGGTGTAGTAATGTGAAAGGTAGCACAATGTTTCCTGTAATTGTTCCTCATAATGTCCTCTTACACTAGCAATTCCCTGTCAAACCTTGTAGTTGGTAATTGCTCAGCTTAGTAAGTAGTTTCTTTCTTTCCTATGTTAATGACTTGGACAAAAATGTAGATGATGGGTTGGTTAATAAGTTTGCAGATCACAGCAAGATTGCTGGTGTCGTGGACAGTGAGGAAGACTGTCAGAGTATAGAACGGGATATAGATCAGCTACTAAAATGGATGGACAAATGGCAGATGGAGTTTAATCTGAGCAAGTGTGAGTTGTTGAAATTTGCAAGGTCAAATATGAATGAATGAATGTACAAGTTTATTGGCCAAGTATTCACATACAAGGAATTTGCATTGGTACTCCGCCCGCAAGCGACAACATGACATACAGTGACAGTTAGGAATGACACATAAAACATTAATAATAAAACATTACTGATTAAACATGTGAATTAAATAAAATACCAGAGCAAAAGGAGGCTACAGATTTTGGGTTATTGAGTAGAGCTACTACCGTGGAAAAAAGCTGTTTTTATGTCTGGCTGTTTGACAGTCCAGAGTCGCCTTCCAGATGGAAGTGATACAAAGAGTTTGTGGCCAGGATAGGATGGGTCAGAGATGATCTTACCCGCTCGCTTCCTGACCCTTGCAGTGTACAGTTTGTCATTGGAGGGAAGGTTGCAGCCAATAACCTTCTCAGCTGATCGGACGATTCGCTGCAGCCTCCAGGTGTCGTGCTTGGTGGCTGAGCCAAACCAGACCATGATAGAGAAGGTGAGGACAGACTCTCTGATGGCCATATAGAATTGGACCATCATTGCCTGTGGCAGATTGTGCTTCCTCAGCTGCCGCAGGAAGTACATCCTCTGGTAGCTCTCCACTTAAGGTCCTTGGAGATGATGGTTCCCAGGAACTTAAAAGACTCCACAGATGTGACAGTGGTGTTGTTGATGGTGAGTGGGGTGCGGGCAGGGATGGCTCTCCTAAAGTCTAAAATCAATTCCACTGTCTTAAGAGCATTGAGCTCCAGGTTGTTGCGGTGGCACCAGGATGCCAGGTGTGTCATTTCCTGTCTGTAGGCAGATTCCTCCCCATCCTGGATCAGTCCAATCAGGGTTGTGTCATCCACAAACTTGAGAAGCTTGACAGAGGAGTCAGTGGAGGTGCAGTCATTGGTGCAGAGAGAGTAGGGGAGAGGGGAGAGTACGCAGCCTTGCGGTGCTCCTATGCTGAAGGTCTGCGGGTCCGAGATGTGCTTTCCCAACCTCATATGCTGCTTCCTGTCTGTCAGGAAGCTGGTGATCCACTGACCGAGGGGTTCAGGCACAGTCAACTTTGAAAGTTTAGAGTGTAGTAGCTCTGGCACAATGGTGTTGAATGCAGAGCTAAAATCAACAAACAAAAGGGAAAAAATATATAATTAATGGCAAGACCTTTAGATTGAGATTCAAACTTTATTGTCATTGTGCAGTGTAGAAGTACAGAGACAACGAAATGCAGTTAGCATCTCACCCAGAAGAGCGAACACAGAATAATGGAACAGTAAAATATATATATGTACATATATATTTAACAGCATTGATGTACAGAGGGATCTTGAGGTCCAAGTCCATTATTCCCTGAAAGTGGCAACACAAGTAGTAAATTGGGCAGCGCAGTGGCACAATGGTAAAGTTACTGCCAAACAGTGGTATTGAAGAGACTTTTAGATAGGCATATTAGGGCAGCACAGTGGCATCGCAGTAGAACTGCTGCTTAACAGCATCAGAGACCCGGGTTCGATCCTGACCACGGGTGCTCCCTGTACGGAGTTTGGACGTTCTCCCTGTGACCATGTGGGTTTTCTCCGGGTGCTTTGCTTTCCTCCCACACTCCAAAGACGTTCAAGTTTGTAAGTTAATTGGCTTCTGTAAATTGTAAATTATCCCTGGTGTGTAGGAAGGATAATGCTGGTGTACTGGGTGATCGTTGGTCGGTGGGCTGAACAGCCTGTTACCACAATGTATCTGTAAGGTTAAAGTATAAAGTCTAAAGGATGGGGAATAATGGTATATGATATGCTTGCCTTCATTGATCGGGGCATTGAGTATAAGAGTCAGGAAGATATGATGCGGCTTTATAGGACTTTGGTTAAGCCACATTTGGAGTGCTGTTTGGGGACTTTAAAATGTTATTGAAAAGTATACATCATGTTGTGACCGATAGAGTTAGATTAATACAGGGGTAAATGAAATGTCCAGGTTTGGCTGGAATGGGCAGATCCTCCAACAGGGCCAGACCGACTCATGTCTTTCTTGCTCTGACAAGAATGTGTGGTTGTGTCATCTGCATTTGCAAGCTGGGGGTCTGTTTGCTGTGATCAGATGACATTATCCGCTCATAAAATACCCACATTGTGTATCTGCAGAGAACTGCCTGTACTTAATCTTGCACAATGGCAATATAGTCACGGCAACATAAATAATATGTTTTATTAGTAATCTTAATTTACTACACAAATTTGTAGTTTAAATACATAAATATGTCAAGTGAAAGACCTGTGATAGACCCTTTTATCCTCATCATGGTGTACATATAATTTTCCTCTCATTAGTACAAAACCCTACCGAGGGAGCTACCAGCCCATCTTTCATCCATTTAATTTGCATTAGCTTCCTTTTGCCTTGTTTTTAATCTGCTTTCCTTCAATGTATTTTGAATAAATCAATAAGAATACATGATTGTTTAATGATTTTTAGAAGAGCTCCTTTCGACCACAACCAAATGATTTAGAATGACTAATTTCACTTTTTACAATTGATTCTTTGCTGTGCGGGACATCTATTCCTGCCATGTGAGTAGAATTATAGTAAACTAAGTGATCTATAAAAAGGAAAAGTTGGATGAAGTGCTCTTCCGGATGTCTATACTTTCTCTCGTGCACCTGAGCGCTAAAGCGTCGAGCTGTCAAATGCAGATCCAGTTTAAATCAATGCACTGACGAGGTATTCGTCTCTCCATTAAAGACGGAGTCAGTTTTCAAAGAATATTGCGAGTTATAAATCACATGGCCGTTTTGAGCATGCAGTATCATAAAGACGCATTGTCCATCCGTGAACTAATTCCTCTTCTTTTTTTTAGGTCAATATAGCATCATACCCTGGAGCAGGCAATGCATTAACTACTTTAGTGATGTACAGACCCCCAGAGGATCAGCATGGCATCAATCTCTCTATCTTTTGGACATTAGCATTGAAACATCATTTTGCAACAACCAATTGCCCAGAGGATTTGTATTTTATGCATTCAGAAGCTGCCAACAGCATATTTGGACAACAGTAAGACTGATCTCTCATTGCTGTTATCAGGTGCGAGCATCATTCCACCCCTTCCTAATGATACCACCTTCAATATATGATGAGCGAAGCCTTCAGAGATCTCTGTTCTTACCCCATTTTCTTGCTTCTTCTACACTGATCAATCCAATTGCTCCACCAATAGTTAGCATGCCTTCAGCTTCCAAGCCCTGACTCCAGATTTCTACTCTAGGCCCCTTGGCCTCTTTAAATTCCTGTCCTTCATTATTGTAGCACAGAAAGAGGCAATTCTGCCCATCAGATCTGTGCTAACTCCTAGTAGGACAATCTCATCAGTGCCATTCCCCTCCTCTTGCCCCATGGTCCCATAAAATTCTCTTCCCCAGGTTCCTTAGTTTTTTTTCAGTTTTTAGAGATACAGATTGGAAACAGGTGCTTCACCCCACCGAGTCCATGCTGACCAACCAACACCTGTACACTAGTTCTATCCTACACATTGGGAACAATGTAGAGAAGTCACAAACATGCACACCTTTGGGATGTGTGAGAAAACTGGAGCACCTTGAGAAAACCGACTTTATCCTAGGGAGAACGTACAAACTTTGTACAGACAGCACCTGTAGTCAGGATCGAACCCGGGTCTCTAGCGCTGTAAGGCAGCAACTCTACCACTAACAATAAAGCACTATTGAACCATTGAAGCTACTGTGCACCTCAAAGCTCCTGTTCAATTCCATCTTGTCTGATGGATTCTGTTTCTAGCACCTTCAGTTTAGTTTAATTTAATTTATTATTGTCACGTGTACCGTGTTATAGTGAAAAATATTTTGTTTGCATGCACTCCAGTCAGAGAAAGGAATATTCATGAATAATGTCCACTATATATGCCTATACCTGTCGTCACAGATAAAGGATAAAGGGTACAACATTTAGTGCAAAGAGATATAACAGTGAATTCTGATAAAGTCCGATTAAAGATGGTTCAAAGGCCTCCAATGAGGAAGATGGGAGATCAGGACCGCATTCTAGCTGATGAGAGGACCATTCAGTCGCTTGATAACAGCTGGGAAGAATCTGGACCCGAGTTCCAATCAATGGAATCTTTTGCACAAGTTGTTTTCTATGAATATGTAAAATATGTGGCCACTCACCACTCAAGTGCTCACCATTTAATAAGATTAAGAGATCAAGGCTGCACTTATTGTAATCTCAACCCTGCAATTCTGCCCATTTATGGTAATCTTCCAATCTTTTGTTTATCAATTATTCATTCATCCCTCACTTAAAAATATTCACAGACTCTGTTTTCGCTGCCTTTTGAAGAAGAGACTCTCAACTCTGGAAGATTTGTTATGCCATCTGTGTTTTATATGGATAGCTCCTTGTATATTTATATGTAGACAGCCTAGTTCTAGATTCTCCCGAGAGATTAAACATCCTCTCCACAACTGCTATATCAAGACCTCAGGGTGATTCAGTGATGCAGCTAGTAGAGCTGCTGCCTCACAGCACCAGACTCGGGTTCTATCCTGATTTCAGGTGCTGTCTATTATTCCTGTGCCTGTATGGGTTTCCTCTGGGTACTCTGATTTCTTATTTTAGTTTAGTTTATTGTCATGTGTACCGAGGAACAGTGAAAAGCTTTTGTTGCATGCTAACCAGTCAGTGGAAAGACTATACACGATTACCATCGAGCCATCTACAGTGTACAAGTACATGACAAAATGAATAATATTTAATGCAATATAAAGTCCAGTAAAGTCTGATTTAAGATAGTCCGAAGGTCTCCATTGAAGTTGATAGCAGTTCAGGACCGCTCTCTAGTTGTTGATAGGATGGTTTGTTCGCTTGGAATTAACTTAATTTAACATAGATTTCAAATGCTCCATAGTGGTCTCAGATTCATGGTCATCATTCCTGTTGATGGAACAATTTTTGTCATGTTTTCCTGGAAAGTCTGATTAAAGATAGTCCCAGGCTCTCCCATGAGGTAGATAATAGCTCAGGACTGTTTCCCACATCCCAAAGACTTGCGGGTTTGTCGGTAGATTGGCCTTTGTAAAATTGCCCCTAGTGTGTAGGGAGTGGATGCAAATTGGGATAACATAGAACTGGTGTGAATGGGTGATTGATGGTTGGCATTGGCTCGATGGGCTAAAGGGCCTGTTTCCATGTTGTATGTTTCAATCTGTAAATCAATTCAATCAATTTTAAAATGTTTCATCCAAGCCCCATTCACTTTTCTAAACCTTAGTTGATACGAGGCTCATCAGACCAACCCTTCGTAAGATAACCCACCCAATCTAGGTACTCATTTGGTAAAGCTTCTCTCCACTCTGTCAAATGCATAGACAACCTTCCTTAGATAAGGAGACCAATACTCCACACATTACTCCAGATGTAGGTTCATCAATTCTCCATATAATTAAAGCATAAATTACTTATTCCATATTCAATTCCCCATCAATGACAATTAATCATTCCTAATGATTTGCATTACCTCCATTTCCAACTATTGTGAGTCATGCAATAATTCTGTAATCTCCTGCCACTTAGATAATCTTCTTTATAATTTTTCTAGCCAAAGTGACCAATGTCATACTTTCTTGACATCTCCCCCACCACCTAATCCCCTGCTATCTTCTGACCCAATTTTTAACTTTCAATCCTCTTGGCCTCAAGCCATCCACTGATGAGAACAGTTTTCCCCACTATTTATCTTATTGGAATCAGCCAACACCATCATTTATCAGCTCCGTAAACATTGGAATCACCTGGGCAATCCTAACCTCATACCGTCAGATGTAAGCACTTTATTCTATCCACCGCACCTGCTTCACCCCACCCTTTCTACAATATGAAACAAATATTTTCTGACCTTCCCACTTCTGCTGAAGAGTCATCACTCAAAATGGGACAGGACAGAAACTGGAAACAGTCCACGATGTCTGTTTCCATACTAATCCCTTCAATCTGGACATAATCCAGAACCATCCATTCCCTGGCAGCCCATTTCAGGCAACCGCCACCCTCTGTGTAAACCGCCACCCACGGCAACGGCAGCTGCACTATGTCTCCATCTCTGAGGAGGGGAGCATTTGAAGTCAGCTCCTGTCTGACTCGGAGAATATTTATATATAAATAATAAATAATAAAAAATCATGATATGGGTCCATAGAGGGGCCATGTCAGCGCAGGTATCCTCAGGGACCTGCGGCAGCACCTATTTTCAGGGCTGCCTACGAATCTCCCTCTCTGTGGAGGGGAGTGCGAGTGGTCAGTGTGTAACTGATTTCAAATTCAAAGTATGTCCGTGGAACATACTGGAGCACATGCATATGGCTCTAAGGAAATTCTCGCAAACGAATGGGTTACTGCCGTGGGCAGAAAAACCAGGAGGGGCCAGAGTTTCCCCTCATGCTACAAGTGCCGGCAGTGAACAGCGCTATCAGGGGTGACATTGGAGGAAATGAAACCAGCGGCCGAATCTCTTCAGGTAAGACTTATCCAACAGATATACCTGGATGAGGAAGCAAAAGTTGACGGACTGATCAAGGTACCAATGCCGAACAAAGCTTCATCATATCGGCGACAACACACTCCACGCCTTAACGGCAGTAGCAGTTCACTGAAACAGGTGGCAGCTCGATAGCTGGGCAAGGCTTTTCAGGCCAAGATCCAAACCGGTCAGGACATATGGAATCCTCATACACTACCGTTCCTACTCTCCAATCAAGGACGGGAATAGAACCCACATAAGGGCTGTTGGGTTTACCACAGACCACAGGTAACCACGGAGGTAGGTGAGTTTGGTTCCTCCTAAACATGGGGTAGTGGACCATTTACAAATTGGTATTTACAAATTTTTGTACAAATGAAAGATAACATGAGATTGGGTCATTATTGCACAGTATGCTAGGATACCAAGCTTGGCTTGGAATTGGGGCCAGAGTTGCCTTTTGAGGCAGGCTCAGAATTATGGCCGCAGTGCCTTCCTAGGTAGGCCCAGTGTTATGGCCAGAGTTGTCTTTGTGAGGCAAGCTCAGTATAATGGCCAGGGTCACCTTTCGAGACAGACCCAGGGAAGCTGGCCAGAGTTGTCAACTCAAGGGGCACGTATTATGGCAGGCGTGGCCTGTTCATTATGAATGATGGAGGATGTCAGTTTAAAATTGATTTAACTAGCATGTGCAACATAGATTCTTCAGTATATGGAACTTCATTACTGTCTAACAAACCGTTTCTTTAGGATCTTTATGGCATGCATCTATTTCAAAGTTGAATACTATTCAGGTCCCATTTACAGGGATCACAGGAGACATTTGGATTTCTGGATGGGGCTATGATAATGGTTATGCATTGCTATGGGCTATTTCAGCTCCCAGGTTATCTACCAAATTACTAAACCGGTGCTGGGACTGCTCAGAGCTTAAAAAACACTTGTTATGGCTTAGCTGGATGATATTCTAAACGCTGTTTTGCTAAAATCAACTGTTTTCAGAAATTGAGGTTCCTCCAGTTAATTAAGATGATACCAACTACAGTTATTAGTTATTCGGTATTACCATTAACTATTCATTATCTGTGACTCCGCCCTGGGGCAAGAGATTGGAATCAATAGAAGCCTGTAACAATCTTGTTATCAAGCAGTCTTCTATACATCAAGTGAAAATTGGCAATATAGCACCTGTATTTCAGCTGTGCAATTGGTAACGGGTCTATGCTTTTACCAGCTGAAGCCACAATGGTGGACGAACAATATTCAGCATTGCTCCAGTAGTTGGTCAACAAATCTTCAGTTATTACTAACTGATGCAAATGCTCTAAGATGCGAAATTATGAATGCCATCTCTAGTTATGGAGACAAATGAGATTTGCATGAATTACCAATTCTTCAGTTGTTGGTATCAACTACCTATAGACACTAGGTGCATACTATGGGTTAAAGGGTTATTGTGCGGATATGCATGCTCAGTTCCACGTTGATACACTGTGGTGGTGGCATTTGTTTGTCACATGGGTGCAATCAAGCCAAAGTATCCTGTCATATTTACCCAACCTTATTTGGCATTGGTGTATCATCACATATAATCAATGACTAGACAGAATGGATGTTGGATCACTAGTATTTTATGACATCATGGCTCTATGGAACACCGAATATCGATATGTTTGCATCCAGGCTCATTCACCGGTTGCAAGACATCTGGCATGACAGTGGCGAGAGATACATTCTCGCTACACAGAGGAATGTTCTTTTATGTCGTTGCTCCATTTTACCTCATCAGTCGGGACTTGCAACAAATTCAGCAAGATCCCGCTTCAGGGGTTTTCGTACTGTCTGACTGGCCTATTTAGCCATGGTTTCCCGCAATGTTGGGAATCATAGTAGAACCGTATATGGGGTTTCTAAACATAAACTTTGCTGGTTCAGCCTGGGACTCGGGGAACCAGCCTCTGCATGATTAATCAATTCATTGCCTTACAGAATCTGAGAAGACAACCCCTGCGGCTCGGGATGTCAGACCGATCCATATATGTGCTCACTGCAGTGTGCAGGGATAGCACCAGCAAAGCAGTACATTTCCTCCTCAGGAGATGGGAAGCGTTTCTGTTTAAATGCTATGTTACATATAAATACGGCACGGACACTGACATCTTAAAGTTCATTTTTCAATGGGCTCTTGACAATAATTAAGTTATAATCCCATCAACTGTGCCAACGTGCTTCTCATCATATTTGCTGCAGCGAGCGGGACCCAGCTCTGTCGGGTCTCACCCTCTGATTCCAGTTTATTAGGATATCTTTACACAAGTTCTCCCAGACCCAAGTACACAGAAGTATGGGATTTATATAATAATATATGGACACACTGATCTGTTTTGTAGTCAATGCCTTCTATGTTCTGTTGTGCTGAAGCAAAGCGGGAATTTCATTGTCCTATCAGGGACACATGACAATAAACTCACTTGAACTTGAACTTGAACTTAACATTGTGTTAACACAACTTTACCAGGGGGCTCCAGCTATCCCTATCATTGGCTTGGCTCTCACAAGGTAGTATCCCTTTGGCGCTGTCCTCAGCGCAATGGGTCCAGTCATTACATAAATTGCGACTGGACAGGATTGTTATACCTGCTAATAATTTAATATTTCGTGTTTACGATCAGTTAAGCAGGGCAGCCAGTGTGTCAGGTCTCAAACTAGTTCTCATGGCATACCCCATGCACCTTCGTTTATGTGTGGTCACACGTTTACAACATTATGTCTAGATCACCTAGAGCCTTAGAGGCTCTCATACTACCTATGTAGTTAGTTACTAAAAACCTCATAAGAAGGTATCAGTTCAGACCACTTCCAGGTGGTTATATGGGGTTCTGGCTCATACAGGAGTAGATACAAATTCTAATTTTCAAATCTCACTCCACCAGGGCTGCTACTACATCAGCAGCAAGGGTTATGTACGGTCCTCTGGACCACATCCTGCCGACTGCAGGATGGTCTAGGGAACGAGTTTTCCAAACATTTTATTTTAACCCATTGCCAGACCAGGGGTATTTGCCAACTCTATTTTCGGTTCTATTTTATAGTATCCCCGGATGAGAGGGGTTACTATTATTATTTGTTCAGTTATCAGCATCAGCATGTTTTAAAACTTTGTCATGTCTGAATGCATTATTAATGTTTACCCTTACCTGTGGTAAACTGAGGCAGTCGTGATTGTGTGGACTCGTTTTTTCCACGACATGAAATCACAGAGCTTTAAAATCTTCACGTAGTCACTCACGTGACTCCGAAGTGAAATAGTAAGATTAAACGAGAACTTACCAGTTTGAAGTTTGATCTTGATTTTATGAGGAGTTATGATCAGCGATTACGTGCCTCCCGCTCCCTCCCTCATATTATCAAGGTCATCTGGTAGTTCCAGTTCTCAATCTTACTATTCTCAGGTCTTTTCCCTTTTCTATGATTTCACACCGCTGCTTTGAAGACTGACACACATGCGGACTGACGTCCCTTCTTCACGTAATCGCTCATCGTAACTCCTCAAAAAATCAAGATCAAACTTCAAACTGGTAAGTTCTCGTTTAATCTTACTATCATTTGACATTTCCACTCTGTGAAAGAAGTTCTGACAGTCTATCATAATTTTATAAACTTCTCTCTGGTTTTGCCTCAGCCTCCAACACTCCAGATGAAATAACTTTCAATTCAACATCAGACATATTAACTCTATTCTACATTCGATTTTCCAGCATCTGCAGTTCCTTCTTAGCTCCATAGATGCTGCCGCACCCGCTGAGTTTCTCCAGCACTTTTGTCTACCTTCGATTTTCCAGCATCTGCAGTTCCTTCTTAAACGTATTAACTCTATTTCTCTATTTTCCAAGATCCTGTGCAACCTTCTGGTTTATATTTTACAAATTTAAGGCCATTTTTAAAACCTACTTCTTTAACCATGTTTTGTGGGGGATACTTTGGATGATAACATGTTTTCAAACTATACAGTGGGATATAAATCAGCTACAGAAATGGGCAGGGAAATGGCAGGTGGAGTTTAGTCCAAGTACGTGTGGGGTGTCGCACTTTGGGAGATCGAATGTAAGGGTAATGTGTACGGTTAACAGCATTGATATGCAGAAGATCTTGGAATCCAGGTACTTTGCTCCCTGAAAGTGTCAGCTTAAGTAGATAGAGTGGTGAAGAAGGTGAATGGTCGGCTTGCCTTCATTGGTTGGCGGATTGAGTATAGGAGTTAGGAATTATGGTTCTATTGCCCCAATGCAGGAAGGATGTGGAAGCTTTGGAGATGGTGCAGATGAGGTTTACCAGAATTATGCCTGGATTAGAGGGTATAAGCTACAAGGAGAGAATGGAGAAACATGCACTGCTTTTTCTGGAACACCAGAGGTTGAGAGAAGACCTGATAGCAGTATATATAATTATGAGAGGTATAGGTATGGGAAACAGTCAAAACCTTTATCCCAGGATGAAAATATTCAAGATGAGAGGCCACAGCTTTAAGGTGAGAGAGGAGAAGCTTAAAGGAGACTTGCAGGGCAAGTCTTTCACACAGAGTGTGGTAGGTGCCTGGAATACATTGCCCATGGTGGTGGTGGAGGCAAATATGATAGTGGCATTTAAAAGCCTTGGAGGCAGCCACATGGATATGCTGGGAATGGAAGAGTATAAACTCCGTGCATTCTCTGAGATCTTGAGTTTCCTCCATTCCAAAGACATATGGGTTGATAGATTAATTTGTAAAATGTCTCCAATGTGTAGGTGAGAGATAGAATCTGAGGAGAGTTATGGAAATAGAGTTATAGAGTCATACAGCACAGGAACAGGTCTTGTCCACACCAAACAAGATGCCCTATCTGCACTGGTCCCACCTGTCTGCATTTGGCCCATATCCTTCTAAATCTTTCCTATCCATGTACCTGTCCAAATGTTTTTTTGAATGTTGTTATAGTATCAGTCTTAACTACCTCTTCTGGCAGCTCGTTCCATATACCCACCACCCTCTGTGAGAAAAGGTTGCTCCTCGGGTTTCTATCAAATATTTCCCCTCTCACCTTAAATCTATGTCCTCTGGTTCTTGATTCCCCGACTCAGGGTAAAAGACACGGTACATTCACTATCTATTCCCTCATGTTTAAGAAGGAACTGCAGATGCTGGAAAATCGAAGGTAGACAAGCATGCTGGAGAAACTCAGCGGGTGAGGCAGCATCTATGGAGCATTTTTGTCTACCATCTATTCCCTCATGATCTTTTACACCTTAAAATGAGGGGAGAATAAAAAGTATTCACGCATGATTGGTATAAAAAATAGTCTGCATGGTCTCAGTGGGCCAAAGGACTGTTTCCGTGCTGTATAATTCTATGAATCTATGAATCTATAAAAATGACGTATTTATATATTGCTTTTTCCCATCATGAAATGTCACACGAATTGTCAAAATATGTACAATATTGTGAAAATTATCCCCAGCTCTAATTTAAGATGTTGAGGTGTAGATCTGCAATAAAATGTGATTCTGATTCAATTACAGTGAAAATATTGTCTAACTTCAACCTGATACAGAATTAAAGCTGAGCAAGATGCTCCCCGGGAGAAATTTTCCCTCCAATTTACTTAAGGGTATATCTGGACCGTCATGCTAAATTTATACTCTTCAAGTCCAATGTCAGTTGGTGCAGAGTTTGAAGTGACACATTACATAGAGACAAGGAATGGGAATCCTTTTAGAGCTTTCCAACATACTACATGCATGAATGAGATGAGAAAGCGAGGTTTGCAATGTGCCAAGAAGCCCAGGTGTAACAACAAGGCTTGAGATATTTTTGGCATTATCCATGACAAGCGAGGCTCTGTGTTTATAGACCCCTCCACGTGTAATTGGCCATGTCAGGGAAAATCTGTTCTCGCTACTTCACAAAACCAGCCGTGACAGAAGTGTACCATCTGGCTTAAGAATAGCCTGTGGACCATGAGTGGATCTGACATGGCTCTTCTTGTAGAAGCAAACCTTCCAGTCTGCTGGCTTTGTCCAAGTGAACTCGGGAATCAGTCCCATCAGCCATGTCAGAACACACACATAACATACAATGGATATGTCATGTGTTTCCAAGTGGACTTCTATCAATCCAGAAAACTAATAGGTTATCAAGATTTTCAAAGCTGCTTTGGATAATGCCACAGTTCTTCACCGTCATAACTTTGCTGTGCATCATTAGTTTAGTTGTGGTGGGAGATTGCAACCTTCACGTGGTCCGCCCTGTTTCAACGAATGCAATCAACCAGGCGTGCACAATCAAATAAGATCATATAGAACAAATTGTCCTACAACTTTAGGCTGTGCACGCCATACGCAAGAAGATTAGTTTAGTTTAGTTTAGTTTAGAGAAACAGGCCCTTCGGCCCCCAAGTCCGCACCAACCAGCGATCCCCACGCATTAACACTGCACACACTAGAAGCAATTTACATTTCTACCAAGCCAATTAACCTACAAACCTGTACATCTTTGGAGTGTGGGAAGCAACCAAAGATCTGGGTCTCTGGTGCTGCAAGCGCTATGAGGCAGCAACCCCACTGCTGTACCACCGTGCAATTTTAAGAATTACCCCCACAACCTCTTCTCTCTTTCCTGGGCTCCCCCTCCCCCATCCAGTGCACACCCACTATTCTACACCCCACCTCCCCCCATCCCTTTCCACCTATGGCTTTACATTTCACTCCTCTCCTTATCTGACACACTTTTGTTTCTTTTTCGCCTCTAGCCTTTGTCACTTACTTCACCCATCTGCCAATCAACCCCTCTTCCTCACCTTTTTCCACCCTATCACTTGCCAGGCTTTGTCACGCCCCTACCTCTCTTCCAGCTTTCTCCCCCCTAGTACAATCAGTCCGTGGAAGGGTCCTGACCTGAAACATTGCATGTCAACTCCTTTCACAGATGACGCCTCACTTGCTGAGTTAGCTTAGCTTAGAAATACCGCGTGGAAACAGGCCCCTCGTCCCATCGGTTCCACGCCGACCATTGCTCACTAGCGTCGGAGAGATCAGTCTGAAGAAGGGTCTTGACCCAAAACGTCACCCATTCCTTCTCTCCAGAGATGCTGCCTGTCCCGCTGAGTTACTCCAGCATTTTGTGTCTACCATTGATCACTAGCGGAAAATTACAGAAGCCAATTAATTTACAAACCTGCACAACTTTGGAAATGTGCGAGGAAACCACAGCAAACAGGTAGAACGTACAGAAAATAGTTAAACAGGTAGAACGTACAAACTCCACACAGACAGCACCCGTAGTCAGGATCAAACCTGGTCTCTGGCGTTCTGAGGGAGCAGCTCTACCGCTACGCCACTGTGTCATAGAAACATAGAAACATAGAAATTAGGTGCAGGAGTAGGCCATTCGGCCCTTCGAGCCTGCACCGCCATTCAATATGATCATGGCTGATCATCCAACTCAGTATCCCATACCTGCCTTCTCTCCATACCCTCTGATCCCTTTAGCCACAAGGGCCACATCTAACTCCCTCTTAAATATAGCCAATGAACTGGCCTCGACTACCCTCTGTGGCAGAGAGTTCCAGAGATTCACCACTCTCTGTGTGAAAAAAGTTCTTCTCATCTCGGTTTTAAAGGATTTCCCCCTTATCCTTAAGCTGTGACCCCTTGTCCTGGACTTCCCCAACATCGGGAGCAATCTTCCTGCATCTAGCCTGTCCAACCCCTTAAGAATTTTGTAAGTTTCTATAAGATCCCCTCTCAATCTCCTAAATTCTAGAGAGTATAAACCAAGTCTATCCAGTCTTTCTTCATAAGACAGTCCTGACATCCCAGGAATCAGTCTGGTGAACCTTCTCTGCACTCCCTCTATGGCAATAATGTCCTTCCTCAGATTTGGAGACCAAAACTGTATGCAATACTCCAGGTGTGGTCTCACCAAGACCCTGTACAACTGCAGTAGAACCTCCCTGCTCCTATACTCAAATCCTTTTGCTATGAAAGCTAACATACCATTCGCTTTCTTCACTGCCTGCTGCACCTGCATGCCTACTTTCAATAACTGGTGTACCATGACACCCAGGTCTCGCTGCATCTCCCCTTTTCCTAGTCGGCCACCATTTAGATAATAGTCTGCTTTCCTGTTTTTGCCACCAAAATGGATAACCTCACATTTATCCACATTATACTGCATCTGCCAAACATTTGCCCACTCAACCAGCCTATCCAAGTCACCTTGCAGTCTCCTAGCATCCTCCTCACAGCTAACACTGCCCCCCAGCTTAGTGTCATCCGCAAACTTGGAGATATTGCCTTCAATTCCCTCATCCAGATCATTAATATATATTGTAAATAGCTGGGGTCCCAGCACTGAGCCTTGCGGTACCCAACTAGTTGCGGTAGCCCACGTGTCACCCTAATGTTACTCCAGCACTTCATGCTTCAGTGTGGATCTGGTGGAAACCCAGGTCACCATCATTGACAAGGTTTTCTCTGTGACCTGAATATGATATGGTGCATAGTGGAAGCAGCTTTGAGAAATAACTACCTTTTACCAATAACACATGGAGAGAAGGACCAATTAACCACATTGATTGCTACCCTGTTGTAATGCACTATGCCATTCAATTTTAATTAAAAAAGGATCATGTCAAATTGGGGATTTACTGTGAGTTCCCCAAAGTCTGCAGTTTTATTTCTAGCTTCTCCATATGTCTGACGTGGTGAACCACCGAGGAATTTAAACATGTGCAGTGGTTGCCAACAGAAACATTCCTTTAAAATGTATCTCCAGCCTGCTTTGTTGTTCATTAAAGATGACCGGCCTTCTAATGGTGTTGTTAACGCATTAGATTAGAGTGATTCACTCGAGCTGCATTTATTTCTTGATCATTTCATCGCATCCCATATGAAACTGTCCCTCTGCCATGTTCAACCAGTGATTGTTTCCCTGATTCTGAAGAAGGGTTCCAACCTGAAACATTGCATATCCATGTTCTCCAGTGATGGTCACAAAATGCTGGAGTCACTCAGCGGGACAGACAGCATCTCTGGGTAGAAGGAATGGGTGACATTTCAGGTCGAGACCCTTCTTCAGACTGAGTCAGGGGAGAGGGAGATACAAAGATAAGGAAGTGTAAGGTGTGAAAATGAGACAAAGGAAATGGAGATCAAGGAAAATGTAGAATAGATCATTGTTAGCTAGGCGAAGGTAACAACAAAGCAAACAGAGATAAAGTGAACAAATGTTCTGCATTTTCCTTGATCTTTGTTTTGTTTTCACACCCTTTGTTTTGTTTTCACACCTTGCACTTCTTTATCTCTGTATCTCCCTCTCCCCTGACTCAGTCTGAAGAAGGGTCTTGACCTGAAATCCCCCATTCCTTCTATCCAGAGATGCTGCCTGTCCTGCTGAGTTACTCCAGCATTTTGTGTCTATCTTCGATTTAATCCAGCATCTGCAGTTCCTTCCTACAAATTTCTCCAGAGATGTTGCCTGGCCTGCTGTGTTACTCCAGCACTTTGTGTCTTTTGTTGGAAATAAAATTGGTCACTGTGTTTAGCGTCAAATGGAAAATTCTGCAAAGCTAAAATTCATTTACAGAAGCAAACATTTTTAGATCTCATGCGCCAGACAGCATCTGTGTTTGTCTAACTACAACAATTTTTATGAAGTCCAGTATACTCTCTACGATTGGTAATTCAAAGTCATTCATTTGTGTGACATAAATAAAAAGATGTAATGCAGTTGTGGTAATTTAGTGCTTCAAATATGAATTAACCAGAGACAGTTTTACAAATAAATCACAGAAGAGTAGATACTGAATGAACTTTGCTTTGTTGCTCTCTTAAACATGCTCTCTTCCCACTTAGTTTTTCTGTTAGAATTTGATTTTAGAAGCTCTCGCAGCAAAGATTAAAAATAATTGTTTGGAAAAAATCAATGCATGGGAACAATTTACAAACTCTAATTGTGTTTCCCTCAATATAATTTCCTTTCGTCTATTCACCATTTAAATGATTGTTGGCAAATACATTATTTAACTTGACTTTTACTGCTGCAATCACAAAAGTTAAAGAAGCATTTCGAAAAATAATGTTTAGGAGAAAGACAATTAGAGCCTGTAAGTTATTTCCTGGTTATTGGTTTGTTACTGAATAATCTTTTTGTAAGGACAATTTTTTAAAATTGGGATTGGGAAATAGGCAAGAAACTGGTTTCAAAATGGAGGCTGATCGTTCCGATGCAATTCATTGAACGGTTATAATATTAATTTTGTTTGCCTGGAAAGTACTTGACAATTCAAAATTCCCATGTGGCAGAAAGCACTGGTAATAGTAGAGAAAGTTCAATGTGTACACAATAAACTGTAAATGCTGGAATCTTGAGCAGAAAACAAAGTGCTGGATGAACTCGATGGCCAGGAAGTGGACAGATGACGTTTCGGGTCTTGGCCCTTCTTCAGTCTGACGGGAGGACTAATGGAGGAAACATTATAACCAATTCTAACTGGTCAGTCTGAAGAAAGATCCCAACATATAACGTTGTCCGTCCATTCCCTCCACAGATGCCGACTGATCCGCTGAATTTGTTGAAATGATTCTTTCCAGATAAGCAAGAAAGACATTATTATTATATAGCATAAATTCACAATTGCATAAGGAACATGCCACAACTGATGCAGTAAATGAAGAGCTACCAGCCAAAGTTGACATCCTAAAAAAGTCACGTCGGTAAAAGTATTGATTTTCTTTAATTCCATTTTGTATCATACACCTAGTCTGTCATGAACACTAGATGGCTACTGAGTTCCAATATCTACTTAGACCAAGTACTCTACCTCCTCCCTCCCCACCCTATGTTCTCTAGATGCAAAGATAGCCTAATGGCTTTTGGAATCCTGCAGATTTTTGATTTTCAGATTAAAGCCTACCAATTAAGGCACAGCAGAACTGTAGGTTCTGGTAGAGGCAGTGTCCAAGATAGATATCGCACAGGTGAAAACTGTGGATGGAACTATGGCAAAGATTCAAAGGGGGAAATGGAGAAGAGAGAAACAGAGTTTAAGAAGAAGGGAAAAGAAGATCTGAATGCAAGGCAATGTAAAACTCAAGGCAAGTCAATGAAGAAGTTTGCAGAAACAACACTAACGAGCATAAAAACAAGCTACAAGGGGTAGCTCAGGCAGTGTGTCTTGAACTATACATTATTCCCTTTATCCTGTATTTGTACACTGTAGACGGCTCAATTGTAATCATGTATAGTCTTTCCGCTGATTGGATAGCATGCATAAAAGCTTTTCACTGTACCTTGGTACACGTGAAAATAAAATAAACTAAACTAAGCAGCCATAGCCTAGCTATGTGTTTGATGATGTGTGTGAAAGGAGGGTCTGAAGTCTGAAGAAGGCTCTCGACCGAAACGTAAGTCTGCAGAAAGGTCTCGACCTAAAACGTCACTCATTCCTTCTCTCCAGAGAAGCTGCCTGTCCCACTGAGTTACTCCAGCTTTTTGTGTCTATCTTATGTGTTAGATGAGCTGAATTAGCTCTTTCTATGCTACCACCTATATTTCTACAGAAATAATATGTAGGTACTGGACAAAGAGTCAAGTGTTTTATTGTCATGTGTCCCAGACAGAACAATGAATTTTTAATATATATATATATATATATATATATATATATATATATATATATATATATATATATATATATATATATATATATATGTGTGTGTGTGTACTTGTGGGTATGTGTTTACAGTGTACTATGTTTACATTTTCTGTTGTGCTGCAACAAGTAAGAATTTCATTGTTCTGTCTGGGACAGTGTATTCAGACCCATCACTTTTTCCACATTTTGTTACGTTACAGACTTATTTTAAAATGGATTCAATTCATTTTTTATTATCAATCTACACACAATACCCCAGAATGAAGAAGCGAAAACAGGTGTTTAGAAATTTTTGCAAAGTAATTAAAAATAAATAACTGAAATATCACATTTACATAAGTATTCAGACCCTTTGCTATGACACTCAAAATTGAACTTGGGTTCATCCTGTTTCCATTGATTATCCTTGAGATGTTTCGACAACTTGATTGGAGTCCACCAGTGGTAAATTAAATTGTTTGGACATGATTTGGAAAGGCACACACCTGTCTATATAAGGTCCCACAGTTGACAGTGCATGGAGAGGGGTAGGGCCGCCCAGCAGCCGTCGGCCTCGGAGTGAGCCTCAGCTCCATGGCCTCGCATCCTCGGTGCTTCAGACCCCGAGTACAGGGGGGGGGGGGGAGGGTGGAACGGGCGGGCGGGCCTGATCCCGAGTGATCCTGCGGGCCGCCAGCAAGGACGGTGAAAACCAGCAGGGGAACAGCCGATCTGCGGCTTCCGCCAGCGTGACAAAGCCGGGCCGGGGAGGGGGAGAAAGTGGAGGAAGCCGGGTGGCAGCTGAGCGCGTGGGCGGCTCTGAGCGAGCAGGGGGTTGGAGCGGGCGGGCATAGGAGTCCAGATGCGGGAAGCGTGGCGCGAGCGTACTTGGAGCGGGGGGGGGGGGGGATTGGAGGAGAGACGGGCTGCCAAATGAAGAGAGAGAAGCGGCTTGGATTGGTCGGCATGTGGGCATTGTGACGTCAGCAGCTGGTAAGAGCCATTTAGATTTTTAAAATTGTGTTTTGTTTGAGTTTTGTGATCAATCTGGGGAAATAATTGACCAGGGAGTGGATGTGCGAATGTAAAAGTAAAATCACTAGCGAAATGGTAAAAATGTCGGCGTTTTTGCGTCTGGTTTTCACGGAGTAACGAATCAAAGGCAAAATGCCGTACACCCACACACACACACACACAGAGTTGTAAAAGTATATAGATAGATTGATCGATAGATGAAGGAGGATGTAGATCAATCACTATTACTGATTTGATCCTTGTCTGGTTTTGCTATTGCTGACCCGATCCGCAATCCATGTCGGGTTTCCACCATGCCATCTTGTGGAATGCGAGCAGCCATGCTTTCAGTTTAATCTACGACTTTGAGCCTACAATACCTATGTATATGGTTCCTGTATGTATCCTTATTAAAGTGCTTATTATGAAGTTTTATGACTCGGTGTCAATAGTACTTTAGACAATGATTGCCAGATTCCCTCATCTCTGTAAAAATACATTTCTACGTACTTCATTTTCATTGAGCGGCCTGTATTTTGCTTGCTCCCTCCACCTCTGGCATTGCACCGTGGTAACGTACTATCTCCGACGCTTTCCAAAGCACGGGTCATAAATCACTGCTGGGTGAAGGTGCTGTGGCTCGTTCTTGTGAAGAAAGGAAAAGATGACAGCAATGAATGGGCAACATTTGTTAACCACAGTTAATTTGGGCCTCCAGCTCTCACTTTGTAATATTTGGTTATACATTAAGTAGGAAGTGCCAACACAAGTCTGTAGGGCTCTACCTGCTCTCACTGGGGATGGGTGGATGCTACTCTGAAGGTATAGGATACATCCAGACTTCATGGCTGTTACCATATGTGTTTGTACTGCAACTCTTTCCAAATATGCCAGTGAGACATTTTCATTCATTTCACACCTAACATTTATAAAAATGACAGTGAAAACGTTTACATCCTGAACGTCATTTTCCTCTGTAACATATTTAAAAAGTAACTTGGGATATTAGCAATATTTTTAACCATGAAGTATAATGTGTACAGTTTAAAAATCTCCATATAAATCAGTCTTATTCTTGGCTTGTATGTCCTGGAATTATTTCTTTTAAACTCAAGAGTGTAAAATTTACACAGCATGTGTGCCCTTTAAACTTTTACTTTTAACTGAAACAACTTCAAAGAGAGAATAAATCTTTGATTTCTTCACTCTTATATACAGGTGCAACGTGTAATGTTTGAGAACAGAAAATAATGCAGAAAGTACAGATGTTATGTAAAATGGCTGGCACACAACACCATTCAGGGCCAATGTGTTCATTCATTCTTAAGTTGTTTAATTCTCAGAGCAAACCTTTTAATGTCGCCCTTTCCCTTGACTCCATGATAAAAAGGGCCTGCACTGGCCTGTTTACTCAGAGTGCAAACTTATTAAGCCACTGATGTCAGATTAAGGGAAGAAAGGGGAGAAATCAAGGACACTGAGCTGCACATAAAAGGGAATCGCTAGCAACCAATCTGTTCTACTTCCAACCATTTGCACTTTATGAATAAGGGTCAATGTGGTATTGGAACCCAAACGTTAATGTTCTTATGTGCTTAAGCTACTTTATAGGCTGAATAAGTGATGGCGATCTACAGGCAACCAGCCTAACCAATGAAGCACGGAAAGGCTGCAGTTTTGCAAAGGGCAATGCTGCCATAGCTCCATTGTGAATTATTAACAGTTATTGAAATGAGTCAATAGTGTAAATTGATCGATATTTTTAAACTTCACTCATTTCAGTGTTAGTAACACTGCTCAGTTAATTTGCTTTTAAACCAGTGAAACAGCAGCATGTTTCATTTGGTTCCATTTCTCTTCAACTAACTTATAAATTAAAGCTATTTGCTCCAGCTTGCCTGTGCATTTGTCCAATCCATTTGGGTTTCAATAAAAAGAGATTAAACGTATTCCTGTCTTTTATCCAGCCAGCTAATGTCTTTTAAATCTCCACAATTTAACAAATTGAACTAATTTAAAGTGCTTCCAAATGCAACATCTGTAGGCTGACGTTAGTCCCTGTCTTTCTTGGGCTTTTGGAGCTGCTCTCCTTTGCACTGATCTCTGAATAGTCATGTCTGTCAGAAGCCCTATCAGCCATTATCATTCTAATTTTACTGCCTTTCTCGGTCCCTAATCTAATTTGCAATGATGCTCAAGCATTTTGCAAGCCTACAGCACTTTCTTCAGAATTTCAACAAGAGCATTAAACCCCCAATTTACATTAATGAAGTGCACATTTAATTAGGGGAGAGGGTAAACGGAGGGCTCTTCAAGAGCAGTTGTGTGATATGATAGGCACTTGAAAAACTAAGAAGATGCATCTGATTAAGGACTTCCATTCAAACACCCAGGCTTCATCTCATTTTGCTGCTTTCTCTATTACGTGAGTGCAAGATAAACTCAAATTTACTGGACGACTCAAAAGCCATTGAACGAGACCAACACAATTACCTTTTATCGGACAGTTTGTGGGGGTTCCGGTTACTGCCTGGAGCAGAATTAATCTGTGTGGTAATTTAGGTGGAAGCCGTCCGAAACTCATGCACTAAACAGAAAATAACTCATAATCCACAGCACCTTGTGAACGGTTGAATGCTTTGCAAAACTAGTTCCGTTGGCTTATTATCAATGGCAAGAATTTACAGAAAAACCTTCATTAACCATAAACCAATTTCTACAACCGGTTACTTTCTGAATCGTAAAAAAAACAACTGAGATTAGCACAACATCCAGCTTCCAATTTGTATTATAGTATCGCTAATTCTGTCAGATTCAACTTCTGTAACACAGCATGGTACATTCCCTCGTTCAAGTTGTCCTGTATGTACTCTGATGTTAATGCAACAAAAACCATTAGAATCACGTGATGTTATATTCCAGTTACAGTGGGGTTAAAATTCAAATGTATGGAAGCACATCAAGTTTACAGAATAGAAATGAGTCATTCAGCCCATCTCCTGCCCTATTCCATCTGACCCAGCCATCAGCAGATCCTTCTTCCCTGTGGCTGTCAAATTTTACAACTGGGGTAGACTGAGACTGGGACTGAGACAGACTATTCCCCCCCCCACCCCCCCACCCACCTCTCCCCAATCTTTGCACATCCCCCAAGCCTTTCCACTCATCATGTACTTTGTGTTTTTTATGACTGTTGGCAGATCGATTTCCCTCCTGGCATAAATAAAGTTCTATTGTATCGTATCGTAAAACATTCAGTTCCTAGGCTCCTGTTTCATAAAGTCATAACGTCGTACAGCATGGAAGCCTTTCAGTCCCATTCTTTCTTACTGACTGAGATGCCTCCTGCATTTGGCTTAACTCTACTGTATTCCTTTCCTACCTGACAGAGACATAAAACCTGCACATGCTGGAATCTGGAGAAAAGAACAAACTGCTGGAGGAACTCAGTGGGTCGAGCAGCATCTGTGGGGGGAGAGGAATTGTCAATGGTTTGGGTCGAGACCCTGCATCAGGACTTACAGTTGGGAGGGCAGATAGTTTGTATAAAGAGAAGAGAGGAGGGGTGAGAGAGGAGGAATCTCAGTTTTTACCCATCCAAAGGCATTTTAAATGCTTTGACTGAACCTACCACTATCGCCTCTTCAGGCAGCTCATTTAATATATCCCCCACCCTCTGTATGAGAAACCCAGATCTCCTTAAAATATTTCCCTTCTCACCTTAAACCTGTATCCTCTAGTTTCAGACTCACCTACCATTGGAAAAAGGCTGTGACTAGTTAAACTGTGCCTTTCATAATTTTATGGATGTTTATAAAGACACCTCTTAGCATATTGCACTCCAGTGAGAATAATCCCAGCCTAGGCAACACCTCCTTGTAACTAAAGGGCCTGTCCCTCTTGGGCGTTATTTCCACGTCATTTACGCGACATAATTTACACGTCACGACGCGTGCGTGACGCGTAAATAATGTTGCGTCGTGCATCGTGACGCGTAAATTATGTCGCGTAAATGACATGCGTAACGCGCGCATGGCATGCATTACGCTCGCGTGGTGAGACGTGGTGGCGTAGGCAGTGACACGCGGTCGCACGCGGCGCCCCAGGATTTTGGGATTCACAAAATCTTCGCGCACCACCTGCGTGAAGCACAAATGACGCCCAAGTGGGACAGGCCCTTAAAGCCCTCAGTCCAAGCAACATCCTGGTGAATCTCTTCTGCACTCATACTTGTGTTACCACATTCTTTCTATCATGTGGTGACCAGAACTGCACACAATATTCCATGTGAGATCTAACCAAATTTATATTAAAGTTTACACAGGATGTGCCCCCATTAAGATGAATTCCAGCATTGCCAATTTTTGACCTTCCAATGTCATGTCATGACAACGGACGACATAATTTCACCAATAAAACTGTCACCTTCTTATGCATCATGTTGCACATAAAATAGAAATGTAGGAAACTTCAAGAATTAACTACTTATATTATATTCATGCACATTATTGAAGAAAGAGACAGCTATCTATGCAGGTTATGCTTCTTGCATGGATCATTGCCTTCATAGTAGTTTGCTTAAATGCACGTTGACAAATTATTATATTTTAATGCAGATTATTATTTCTGTTTTTGTTACAATAACTTTTAATAACTGGGATGTGTACTCCTGAATTCCAATTTGGATTAGCAAGAAAATTCTCACAACCAAGTCAAATCATACATTGTTGAAGCACAAAAATATTGCAAGTTGTTTGCTCTAAATAGAATGACATCAAAACAAGGTACAAGCTTTTCATGAGGTTTTGAGATAAAGAAGGTGAAATTACTCTTTAGTTAGAGTCATAGAGGCATAGAGTGATACAGTGTAGAAACAGGCCCTTTGGCCCAACTTGCCCACACCGGCTAATATGTCCTAGCTCCACTAGTCCCACCTGCCCGAATTTGGTCCATTTCCCTCCAAACCTGTCCTATCCACGTACCTGTCTAACTGTTTCTTTAAGTGTTGGGTTAGTCCCTGCCTCAACTACCTCCTCTGGCAGCTTGGTCCATGCACACACCACCCTTTGTGTGAAAAAGTTACCCCTCAGATTCCTATTAAATCTTTTCCCCTTTACCTTAAACCTATGTCCTCTGGTCCTCGATTCACCTGCTCTGGGCAAGAGACTCTGTGCATCTACCTGATCTATTCCTCTCATGATTTTATAATATACAAGTAGAGTGATTTTGTAGAATGAATTGGGTGGTAATGAATTGTCTCATTTATATTCATTTATATTCCAAAGTTTGAATGGTCATAGCATTAGATGCAGATTTCTTCAGCAACTACTAAGGTTATGTTATAATTACGGATCTCCTTGCACACTTATTAGAAAGCTACTGACAAATGGGATCTGTGTAAATACTGACTACTGGTTAGAATAGGGTGTCCCCTTACAAACAAAATTGTGTGTCTTGGTTGGGATTCTTAGGATGCGGTTCCCTTCAGTGCTTTGCCAAACATTCTTTTTTCTCAGTTAGTAGTGGAGGCATTGACTCATTTCAAATAGATACACTGTATTTATTATTCTGCTCCTGGTATAGAATGGCATAATCCCATGATTCTTACATTTATTACCATATTAAATAGCTGTCAGATTATTTTCGTATAGGATCCGCTAACAATTAAAGATTTTTTATGTTTTTTATTACTGTTTATTATATTGATTCTCAGTTATTTATTATTATGTATGTAATATGATGATGTTACCTGAGCATTAAATGTTCAAATGAAATTCATAAGCATTTCTATTTTAATTGGTGCATTCATAAACATAAAAAAGACAATTTTTTATTAGTTTAGTTCAGTTTTTTAATTTATTGTCATATTTGCTGAGGTACAGTGAAAAGCTTTGTTCCCTGCTATTCAGCCACTGGAAAGACTATGCATGATTACAATCGAGCCACCCACAGTGTACAGATACAGTGGACAGATATTAAGTCTAATATACGAAAGAACTGCCAAAAGAATAATAGGATCACCACCAGATATTTCTGTGCAATTTCTCATCATTATTCTTCTTAAAAGTTTAATGATACAAAGTCCAGTGTATTAATAAATATTTTGTCTTTCCTTCTGTAATTCTCCATTTTATTTGCAGTTCAACAAGGTCCTTAGTGCCATTTCATATGTGAACACCATTCCCTGAGTCTGAAGAAGGGTCCCGCATAATTGTCGCCCATCCATTTGCACCACAAATATTGCCTGACCCTCTGAGTCCATCCAGTACTTTGTGTTTTGCCCATATATTAAAAGGCAGCTAACATTTTCCCTGAAAAATGTCAAAACTCTGCAAAAAAAAAAAAGTAGAAATCTAATATCGCGAAGGCTGACACACCGTCTGATTCCATGTTTGATCTATTTTAACACCTTTTAACACCAGGGTGGCACAGTGGCTGCTGCAGACACAGTAGAGTTGCTGCCTTATAGCGTCAGAGACCTGGGTTTGATCCTGACTATGGGTGGCTGGCTGTGTGGGATTTGTACTTTTTCCCTGTGACTGTGTGGGATTTCTCCGGATGCTTCGGTTTCCTCCCATACTCCAAAGACGTACAGGTTTGTAGGTTCATTAGCTTCGGTAAAAATTGTAAATTGTCCCTTGTGTGTAGGATAGTGCGAGTGGACGAGGCGATTGCTGATCGGCACGGCCTCGGTGGGCTAAAGGGCCTGTTTCCGTGCTGTATCTCTAAACTAAACGAAACTTGACATAAAACACGGTTCTCTCTCTCACAGAGACATACCAGCCATTCCCAATATTAATATTTTTTCTCTTTCTACATCTGCTTTTTGTGCACTCCTCATGAAGGCACAGAGAATGAAATCTCTGCTGTACATTTATAAAGGAATTAAGTACAACCTACATGCACACTAATGCAAAGAAGTTGCCGCTAATTGAGGTAATACAGTTAAAGGCATTGGAGTTCATTGCTGTAAACTCACCAAAGAGCTCTGAATGATACCATCTTTTACTTGTGTCCCCCATGCAAACAGCCTCGAATCATTAAAGATAACCTTTACGGAAAAAAAACCAGTCCATTTATCTGGGAGGAGGAGTAGAGGAGAGGACAAAGATTTATTCAGGAGATCACAGTGAGAATCACAATCTGGAAAACTAGTGAAGAAGTCCCCCCGAACAATAATGGTGGAATTAACCAAAAAAAAGAGAAAGATATAAATTCATTTATTTGCTCTTTTCTGACCCTTGCTTTTATTCCCTGCCTGCACTAGCCACCCAGGGAAAAATACAATGCTTATCCCTGTCACAATATTGAGAAAAATTGAAACATGGAAGAAAGACCACCAGATGCTTTATTGTCTTATGGCTTTCCAGATAATTACCCATGAATAAAGCTTCTCCGCATGGTTTCATTGCACTGAATGAACTTGGATATTGCTGCACAGCACTATGTTTTATAATTCTTGCCTCGCTATTATGCACTTTTGCTGAGCGCCAGCTACTATATCAGTGAGGACCGGTATAAGTCTGCCAGCTGAGATGCAGCAATGCAAAGTTAACTATGTGTGACAGATGTCCATGAAATTGTTTAACATACACTGGACAAAGCTGTCCCATGTCAGTCAATGGCTTCCTGCTGGGATCTAATCCCATACCACCCTCCCCCAACACAACCCCAGCCAAACTGCTAATAATATATTCCAACTGCATGGGGTTTAAAGGACGCTGGTTTAATGAATATCAGGCTTAATCTGAAACCTCAGATTTGTGATCGAGAGATGACGATGGAACTGGAGCGTTAAATGGCCAACTGAAAGGCAGCTCTTCTGTGTAGAAGAAGCTTTATTGGGATTGTAAAACTGTTGACTCCTAAAGGCAGCACAATGAAGCTGCTGGCTACAATTAATTCCTGGAGTGTAATGTGGGTGGCCGGATAAACATTTCGCTGATGTTTCATTCCCACCCCTTTGACTACGACCCTGGTCAGGCAACTTTTATACCCATGACAGCTTCATGAAGCACAAAACATGGAGCGATACATGGCATGAAATTGGCAACAATGCCTAGCAAAAGGGGGAACAATTCTCAGGCAGGATGTGATCACAATATGCCTGATTTGATCTGGAAACAGATGCAGGCACCAGGTATTGTCCAAGTGACTGAAAAGACATGACCCTCAGAGTACTGGAGACAAGAAGGCACTTCAAAAGCATTGGGGGGGAGGGGAGAAGGGGCGAAACCAATGAATAAATCAGGGCATTAAAAAAAAGGAGGAATATGCTAAAGAGGACTTCACAAAAAAGGCAGCTCAAAGCAAAGCCCTACTGCTGCTGCAGCTGAACACAGTTCAGACAAAAGGTTGTCACCAGATGGGAGCTTGGCTAAAGAAACCAAGTGTTCTTCAGTTAAGAATTGCTATTTGTTTAGCCTGCTTCAGCAGGTGTCCTTAGAGGGACAATCCAGCAGGTTAAGTGGTTTTGTGGCCGTTTGATAAAGGTCACCCTGTGTTTCAGTTACTTGTTTTTAATTGTAATCGCTTGAGATACACAAGTATTTATAATACTGCCCCTTCAACCCAATTTCATTTTTTTTGCATTACAAGACTGTCTCTTTCCAGAAATAAACTTTATTAAGCTACATCTTTACATTCAATATATTTTTGCCCATTTACCACTCAGGGTTTCATGATCCTAAATGCTTTACTAATAGCAGCGGTGCGGCTCAGTGCTGCAGCAGTTGTTGCTGCCTTACAGCACCAGAGATCCGGGTTTGATCCTGGCTACAGGTGCTCTCTGTGTGGAGTTTGTATGTTCTTCCTGTGACTCGTGGGATTTCTCTGGGTTCTCCGGTTTCCCCCCATGCTCCAAAGACATACAGGTTTGTAGGTTAATTGGCTTCTGTAAATTGTCCCTTGTGTGTAGGATAGAACAGGGTATGGGTGATCAATGGTTGGCATGGACTCGGTGGGCCAAAGGGCCTATTTCAATGCTATTTCACTAAACTAAACTAAACTAAACTAAACTAAACTAAATTAAACTAAACTAAACTAGTGTACGGGTAATCATTGGTTGGTGTGGACTCAGTGGGCCGAAGAGCCTGTTTCCATGTTGTATCACTAAACTAAACTAAACTATGCATTGGGGTAGTTAGCAGGACACAGTGAAATATATACATATATATTTCAATGTAAAAATTCCAAAGCTCTTGCATTCCCAACGGTTCCCAAAAAGGATATCATCATCTGATTTGCACTCAGAGGTGTTCATTAATATGAAGTTCTGGAATATTCCTCAGAAACATGGATTAAATCGGCTTGACAAGATTAATGCTTATCTATTTTTCCATATTTTCATTCAAGTGTGCTCATTGATGAAAATAGATCGTTTTAAATTTTATTTTAGTTTAGAGATACAGCGTGGAAACAGGCCCTTCGGCCCACCGAGTCAGCGCCGACCAGCGATTCCCGTAAACTAGCACTATCCTACACAGACTAGGGACAATTTACAATTTTACCAAAGCCAATTAAGCTACAAACCTGGAAGTCTTTCAAGTGTGGGAGGAAACTGGAACACCCAGAGAAAACCCACACAGGCTACGGAGAGAATGTACAGACAGCATCCATGGTCAGAATCAAACTTGGGTATCTGACACTGTAAAGCAGCAACTCTACCACTGTGCATCCGTGCTGCCCTAAAATACTGCTGTCATTTTTGCACATCAAGTAGTCACAACAACAACTCGTGAAAGGACATACAAGGAACTGAAAAAGACACAGAGTGCTGGAGTAACTCAACGGGTCAGGCAGCATCTCTGGAGAACATGAATAATAATAATAATAATTCATTTTATTTACTGGCGCCTTTCTAAAACCCAAGGACACCTTACAACGCATAGAATCACAAAAATACAAAACACATAATCGGAGTAAATTAAGTGGTGTTTAGGACCGGACCCTTATCGACCTGAAACTATTCTTGAGATCTTGATTGAAAGATAAATAGAGGAATACATCCCTTTTCTTTCAAAACGTTTCTGGCAACTACATATCCAATGGAGAGAACTTGGCAAGATTTTACATCTCATCTAAAAGAAGGGATTTCTGACATGGAAGCATCTTTTCAGCAGCAGTGTGGCTCAATTGGGCTGCTTAACCTCTGAAATTGAATCCACACATGATGCAGAGGAACAGCAACAATCAATAATGGATACTTGAGCCAGAACAATGATATTAGTATGAGCATAGATCATAGGACAGTACAGTACAGAAATAGGCCCACTCAGCCCACTATGTCCATGCAGAACATGATGCCAATATAAGCTATTCTCAATGCATGAGACCCATATCCCTCCCTTCCCTGCATATCCATGTTTAGTTTAGTTTACAGATACAGCATGGAAACTGGCCATTTGGCCCACCGAATCCATGCCGATCATCAATCATCCATACAATAGTCCTATCCTACACAGTAGGGACAATTTAGTTTTTAAAAAAAGGCTTAATAGATTTATTAGGCACCTGAGGGGCAACCTTTTTACACAAGGGGTGGGAGGTATATGGAACAAGCTGCAGGAGGAGGTAGTTGAGGCAGGTTTGTAGGCTAATGGGATCATTGTTAATTGTCCCTTGTGTGTAGGATAGTGCTAATGCACATGGAGTGCTGGTTGGTGCCGACTTGGGAGGCTGTAGGGCCTGTTTCCGCATTGTATCTTGAAACTAAACTAAACTTAGTCCCTCAGAACCATGGTATGGCAGTTTAAAAGGCACTACATCTAAATTGTTGGTATACTGCAGTAATGAATGTATTGTATAATCCGAACTAAACAAATGAATTAACTCCACTTTGTTATCTAACATGACCGTGTAAAACTCCTTACCACAATACAATTGGAACTTGCTTCCCTCTGTTAGATTCTTGCCAAATTTGATACAGCAGTTAAAATAAATGAAAGGGTAAAATGATTAAGTGAATAAAATTAACTGGAAAATCATTATTCATTTAACTGTTTTACACTGGAGTCCTTTATCCATTTAACCTTGCATTCTGTTCTTGTTACATTCAATCTCTGGTCTGCCCTGTGTTAAATAATCTAAGGACTCTGCGCTGATTTCAGTGAGATGAAAATCGGACATGTTCTACCATAGGTGTGATCTGCCCAAATAAAACCTGAAACGCCGGAAATACTCAGAGTGTGTACAGAGGGAGAATCAGAGTTCATATTTCTGGTCACTGGCTTTCCATTCTCCACCTCTCCCTGAGGCCGCACTACATCACTTTACCTCACAATTGTCCTGGTCTACAATTCCACCTTCCACGTTCAGGCCATTTTCAGCTACTAACTGATCACAAACTCCGAGAACTCTTGGATATTCATGAATGTCAGCATTGTTTTTCTCCTTTACTTTCTTCTGGCCTATCCCTCTTTCCAATCTCAACCTTTGACATGCTTATTCTGATGATTCTGCCTTATCCCTCTTCAACCCTGAACAATCAGGGTACTGTATCCACTGCAGCTTGTTCACATACAACACACACACAAATGGACCTTGATTAAAAAAAAAACGTATGTACACATCTTTCATGCACAGACACAGGCTATTCAAACATAATCAGGATGTTATCTTGCAAATAACCTTATCAAAACTTTAAATACCACGACAAGTGACTGTAATGAATAGAAAAAATGATACACTATTCTTCCTTTTTAGAGTGAATATAAGTTGAGGAATGACAAATGGTCAAAGAAAGGAACTGCAGTTGCTGGAATCCGAAACAAGAACAGAAATGCTGGAAGAACTCAGCCAGTTAAAATTGTCTCCTGATAGGCAAAGCCTTCACCTCTTTCCAAAGAAAGTAATCAAGCTATTTGAGGGCCAGAGTGACTGATCGATACTGCAACCACCATCCTAAAAATACAATCCTTCCACCACAGGCCCACCCTGGTTACATGCGTGCTGTCTACAGAATTGACTGCAATTAATTAGCTAAGCTACTATCACAAGCCTGCAATCTGTACATACAAGACAGCAAGGGCAGCAAGCGCATAGACATAACCCCACCAGCAAAATCGCTCTCCATTCTCACCTGTCACCATTCCTTCAACATCGCTGGGTCTATCCTGGAGCTTCCCGTCCAAAAGCTCTTCACAAAGAAGAACTTCAATGGTTCAAGGAGGTAGCTGCTCAAAGGCAATTAGCAGGGCCCTGTAAATATTGACATCATCCTATTACTAAATTTTTAAAAGTAAAAAAGTATGCAATATCTCTAAAAAGAAAATCCACTTGTGACTGGTTACTGCTTTGCACAGTGACCTCTGAAATACAACAGCTGCAAGAATTTTACAGATAGCTCCTTTATCTCAAAGAACATTTCCAATCAACTTTTGGTTTAAGTGACAATATGCCCTGTTAATTAAAGTTTAAAATTCATAAATAAGTATTAAAAAAAAAAAAAAAAGGCCCGCCATCAGTAGTTTTGATGAAAGCTTGAAGGAGTATTCTGGAGGTACAACCTTATGAAAGAAAGGAAATGGAATGAGATGAATAATAATTCCTGACTTGTACATTGTGTTTACCAGACCTGCAATACAATCATAGTCCTGTCAAGCTTCACTTCTCTTCAGCTAAATTCACTGATTTTAGTTGATTCATTGAAACATATAAACATAGAACATTGCACCAGGATTGCAAGCTGTCTTACTATTTTGCACATAATATCTCAAAACTGGTAATGGTCTGACCTTGCAAGTGTACAATCAAGAAGTTCAGGCAATGTCATCAACTGCAAGAGCATAGTTTGGAAGAGTTTCATCAAATTATACGAATCACAAGATTGTGTTCGTCGCAGAGCGCACCCATCAGCTAACTACTACCCGATGCACAGGCCAACAGGGAAGATCTCTGCTGGGGAGGCTAGACAGAGCATAGATCCTGCGGAAAAAATTAACAATAACTTTCTACATAAGAAAACTTTCCAAGTTCCTTTACTGAGATATCTGAAAGAGTAGAATGCAATAAGAAGTAGAACTAGGCCTTTCAGTCCCTTGCCATTGCTCTGCCTTAATAATATCATAGAACATTGAACAATAGCACAAGAACAGCCCTTCATCCCTGAATGTCTGGACCGAACACAATGCCTAATTAAGCTGGGCATCTGCATGTACGTGATCTATATACCTCCTATCACTGACTGTTCATGTGTCTATCTACATTCCTGCTAAACATTGCCATTGAATCTGCTTCCACCACCTCCCGTGGCAGTGCATTTTACACTCTCTGTAAAAAAAAAAAGGGCTTCGAAAATCATTAAACTTACACCCATTCACCTTAAAACTACCCTCTAATATTTGACCTTTCCATCATGGGGAAATGATTCTGACCTTCTACCCTGTCCATTGTTTCATTATTTTACATATTTCCTTTCAGTTTCCAGCACTCCAGAGAAAACAATCCAAATTTGTCCACCTTCATCTTAGAGCGAATGCCAATATTCATTAACAGCCAATGGTTGATCCTTTACCTCAGCACCAGCTTCCTGCTCTGACCACATATCCCTTGATTCAGAGATTGGGATTGGGATTAGGTTCCCTCTGACCTCTGAGACCTGCATTGCAACGTGAAAGTCAGGTATGGGCTGGAGAATTGAACATGGGGGAGCAAAAAATATACTCGGCTGAAGGGTTTGGGCAAAATTTGCATCCAGTTGCTCAGCTCATAGTCATAGAGTCATACAATGTGGAAATAGGCCTATCAGGCCAACTTGCCCACACCGACCAACATGTCCCATCTACACTAGTACCATCTGCCTGCGTTTAGCGCATATCCCTCTAAACCTATGCTATCCATGTACCTGTCTGAATGTTTCTTAAACATTGCGATAGCACCTGCCTCAACTACCTCCTCCAGCAGCTCATTCTATGCACCCACCACCCTTTGTGTAAAGCTGCCCCTCAGGTTCCTATTAAATCATTCGCCCTTCACCTTCAACCTATGTCCTCTGCTTCTCGATTCCCCTACCTTGGGCAATAGACAGTGCATTTACCCGATCTATTCCTCCCACAATCTTTACTCTTCTATAAAATCACCCCTCAACCTCCTGCGCTCTAAAGATCAACCCCTGATCCTTCTGCGCTCCTGCTATACACCAGAGATGGCTGGCATATGAAGTTTGAATGGGTTCACCAATATTGATTCAAAAGGTAAATGTAGATAAGTGGTTGTGTCTTCCTAATTCCTAATCCAGGCGGGTATGATGCATCACGACAGCATGCGGTTAAAGGACTGCGGCCAGGCGCCAATGCCACAAAATGGTCAACGGCAACATCAACACACTGCCCACTCCAACGGCCAGACACAACTACAACTGTGGAAGCTGTGGGAGGGTCTGCCTGTCAAGGATAGGCCTAGTCAGCCATGGCAGGAAACACAATCACAGATGAAACATTCCCCTCTCCTGTGTATAAAATCATGAGAGGTATAGAATGGGTAGATGTACAGAGTCTCTTACCCAGAGTACGGAGGTCGAGAACCAGGGGACATAGGTTTAAGGAGGCGGGGAAAAGATTTAATAGAAATCTAACTTTTTCACACAAAGGGTGGTAGGGGAATGGAACGAGCTGCCAGAGGAGGTAGTTGAGGCAGGTACTATCACAAAGTTTTAGAATCAGTTGGACAGGTACATGATTAGGACAGGTTTGGAGGGATACGGGCCAAATGCAGACTGGTGTAGCTGGGACATGTTGGCCGGTGTGGGCAAGTTGGGCCGAACGGCCTGTTTCCACACTGTATGACTATGACTCTATAACAGGGCAACATCTAAGCCGCACCATCATCTCTTGCAGATGGAAGGATGCCAAAACACTTCCTAATTTTTCTTAATATTATGAAATTAATTTCTAACACTTAAATGTGTTTGAAATACATTTATCATTTTCTATGAGCAGGAAAGAACTGCAGATGCTGGTTTATACCGAAGATAGACACAAAGTGTCTAGTGTCTGGAGAAAAAGACTAGGTGATGTTTCGGGTCGGAACCCTTCGTCAAATCATATTTCAGCGCCTCAAATTTTGCTTGGGTAGCTCACAACCCAATGGCATGAACATTGAATTCTCCGGTTTAAGTAACTAACACACAACAGCTCCCTCCCCCCTCCCCTTCCTCCCCCTGGAACCACCCCACCTTTTATTTCCCCCTCCCCTTCCCTGAATGTGGTTAACATTGCACTAGGTTCTCCCCTCCCCCTGCACTTGCATCATTTCCAATGGATACACAATTCACAACTCTTCTATCGCCAAGCCGAACAATTCGCAACTTTTTCATGCTCACACTATCTCTTCACCTCTAGCCTTTGTCCAACAATCTGCCTATCAAGCAATCCTCTGGCCTGTGTTCACTTATTACAGGCCATGCTCTGTCTGGCCCCTCCTCTTCTCCAACATTCTACCCCCTGCAAACAGTCTGAAGAAGGGTTCCAACCTGAAACGTCGCCGATCCACGTTCTCCAGGGATGCTGCCCGACCCACTGAGTTACTCCAGCACCTTTTTTAAAATCACTTAAATCCATTTGAATACTTCATTCAATGTCTCTGAATCAAGGATTTGCAACAAATCAAAGTGTTGGAGGAACTCAGGCAGCCCACTGATTCTTTGCTCAAGATTCCAGCATCTACAGTCTTTGCCGGTAGCTCAGTGGTACAGTTGGGTGGAGCTGCTGCCTCAAGGCACCAGAAACCGAGTTCGAACCTGACCTCAGGTGCTGCCTCTGTGGAGTTTGCATGTTCTCAGTGTTAAAATTTGGGCTTCCACCAGGTTTCCTCCTATATGGCAAAGATGTGCAGATTTGTAGGTTAATTGGCCTCTGCAAATTGCCCTGAGTTTGTAGGGAGTGAATGTGAAAGCGTGATAACATGGAACTAGTGTGAAAAGGTGATCGATGGCCAACATTTCTGGCATTGGAGATGATCCAGAGGAGGTTTACGAGATTGATCCCAGGGATTATTGAGTTGACATATGATGAATCTTTGAAGGCACTCGGCCTGTACTCGCTGGAGTTTAGAAGGATGAGGGGGACCTCATTGAAACTTACTGAAGAGTGCAAGGCCTGGATAGAGTGGATGTGGAGAAGATGTTTCCACTAATGGAAGAGTCTGGGACCAGATCAGGATAAAAAGATGTACCCTTAGAAAGGAGATGAGGAGGAATTTCTTTAGTCAGCAGGTGGTGACTCTGTGAAATTCATTACCACAGATGGCTGTGGAGGCCGTCAATGGATATTTTTAAGGCGGAGATTGACAGATTTGTGATTAGTGAGGGGTTATGTGAAGAAGGCAGATGAATAGGGTTGAGAGGGAAAGGTAGATCAGCCATGATTAAATGGCGGAGTAGACAGAATGGCGGAGTGGGCAGAAAGGGCTGGTTTCAAGCTGTATCTTTCGAACTATCAAAAACTGTTAATGGATAGCAGGGTCATTTGGGGGTTTTGGAGGCATCCCTCATGCGGCTATTTACCACTCTATCACATGCGATGGCCATGGCTTCCAGGCCCTGACCACAGGTGGACATGCAGGAGGCAGACCAAAAGCAGGGGGACTGGAAAACCAAGGGCTAGAGACCAACGGTTGGCAATGGGCTAAACTGAGAGTAAATCAGCACAAAAAAGTAGTAGCAGGGAAAAGCAGGAGGCAGTCTTAAAGGGATCAACAGGTCCCACTCCCAATGGCCTTATTAACTCTTGGAGTTTGGATTCTTCTGGATAGGGTTTACTCCCATTTGGAAGAGAATCG
>CM075983.1:6194705-6255331 GCA_038087875.1 Malacoraja senta | reverse complement strand
AGTATTGAGTATAGACGTTGGGGGGGTCTGTTGCAGTTATATTTGAGGCCACATTTAGAGTATTGTGTTCACTTTTGGACACGAAGATATAGGAAAGATGTTGTCAAACTGGAAAGAGTGCAGAGAAGATTTACGAATATGTTGCCAGGAGTCAAGAGCCAGAGCTATTGGGATGGTTGAACAGACTAAAGCCCCTGTCCCACTTACGTGTCCTTGGCACGCTAATTACGCGACCTCGTGGTCGCGTTGAGGCGCGACGGTCCCGCGAAGGTCGCTCGCGATTTCATGCGCTCGCACAGCCGTTTGGAGCGCGTGACTTCAGTTGAAGATGGACACAAAATGCTGGAGTAACTCAGCGGGACCGGCAGCATCTCTGGAGAGAAGCAATGCGTGATGTTTCGGGTCAATCAATCAATCAATCAATCAATCCGTTTTATTCGTCACTTGCACATAAAGTGCAAGTGAAATGAATTTGCCAGCAGCGGTACAATGAAATAGAATACACAATACACAATACAAATTTAACACAAACATCCACCACAGCATTCATCACTGTGGTGGAAGGCACAAAATTTGGCCAGTCCTCCTCCATTTTCTCCGGTGGTCGGGACCTCAACCCTCCGCAGCCACCATTGCGGGTGTCCAGATGAGTAGACAAGGTAAAAAGTCCAGGTAAGTCCTGAATCGGTGCCTCCCCCACCGGAGACCGCGGCTTCAAGTTGGTGTAGGCCGCAGGCCGGTGGTCGAAGATTTAAAGTTCCCGCCACGCTGCAGCCAGAAGCACCGCAGACCGCAGGGCCGGCGGTCGAAGCTCCCCTCCAGGGGTCCCCGGCGAGGGACCCCGCTCCTGATGGTAAGTCCCCGCCGCGCCCGTGGTAGAAGTAGGCCGCGGGTCGGCAGTTGGAGCTTCTTCTTCTCCTTGGTCCCCAACGAGGGATCCCAGGCTGCGGACACCGCCAGCTGGAGCTCTGCAGACCCCGGCTTCAGGCTGCCGCGGGCCAGCGAACGGAGCGCTCCCCTACGGCGAGCCCACGCCCGGAGTCCACGCTGCGCCCGATGCTGAAGCCCTGGGCGAGTCTCCGGGAAAGGCTGCACCGATCCTCGATGTTTGGCTACAGGGGAGGCGACATGGAAAACGTCGCCTCTCCGTGGAGGATTCGACCGAAGCGGTTTCCCCCTCACCCTCCCACACCACCCCCCGCACAAGACACACAAAGAAACGACTCTTCTTCAGTCTGAAAGAAGGGTCTTGACCCGAAACGTCATCCATTCCTTCTCTCCAGAGATGCTGCCGGTCCCGCTGAGTTACTCCTGCATTTTGTGTCTATCTTCAATTTTCTTGGCCCCGCTCTGGGAGTAGAAGTGGGGGCGGATCCAGACCGCAATGGCCGTGAGCCCCAGGCTGAGCTCGGCGATCGTTTGCCTGCTTCTGCTGCTGTTGGAGGTGAGACGTTGCGTCGCGCCAGGGTCTTGGGCCTGTCCCACTTTAGCCGTCAGTTACGCGACAGGCCGTTGGCGCACGAAGATTTTGTTTACTACAAAAATTTCAGAGCCCTGCACGATGTCGTGCACAACTCCATACCCCTCCGCGCTTCTCAGTGGGACCGGTGCGCCTCAACGCCCGTGCGCCTCAACGCGACGACGAGGTCGCATAATTTGCGTGCCAAGGACACGTAAGTGGGACAGGCCCTCAAGGCTCGACTCCTTGAAGGGTGATCTGATAGAAGTGTACAAAATCATGAGAGGAATAGATCTGGTAAACGCACAGAGTCTCTTGCCCAGAATAGGGGAATCGAGAACCAGAGGACATAGGTTTAAGGTGAGGGGGGGAGAGATTTCAGGAATCTAATGGGGTAACTTTTTCACATAAAGGATGGTGGGTATATGGAACGAGCTGCCGGAGGATGTAGTTGAGGCAGGTACAATCGCAATGTTCAAGAAATATTTAGACATGGATAAGATAGAATAGGATAGGCATAGAGGGATATGGGCCAAATACGGGCAAGTGGGACTATTGTAGATGGAACATGTTGGTCGGTGTGGGGATGTTGGGTCGATTATCCTGTTTCCATGCTTTATGACTATGACTATATGACAGTACTATGTAAATGATAATTTAGTAAGTGCAATAACATTAAAGTTAATTTGTGTAGATAGATGTTATGCGTGATTCACTTCAGCTCTGTGAACAAATGCTGAGAAGAATGGATAGGAAAGGTTTTGAGGGATATAGGCCAAACGCAGGCAAATGGGATGAATGTAGATGGGACACCTTAGCCAGCATGGACGAGTTGGGCCAAAGGACCCATTTCTGTGCTCTCTGACTATGACTATAAGATTGTTAGAAGAAGGGGGTGACTATTCTGATAGTTGACCAGATGGAATTAAGATGATATGTTTTCAAAAATTAAGGAGTAACCTTCATACATCCTGATCTTGGTGATGCCCTTTCAAAAGGTAACTACTGACAGGAAGAAAGCACAATATACATTTACACAGACCCTTCCATGAGTTCAAGATGTCTAAAGGCTATTTATAACTATTGAAAAAAAGCCCCGCACATCTCCTTTAAACTTTAATAACAAGGAACTGCAGATGCTGGTTTATACCAAACCTAGGAAACAAAATGTTGGAGTAACTCAGCGGGTAGGGCAGCATACTTGGGAAAACATGGATAGGCAACTTTTTGGGTCGAAACCTTTCTTTGGACTGATTGCAGCGGGGAGCGGTAAAGAAATCTGGGAGAGAGAAGGGTCAGGACCGAGCATGGCCAGTAATAGGTGAACACAGGCAGATAGGTGATAGGCAGATTGTTGGACAAAGGCCATGCCAACGAGAAAGGTGTGAGCCCGAGAGGATAAAGAGTTGTGAATTGTTAAATTCACGGATAGAACAATTGTGAATTGTGTATCCATTGGAAACGGTACAAGTGGAGGGGAAGGTAAAAACTCGTGTGATGTCAGCCAGGTTGCAAAGGAGGTGGAGGGGAAGAATGGAGAGAAGGGGGGGAGGAGAAGGGAAGGGGAAAGAGGGCTGTTGTGGGTTAGTTAGTTAGTGGGTTAAATTGGAAAATTCAATGTTCATACTGATGGGTTGTAAGCTATCCAAGCGGAATATGAGGTGCTGTTGCTCCAGTTTGCGTGAGGCCTCACTCTGGCAATAGAGAAGGTCCAGGACAGAGAGGTCAGTATGATAATGGGAAGTGGAATTAAAATGGTTCGCTACTAGGAGAATCCAGTAAGCCTTGGTGGACCGAGCGTAAGTGTTCGGCAAAGCGGTCGCCGAGTCTACGCTTGGTCTTACCGATGTGCAGGAGAACACATGTGGAACACCAGATACAGTAGAAACTTTGTCTATCCATCTTCTACAGAGATGCTGCCTGACCTGCTGAGTTACTCCAGCATTTTGTGTCTGTCCTTTAAACCTTGCTCCTCTCACATTAAAGCTGTGCCTTTTCATCTTTCACATTTCCACTCTGGGAAAAAGGTTCTGACAGTTTACCCTACCTATGACTCTCATTAATTTATGCCCTCCTATCAGCCCTCCCCTCTGCCTCCATCACTCCAGTGGAAACAATCTAAATTTGCCCAAATTTATCCAACTTTTCCTTATGTTAATAGCCTCTAATACAGGCATCATTTTAGTAAACCTCCCCTGCATCATCTCTGAAGCCTCCACATCCTTCCTGTAATGAGGAGATCAGAAATCTCCTCATTACAGGAATCCAAAGTATAGGCCTAACCAAAGTCCTATAAAGCTGCAACATGACTTCCTGACTCTTATACTCAATGCCCCGATCTATGAAGGCAAGTATACCAAACGCATTCTTTAACACTCCATTTAGTTGTGTTCAACTAATAAATTATTCTGATATCTTAACCCCTCCAGCCAATATAATTCAATGTTGCAGACATGCTTCATTTGCAATTTCATAGCATTTAAGGATTACCGAGCTCTCAGAAAAAATCATTAACTGTGGTCACAGGTCACGTTAAATTGGTACAAAACAATGCAAGTGGTTGGAAGATGGGAGTTGTTATTTGAAGACTGGATTTATTTTGAAAGAAACAGAGTGATCATATTGCAATATCGCTCCTGAATATTTTTTTTGGTATTGACCAGAAAGAGCATTCATTGTAAAAAAAGCTCACATTCACACAATGGAAAATTCTGTCTCCCCTCCATCCCCCACCCCCTCCATTTCCCGGGATCTTGATTAATCAGGCCCTTTACATACCAAGCACTGATGTTGTCACTGACACTAAATGTAAAATCTTTATTCTAACCAATGTCTAAATCATTGTTCCCTGCACTGCAGATCATGTGGCACAGATTATTAATAGCTCTGGTCTCTACACCACTTGACACAGCGCTCTAGCTGTCAGTCTGCTGCCTGCCTCATATGATTCTTGCGCCGGTGAAGTGCCAGAGCCAAGCCTATCCCATCAGTCACTGTCAGCCACTAGCCGGTGATGAATAGCCGTGCCTTCACTGTGGCAAGGCCAGGCGTTGATTCACACATGCCTGACTTTTACCACCTTTCACATGCCAGCTGAGGCCTTGGTGGCTGAGAAAACCTAGGGAACGAAACAAACTTGAGTTAAAAATAAAGCTGCACACTTTATCATCCACCCCCCCCCCCCCCCCCCTCCCTACACCACCATACCCCATGCTTAACTGAAACCCCTCTAAGTAAGTCCACATTTAATTTGGTTAAAAGGGGCTAATGGATCCCTTGGTAACAGGCTCACACCACTAAACAGCCATTCATTTCTGAATCTGTGAAATCTAGTTAAGGGAACAACTGCCTACATGCTAAGCCCTTTCTCGGAATAATCTTATTTGCAATCATCTCGGGTGTCACTGTTGTTTGTCTGGTCGGCTGATGGCTGCTGTGAAACACGTTTGAGAAGCTTTGTTTCCATACTGTATGCAGCTCAAAATCAATATCATTTGCCGCCTTCTGTTACACGAAGTTTTGCCTTGCTTAAAGATCACGGTAGAGTCAGTGGGTTTTGATGGCCAGCCGGAAAGCACAGCTGAGCCGCCCAGACACACCACACCTTAATCACTGTCAATAAGCGGAATGGAAACAGCTTACATCATTTCATTTACTATTTCAATGATTACATAGCTCATTGCCTTCCCATTGTTTCACTGATAGATTTCATTAACTTTCAATTAATCATCTCTGGCAATATTTAATGTTCAGAACGCGATGCCACAAAGTGAAGGGTCCAGAAATTAAAGGGTTCAGCACACTTGGAGTTGAAGGCATGCGTTGCAGCTGAACACGTTGTATCGGACTGGGCGCTGGACGTGATCTGCCAGTTGGGTTAAAGGAGCAGCGCCCTAGCCTAATCTTTGCATACGCCATTGGATAAAGACCAGGCGATGTTATATCAGAGGGAACAAAATCTGTCAGGACACAAAGGCGGCAAGATGGCGCAGCGGTAGAGTTGCTGCCTTACAGTGCCAGAGGACCAGGTTTGATTCCGACTGCGGGTGCTGTTAATATGGAGTTTTACGTTCTCCCTGTGACCGTCTGGGTTTCCTCTGGGTTCTCTGATTTCCTCCACTCCAAAGAAGTGCAGGTTTGTAAGTTAATTGGCTTTAGGTAAAAATATTGTAAATTGTTCCTTGTGTGTAGGATAGTGCTAGTGTATGGGGTGATCGCTGGTCGGTGTGGAGTCAGTTGGCCAAAGGGCCTCTTCCCACATTGTGTGTCTAAAGTCTAAAGTCTAAAGGGTATCAAGAACCAGAGGACACAGCTTTAAGGTGCGGGGAAAATTTAATAGTAACTTGAGGCAAAACGTTTTCACACAAAGGATGGTGGGTGTATGGATCAAGCTGCCAGAGGAGGTGGTTGTGGCAGGTACTATTGCAATGTTAAAGAAACATTTAGACAGGTATATGGTTAAGGTTTAAAGGGGATATGGGCAAATACAGGCAGGTGGGACTAGTTGGTTGCCACTGGCAAGTTGGGCCGAAGGGCCTGCTTCCACGCTGTAAGACTATGACTCCAGGAGATTGATCAACCAGTTTGTTCACCAAAACATTGGAGGGACACTGACAAACTTTGCTGCCATGTTGGGACTGCAATGAAGAACTGTTAGTAAACAGCCAATTTTAATATCAGCTCTCCTCCACTGCTGGAAATGTACTGGAGAAGAGTATCCTCTAAATGTGCTGTGCCTGAGGACAACTCTCCTGTCAGGAAATGTTATAAACCGGCACATATGCACGTTAAGAGGATAACTGGCCAACTCTGCTGTGGTGCCGGGGGAAGGGGGTGGAGGGTGCGGCCAAACATCGAATCATTGTAGGCAGTTGTGGTCGCCTCACTCTCGAAAGGATGTGATTGTGCTGGAGAGAGTGCAGAGGAGATTCACCTTAGATTGGCTGGATTGAAGGATTTTCAGTTATGGGGAAAGATTAGACAGGTTGGGCTTGCCATCCCTGGAGCGAATGAGGCTCAGAGGAGAACCTGATAGAAGTGCAGTCTCCTCCGTTTATGAATGTCCAAGTTATGCACTGCCCGTGCAAATAAACAAGTGTTTGGGAGACCGACAAAAAGGATTTGCTGGCCGTTGTAGGGATCCAGGTGACTGTCCTTAACACTGTTGCGAATTTTGCCACATCAATGAAAACATTCTGATTAACAAACTGATGTCCATTTAGTGAATCCTATCAAGACACATGCCACACAGGCCAGCAGCAGTATATTATTCAAACCATTAATGCCATATAAAAAGCAGCAGTATCTTATTCAAACCATTAATGGCATATAAAAGAGCCGATGCTTCACAGCACCAGAGATCCAGGTTCGATCCTGACCTCGGGTGCAGTCTGTGTGGAGTTTGCACGTTCTCCCTGTGACTGCATGGGTTTCCTCCCACATCCCAAAACTGGCTGGGTTTGTAGGTTAATTGGCTTCTATATATTTCCCCAATTGTGTAGTGATTAGATTAGATTGTGGGATAACATAGAATGGGTAATCGATGGTTGGCATGGACTTGGTGGGCCGAAGGGCCTGTTTACATGCTCTATCTCTAAACTAAAGTAAACTAAATTAAATTAAACTAAATTAAACTAAAATCTCATTTGTAGAAAAATCTTTGAAAAGAATATTATTATTTTCATTCTTTATTATTAAGAATAACGAAATGAGATTTAAAATGTTCTTCAGATTTTCTCTTCCTTTGGAACAACCCATCTCTGCAGGCATCTTCTTCTGTGTCAGAACTCAGTTTGTGGCCACATTTCTAACTTGCAGACTGTTCGGGCTATGAATAGTTCTTACAATTGGACCCTGAATCCAGGCAGGTAGACTAGGTAGTCAGAATCTTTTTCACAAATTAGAGATATCAAAAACAAGAGAGCAAAGGTTTAAATAGAGAAGAAAGAGTTTTAAAGGAGAAGGGCCTGGGGGGATAAAGGAGATCTGAGGGATAAAGATGTTACAAAGAGTGGTTGATACCAGGAACTTGTTGCCAGAAGAGATGGTGGAACCAGACCCAATCACTATGTTCAGAGAGGAACTCAAATAAATAAGGAGTAGGAGGATATGGGCATAATATAGGCAAAAGGGAGGAGTATCGATGGGCAAAGATTGGCATGAACAAAGGGCCTGTTTCTGTGCTGTAAACTTTCTGAGTCTATTCTCCAGTTATTTCTTAATTCGAAAGAGAAACAGGGTCCCAAATGAAATTGAAGTACATGTTTATTCAGGAGGGAGAGCTGGTACTCGGTGGGCAGAGTTGCTGATTGGAAGGGTGGTGAGAGAGGGACTGGGCATTGGGCATTGGGTATTGAGTTGACCAAAGGGGAGAGGTGAGGGTTGTTAGCTTTGGAGGATGGGGACTAGTACTGGGAAATGTGTGGGTGATGATAGTGGCAGTGGTGGAGTGGGGGATCCCAGACAGTGCAACCTAAATGCATTACCTAAAGACTACCTGAACAGGGTCCACAGTTTTAGAGTCATGGTCTGGAACCATTCCCTTTGCAATGCCTCTCTCTGCGTAAATGGCTTATTGGCATGGCAGCCATTTCTGGATTTTTGTCCATATATGTATGCACATGCAGACAAAAATCCAGAATATGCCTTAAAGCATGCATTGGACAATACTACTCGTATCCATTCTCCTTCATGCACCAGGTTGCAGATAGACAAAGGGCTCAGAAGGAAAGCGCGGGATGATGCAACTTGCAGCAAGTCCTACAGTTTCCATGATGCATTTTTCACTGAAATCAAACTGCCTAGCCCACAAAACAACATGCCACTTACGCAACCCAATTTGCAGGCATATATTTTTTCTTTCTGTATTGTGGAAGGTTAGGCTCAAAACACCTTTTCTCGTTGGGGATGTGCCAGTTGCTATTTTCTTTAGCTGTAGATTTTGACGAGTGAAAAGCTAGTGACAGGTGTTGAGAAAAAAACTTTCCCATTCATCGAGGCAAATAAATTTCCGAGCATTTGCCAACAAACTCACTCACGCTGCCAGGATACAGAGAGTGTTGAAGAACTTTCATCTTGTTCCATTGCGCCCACACTGTCTCGGAACTTCTGTGTCCCTCAGCAAAGAAAACAAGCACTAAATGCGAAGAAAATGTTTAATGGCTTCAGGTTTCAGAATTTCAACAAAAATAACATATGAAAACTTGACGCAGAGAGTTCTGTTCAAACTAAAGTGTACATTTTCTGATCTATTTTGATAAAATCCTTACACTTTCAATCCAATCCCTTCAGTGGCATAGATAAGGTGGACAGTCAGAACTTTTTTTTCCCAAGATGGCAAACCAAAATACTAGAAGGAATAGCTTTAAAGTGAAAGGGGCAAAGTTTAACGAAGATGTGTGGGGCAAGTTATCTACACAGAGGGTGGTGACTACCTGTAATGCAATGCCAGGTGTGGCTGTTGAGGCAGATCGATTCTTTAAGATAGGCGTATAGATATAGAGGGAATGAGGGTTATTGATTATGTGCAAGCTGATAAGAGTTGGTCTTGGCATCATGTTCAACACAGACATTGTGAGCCAAAGGCCTGTTCTTGTGCTGTACTGTTCTATGTTCTGTGGGTTCAGTCAAAGATCATATAGCAAGCAAGATAGATCACTCGACGAAAAAGACGTAGTACGGTCATGGGCTGATTCACGGGTAATTTTCAGCCCCGTTTCCGTAACTGGCTTCCGTCTCCGCACCAAAGATCCCATAGGATACTAGTGCGGAGACGGAAGTCGGTTACGGAAACATCCTCGTAAAAATAAAAGTTATTTGGGAAAAATCTTCTCCTCATTTTCAGAATTATAATTTATTAACACAAACTGCTCCCCCGCAACGTTGATTACACTGCGAGTCGGGTCGGGTTACTGAAGTGGATGAAAAAAAGGCCCACGTTCCGCTTCGTTGCGTACTACACATCAGCCCATTGCATTTAGAAGGAGTGGTCCATCTTGCTTGCTATAGGATCTTTGGTTTCCGTATCTATCAATGTAAACTCCTCCTTTCCCATCACCCTCATCAGCTTTGCACTCTATGGTTCCATGCTGTGCGACTGTTTGGCCCATATCCTATCCATGTACCTGTCCAAATGTGTTTTAAAAGTTGTGATAGTTCCTGCCTCAACTACTAACTCTGGCAACTAGTTCCATACACCCACCACCCTTTGTGTGAAAATGTTGCCCCTCAGTTTCCTATTACAAAATCTTTCCCCCTCGCCTTAAACCCATGTCCTGTTTAATTTATTTAATTTATTTTAGTCTAGTTTATTATTGTCATATGTACCGAGGTACAGTGAAAAGCTTTTTAGTTGCGTGCTATACAATCAGCGAAAAGACTACATGATTATAGTCAAGCCATCCACAATCTACAGTTACAGGATAAAGGATATAACGTTTATTGCGGGATAAAGTCCAGTAAAGTTTGATTAAAGATAGTTCGCAGGTCTCCATTTAGATAGATGGGATGTCAGGACCGCTTGCTAGTTGTCGAGATGATGGTTCAATTGCCTGATAACAGCTGGAGGAAACTATCCCTGATTCTATGCATTTTCAAATATCTGTACCTCTTGCCTGATGGGAGAGGGGAGAAGAGGGAGTGAGCAGGGTGCAACTCGTCCTTGATTATGTTGGTGGCCTTGCCAGGGCAGTGTGAAGTGTGGATGGAGTCAATGGAAGGGAGCTTGGTTTGCTCGAGGAACTGGGCTGCATCTACAACGCTCTGCAATTTCTTGCAGCCTTGGATGGAGTTGTTCCCAAACCATGCTGCAATGCATCCCAATAACACACTTTCTTGACTTCCCTACTCTGGGTAGAAGACTCTGTACACTTACCCTATCTATTCCTCTGATGATCTCTCCTCATTCTTCTGTGCTCAATCTCCCTACAGCTCAGGTTGTCGAGGCCTGGTAATATCCTCATAATTTTTTGCTGCATCCTTTCCAACTTTACAACATCTTTCCTATAACAGGGTGACCAAAACTGAACATATTACTCCAAATGTGGCCTCACCAATGTCTTGTAGAATTGTAACATAACCTCCAACTTCCCAACTTCTATATTCAGTAACATAACCTCCCAACTTCTATACTCAATATCTTCCTCCAATTCCAAGTAACGATCCATGGCCAATTATTTCTGTTCCACAAATTCATACGCTCCAGCTCTTTCCTAAACACCCACCTCTTAACTGTCCTAACACATAGTTATGCTACTCTGGGTCAAATTGTGTGCAATTACACTGGTGCAGAGTGCCTGAAAGGTGCTGAAGATATATAATTTGTTGTTTGTGTTTTTCTGATATAAGATTGGATCAAGAATGCTGAAAGCACAACTGAAAAGGAGGATAGAAGAGGTGAAATCTTTTGTACAAGGAAAGCCAGCAGTAGGTTACCAACCAATTCTTCCCACACTGAGGCCCAGAAGTTTAGTTTAGTGTAGAGATATAACAGGGAAACAGGTCGTTTGGCCTACTAGGTCCATGCTGACCATCCATCACCTGTTCACACTTAGTTCTATATTATTCCACTTTTTCATCCATTCCCTGCACATTAGGGGCATTTTAAAGCTAGAATTAACCTACAGTCCCGCTCTATAAAATTAGCCCAGTGTGTTGGGCGTAGATGTGAAAATGCGATAACATAGAACTAGTGTGAATGGTAAGCATGGACACACTGGTCCAAAGAGTCTGTTTCCATGCTGTCTCTCTAAACTAAACTAAATTAAACTAAATGAAACTAAACCACGTGCAGGCAGATCAGATTAGTTTATCTTAGCATCATGTTCAGCACAGGCATTGTGGTGCAAATGCTGTACTGTTTTATGTTCAATGTTAAATAGCTAATATAGAGGTTTAAAAGTTGTTAAAAGGGCTTTGCCATTTAACCACTGTATCAATGATTATACAATTGATAATAAGGAGATGAAAGCAGCATTTAAATATTGATGCTGCATTTATTTCAAACTGTTGCACCTTAGTTTTTACGAAGCGCTTCTTGCTGGGTGGTAATAATTGCAAAACAATCCAGATTTACTGCCATTTAACTTGGTCAGTCTCATATTAAGGATAATAAACAGTGGTTTCAGGGGCCTTCGCTAACTGTGCACAACTTAAGTGCAGTCTTAAATGTGCCACCTTGTTCGGAATATGATATCAGGAGCTCTAAATTTCTCACACAGATGAGTATATGGAATGATCTGACAGAGGAAGTAGTTGAGGCAGGTACAATAACAACAATTTGGACAGGTACATGGATGGGAAAGGGTGAGAGGCCAATGGGAACAATGACATTTGGACAGGTACATGGATGGGAAAGGGTGAGAGGCCAATGTGGGCCAAATGAAGGTAAATGGGATTATATTAGATGGGGCATCTTGGTTGGCATGGACGAGTCAGGCCGAAGGTCCTGTTTTCCAAGTTATATGACTCTAAATGTCGCTATCTCATGTGGTAGGAAAGGTTAAGAATTCTACGTAAGCTAATTGAATGCTTCCAGGAGCTCTTTTGAAGTAAAGGGTTTTTGATTGGGCCAACTGAGCAAGAAAAGGGCGCCTGCCTGGTTTGCATGGAACCTTTATTGTTTGGTTGGAATATTTATTAATGGCCCCAAAGTGAGTACAGATATAATTGTACATTAATTTTACCCTACTTAAATTATTGTACAGAAGTCTGGGGAAATAATTATAAAAATTCGATACACTCATTAACCATGATGCAAAAAAGAGCAATTCGTATTATCCATAATGCTAAGTATCTGGGTCATACGAATCCATTATTTTTAGAGTCAAAATTATTAAAATTAGAAGATTTGGTCACATTCAAAACAGCTCAGATAATGTTTAGGGCCAAAAATAAAAATTTACCTGGAAACATTCAAAAATTATTTAACGAGCGTGTGGGGGGTTACAATTTAAGAGGAATATTTAACTTTAAGAAACAACAAGTCCGTACGACTAGAAAATCCTTTTGTATTTCGGTTTGTGGAGTAGGAGTGTGGAATAAATTGAACGGGGAATTGAAGCAATGCACAAACATGAATCATTTTAAAATGATATATAAAAAAATAATGCTCAAGGGGTACAGGGATGGAGGGGATGGTTGACAAGTGGGGGTTGATGTTTATCTTGTTTACAATCGTTGATGTTATCTTGTTACTATTGTTGATGTTTATCTTGTTTACTATTGTTCACTGATGTTGGGTACTTCAAATATGAAGATTGTATGTACATAATAGTTGAATGTATATAAGTGTCTGTATGTATTATGGGAAATTGCCTAGGGCAGTACTATTATTAGTAAGGAATTGATTTTTAAATACGATAGAAGTGTGGGAAAAGGGGTGAGATTTAATAAGTTATTCTTCTTCTCACTCCTTTTCGAGCTTGTACAGACTCTGAGTTGGACATTGGAACCTTGATTTTGTTCTTCTCAATTGTAAATGTTGATTGCAATGTTCAATTGTTTGATAATTTCGATTTTGTTAATATCAATGTCTTTAATGTCTTTACTTGTTCGGAATAAATAAATAAATAAAATAAATAAATAAATAAATAAATTGGAATATTGAAACAAGAATCCTGTGTTCCATTCAGACCAAGACTTCTAAATCGATTTATGGTTTCTGGGAATGTCTGTGTTAGATCGTGACTGGAAATGCGAGCACATAATCCAGGTTATTCCTCAACCAACAGCTAAATCTGACTGAGAACAAAGAGCAGAAGTAACTCAGCGGGTCAGGCAGCATCTCTGGAGAAAATAAATAGATGATGTTTTAGATCAAGACACTACTTCGTCTGAAGAAGGGTCTCAACCCGAAACGTCACCTATTCCTTTTCTCCAGAGATGCTGCCTGCCCCACTGAGTTACTTCAGCTTTTTGTGTCTGTCTTTGGTTCCTCTCTACACAGCTAAATCTGACTACCTGGTTATTATTGCATTGTTTTTTGTGGGAAATTCTTCTGTACAAATTGGATGCCACATTTCAATAGACACACAATAGGTGCAGGAGTAGGCCATTCGATCCTTCGAGCCAGCACCGCCATTCAATGGGATCATGGCTGATCATCCCCAATCAGTACCCAGTTCCTGCCTTCTCCCCATATCCCCCGACTCCGCTATATTTAAGAGCCCTATCTAGCTCTCTCTTGAAAGTATCCAGAGAACCAGCCTCCTCTGCCCTCTGAGGCAGAGAGTTCCACAGACTCACAACTCTGTGTGAGAAAAAGTGTTTCCTCATCTCCGTTCTAAATGGCTTACCCCTTATTCTTAAACTGTGGCCCCTGGTTCTGGACTCCCCCAACATCGGGAACATGTTTCCTGCCTCTAGCGTGTCCAAACCCTTAATAATCTTATATGTTTCAATAAGATCCCCTCTCATCCTTCTAAACTCTAGAGTATACAAGCCCAGCCGCTCCATTCTCTCAGCATATGACAGTCCCGCCTTCCCGGGAATTAACCTTATAAATCTACGCTGCACTTTCATATCTTGCAACGGCACATATAGTTCAAAAGGACTTTACTGCTTATAAAGTATTTTGCGATATCATGGGTGTGATGAAGGACATAAGCTCTTCCCAGCTCACTGATGCAAAAACCCACTGGTAATGCGCTGATCCACCTTCCTCACCAGATGTAGCAATGTTACAAAATTTTGAGATTTAAAAAATAAAGTCTGTAATTTATCCCATCAGATAAAGCATAAAAAGAAGTTTAATTTGACACCTAATTCACTTTCATATCTTCAGTATTAAAAAGGTTATGGCCATTTTCATACTCAGAAATTAGCATCTTGTTCCCTATTGCTTTTCCATTGACTTAACACAAAAGCTGTGATCGAGGACAGTCAAAAGCCCATAACTTTCTTAAAAATTAAGAGAACTGAAAGAAATGTTCAGTTATTTTAGATTGAAGCATTCTGAAACAAATATGAAACAATCTTACTTAGATGACCTGAAATTAAAGCATATAATTAGTTAGTTACCTAATTGTAGCTAATTACAAAATTCAATTACTAGATCTAAACATCTATCAATTTCTTAAGAATAGATTAACATTTTTAAATAGCCTAAGTGTCCAAATAACATTCACACAAGAATTCACAATATAATATGATTTTTAAATCTCATTGTCATGGATTTATAGGCCAAATGGAAGGAATTTAATGTTTAATACCTGTAAATTAATGGGCATTTAAATCATCTTGCGAGTGGGGTTTTCTGGAACGTGATCATTTGGAACGTTGATTTGCGGTGAATTTAACCCCGTATCGGCATGAAAAATTCTGCCGTTAGTTCGGGGAAAAGAATCACCGTTTCGCATTAAAAAATGTGAATTAAAGGCCTCTTAAGAAGCACTTTTATACAAAAAAATAAACTGCTTTTGTTTACCTGTCCCGTGCGTGAAATCCGTCCCCGTTGTCGGCGTTGACGGCTTTCGAAGCTGATTTTAAAATAACTCCAGCGCTGACATTGTCGATCGAATAAAAATAAAAAATACACAAAACGCCCATCGGAACGATTTTTCAGCAAACACTGGCACTCCAACGAAATATAATACAGGACAAGGTAGGAGAAACCCGCGTTTTAACCCCGCCCCCCCCTCAAAGGCGCAAAAATCGCGCACACGGCCAGTGGCAGAATTGCAGCGCCGCTGAAGGTAAGTATTGTAACATACCTACCAGATGGGGTCTGTGGTGCCACATTGTATAGGGGCGAGCCATCAACCTTTATCTAAACCATTCATACTGGCCAAAGCATGACCAATTTTACTTATCCATCAGCCAATGTCTTTGGTGTATAAATTCACTTGGCGAATAGAAATAGCAGGGTTGGCAATTCAGAAATGTTCCCAGTGTGATGCTTTGGACCAATATTACTGGAAGGTGGAAATGGAGAGATATGGATCATGTGCAGACAGATCAGATTAGTCCGAGAATTGTCTGAAGAAGGGTTCCTATCACCTATCGTCAAATCACCTATCCATGTTCTCCAGGGATGCTGCCTGGCCCACTGAGTTACTCCAGCACTTTGTGTCCTGAGATTACTTTATCTTGGCATTATGTTCAGCATTGTCATTGTGGGACAAAGGACCTGTTCCTTATGTTCTATTCTACAATCCCACATTGGGCACGATCTGGATTTGATCATTGTTCGTGTTCATTATAAAATGACTTGTTCAGTCGTCCCTCAGAAACACTAGGCGAATTAGTTGCAAATTCTACTGGAGTTCCATGATCCCCTTCCATAATCTCTGAAGGAACACAAGAGAAATGGTGCCTTGGTGGATCATGTTTCATTTCTCAGAGGCATTTCCCAAGTTATGCTTGGCAAAGAGGGAAGCTGCAGAAATTCCCTACTGCATGGCTTTTATCTGGTGTCGGAGATTTCTGTACAAACAGTGAATATTTGTACAAATGATTATTCTCCACATTGCTAATTTTATTCTTTGCTCCAAACGGGGTACTGATTGTGGATGATCAGCCACGATCACATTGAATGGCAGTGCTGGCTCGAAGGGCCGAATGGCCTACTCTTGCACCTATTGTCCATTGTCTATAAAGTTCCTTCATACTTTATTAGATGAAAGCACATTATCATTTTAACAAGATACCTGTCAGCACTGTGACCTGCCTGAGCTGCTGCTTTGAAGCTCCTTGTATTTTGTCTCACATACATGTGTAGTGGCACAGCGGTAGAGTTGCTGCCTTACAGCGCTAGGGACCCAGGTTCGATCCTGACTACGGGTGCTGTCTGTACGGAGATTGCACCTTCTCTCCATGACCATGTGGGTTTTCTCCGAGTTGCTCCAGTTTCCTCCCACATTCCAAACACGTACAAGTTTGTAAGTTAGTTGGCTTCAGTAAAAATTGTAAATTGTCCCTAGTGTGTAGGATAGTGCTTGCGAATGGTATGTTAGCATTCATGTCTTTTTTTTTATTTTTGTCTTGTTAAATGTAGTTGTTTGTGTTTTTTTTTGTACTGTTTTAATTGTGTATATGTGGGGGGCGGGGGGGGAGGGGGAAACTTTAAAAATCTCTTCCCTGCACGGGAGACCTGACCTTTTCCCTGTCGGGTCTCCGTTGTCGTTGGGGCCTAGCTCCGTGGAGCGGCCTCCGACCGGGACGACCTGGGGGCTCCAGTCGCGGAGCCTGTGGAGCTGCGGACTCACCATCGTGGGGCTGGCCGGCCTCGGAGCGCGGGGAGCGGTGGTGGCTCGTTGCTGCGGCCCGACTCCGCAGCTCCAGCTGCAGACCTGTGGACTATGATATCGGGAGTTCGCGGGTCCGGGTGAGAGACCGCTTTCCGGAGCTCCCGCAACGCAACTTCTCCAGCTCGAGTCGCGGGGTTGGAACGACCGGAGCGGGGCCGTAAATCCAGCGCCCGCCGGGGGCTCCAACTTTGTGACTTTTGGGCCCGGAGCGAGGCTGTATACCGCCCGGCGCGGCCTCAACGGCCGTGGGACTTAACATTGCCCGCCTGGGGCTTCAACATCGGGAGAAAAATGGGGCAGGGGAGAGAAAAGACTTTGCCTTCCATCACAGTGAGGAGGAGATTCACTGTGATGGATGTTTTTCTGTAAATTGAATTGTTTGTGTGTCTTGTAGGAATTGTTTTGTTTGTATGGCTGTGGAAACAGAGTTTCGTTTGAGCCTTTGAGGTTCAAATGACAAGAAATAAATCAAATCAAATCAAATCAAATCAAATCATAGCATTCATAGCAAAAGGATTTGAGTATAAGAGCAGGGAGGTTCTACTGCAGTTGTGAGGGTCTTGGTGAGGCCACACCTGGAGTATTGCGTACAGTTTTGGTCACCGAATCTGAGGAAAGACATTCTTGCCATAGAGGGAGTACAGAGAAGGTTCACCAGACTGATTCCTGGGATGGCAGGACTTTCATATGAAGAAAGACTGGATAGACTCGGCTTGTACTCGCTAGAATTTAGAAGATTGAGGTGGGATCTTATAGAAACTTACAAGATTCTTAAGGGGTTGGACAGGCTAGATGCAGGAAGATTGTTCCCGATGTTGGGGAAGTCCAGAACACGGGGTCACAGTTTAAGGATATTGGGGAAGTCTTTTAGGACCGAGATGAGAAAATCATTTTTCACACAGAGAGTGGTGAATCTGTGGAATTCTCTGCCACAGAAGGTAGTTGAGGCCAGTTCATTGGCTATATTTAAGAGGGAGTTAGATGTGGCCCTTGTGGCTAAAGGGATCAGGGGGTATGGAGAGAAGGCAGGTACAGGATACTGAGTTGGATGATCAGCCATGATCATATTGAATGGCGGTGCAGGTTCGAAGGGCCAAATGGCCTACTCCTGCACCTATTTTCTATGTTTCTATGTTTCTATGTATGGGGATCAATGGTCGGCGCTGACCAGATGGGCCAAAGGGCCTGTTTATGTGCTGTATCTGTTAAACTGAAACAAAAATTAAAACTAAAGTATGTATTCATGAATGAATCTACATCAGACTTGCAATTTTTACAACATGCAAACGATTATTCAAGTTGGTCTTTGGTCAAATATTCAACGATGTTATTTAATGAAATTGGCTTTAAATGGAAGCACTGCTTTTTTCAGGTTCACACAAAGTTACATATCCTATATGTGCCAGAATTTCAATGAGGTTGTTCATCCTCCTAGGTTGCTTTGCACCTGAGAATAAAGTTAGCTGCTCAGAAATATGGGAAATCTGCTTAAAACATAGCTAAATACTCTTTTCCTGTCCTAGACAATACAGCTGTAATGTGATGATGTGAAAACCAGATGAGGACCTAGAGGAATGGAGAGACGCCAATGTTGTTCCTTTGTTTAAAAAAGGAAGTGGAGAGAATCCAGGGAACAATAGGCCCATGAGCCTCACGTCAGTGGTAGGGAAACTATTGGAGAGAATTCTTTGAGATTAGAGTCTGGAACACATTGCCAGGGGTGAGGTGGAGACAGATACCGACAGTGGCATTTAAGAGGCCTTTGCCTAGGCACATGGAAGTGGTGAATTGTCGGATATGGATCATGTACAGACACATGAGAGCAGTTTAACTTGGCATCACATTCAGCACAAACGCATATCAGAGAGCGGCACGGTGGCGCAGCGGTGGAGTTGCTGCCTTACAGCGCTTGAAGTGCCAGAGACCCGGGCTCGACCCCGACTACGGGTGCTGTCTGTACAGAGTTTGTACGTTATCCCCGTGACCGCGTGGGTTTTCTCCGGGATCTTCGGTTTCCTCCCACATTCCAAAGACGTACAGGTTTGTGGGTAAATTGTCCCTAGTGGGTGTAGGGTAGTGTTAATGTGCGGGGATCGCTGGTCGGCGTGGACTCGGTAGACCGAAAGGCTTGTTGCTGTGCTGTATCTCTAAACTAAACTAAACAAACGTTGTGGGCCAAAGGGGCCATTGCAGCGCAGTACTGTTCTCTGATCTATGTCCTGTGTCCTTCATCAGTATGACTTGTCCTGTAAAAAAATGTTTGTTGGCTTTAATATGCAATGCATCTTTCATCTTTGAAGAAAGTGTCTGTGTGCGTGTGTATGTGCATGTGTGTGCAGAGTGTGTTTTCTCTTGCTTTTAGCCAAGGATACTCAGCGATGCAAAGCTTACCACAGGCCGTCAATATTCAATCCTGGATCTAACAATCTTATTCGCCTTCCAGTTATTTATTGCCTGTCCTGCTCCAGTTTTCCCCACAAGATGCATAATGCGATACTTAATGATTATTCTCCACTTTTGATTTGGGTTGTGGCATCCCATTAGTAACTGTGAGGGGCGACCAAATGTTTTGTCTTAACATCAGAATCATCAATCTACGTAGCAACAGCAAAGTTCATCAGATCAGGGAATATTCTGACACCGTAATTCCAGCTGTTCCATCAAGTCAAAACTTAAAAGGGCACGGATCAAATAAGCAATGATCCTGTAGCAGTGATTTTACAGTTAAGAGCTTAAGAGGTCTGATATTCCTCCTTCATGCATCAATGCAAAGGTCAGTTGTAAGGTGCAAAGAGGGAGGTGTGATTGATAGAGGTTAACTAAAATTGGAGGTAACCTCTAACAACCCCTCTCCCCCTCCCCTTTCTCCTCCACACACCCTTTTCTCCCCCCCATCCATGTGCCCCTCCTAGACGTGCACCTATATCACCCCACCCCTCTCCCCTCCACCTACAGTCCTTCCTCTAGCTTCACAATTCACAACTCTTCAAGGAACTGATGTGCTACAATGTTGAGAACTATATTCTGCACTCCGTATTTTCCTCTTTGCTCTCTATCTTTTTTGTTTGAGTTTAAACTGATTGTATCTATGTATAGTATATCTGATGTTTAGTTTACTTTACTTTAGAGATACAGCATGGAAACAGGCCCTTCGGCCCAACGAATACATGCCGCCCAGCAATCACCCATAGGCTAGTTCTATCCTACACACGAGCGACAATTTTCAGAAGCTAATTAACCTTCAAACTTGCACGTCTTTGAAGGAAAGCAGAGCAACCGGAGAAAATCCACACGGTCACAGGCACAATATGTAAAACTTAGTACAAGCAGCACCTGCAGTCAGAATCAAACCCGGGTCTATGGTGCCATAGAGTCATAGAGTGATACAGTACGGAAACAAGCCTTTCGGCCCAACTTGTTCACACCGACCAACATGTCCCAGCTACACTAGTCCCTCCTGCCCACGTTTGGTCCATATCTCTCCAAACCTGTCCTATCCATGTACTTGTCCAACTGTTTCTTAAATGTTGCGATAGTCCCAGCCTCAAATGTCCTCTAGCAGCTTGTTCCATACACCCATCACCCTTTGTGTGAAAAAGTTACCACTCAAATTCCTATTAAATCTTTTCTCCTTCACTTTAAACCTATGTCCTCTGGTCCTTGATTCACCTATGGGCAAGAGACTCTGTACATCTACCCGATCTGTTACTCTCATGATTTTGTACACCTCTATAAGATCACCCCTCACCCTCCTGCGCTCCGAGGTGCTGTAAGGCAGTAACTCTACTGCTGCATCACTGTAATTGGACAGCATGCAAAGTTAAGTTTTTCACTGTAGCTTGGTGCATGTGAAAATAATAAACCCAATCCTAAACCTAAACGTACAATTGCGGTTTTCATATAAGGAGTCCAGCGGATTTAAGATAAAGTGAACTAATCAGCCTCACCACTCTAGTAATGTTGTCGTGTTCTCTGCTGGATAACTATGCTGCATAATTCCCTAAATAATTCTATAGCTGTTTATTTGCAGCACAGACTGCTGCCAGTGTTTTTAAGCATTATCAATTGGCATATTCCAAGTCTGTAAAGGGCTGAAGTAGCAGATTTAACAGATCCAGGCTGTCATTTATGAGAAGAAAAGATTCTGTGCTGAAGCCTAAAAAAGGCTTATCCAATTCATTAGGGAAAGGAACATTGCAGTGATGTTTTGAAGTTTCGCAGAAGTGATTTACAATTTTAAGGCTATCGCAACCCTTTTGATTGTGATAATTTTAAGTGACTTTACTCAATTGTGAGCCATTAAGAGAAATGGAGTGTTACATGAATGTTTGATGTTTCACCATGTTGCTGCCAAAATATGTTATTTTGCTTATTATTAAAACAGGGAGGACAAGACAATGTACCACAAACTATATATATATATTTTTTAAAAAACAGAAGTCTGCAGGTGACATTCTTATAACAGCAGAACTCTGCTAAACATCTCCTGTTGTCAGAGTGTAAACAATTAATTACTGGAGTTGATACCTCTTACTATTTGTGTGTGAAGCCCAATTAGATACCCGACAACTATCAAATGACATAACAAGAAGTTTATAATTGTTCCCACGTGAAATTAGGATCATGGCATGGAATCTGTGATAGACACAAAGTGCTGGAGTAACTCAACGAGTCAGGCAGCATCTCTGGAGAAAAAGGATGGGTGACCTTTCGGGTTGGAACACTTCTTCGGACTGAAAGTAGGGGGAGGGGGGGTGAAACTGGAGGTAGGTAACGACCGGAAGAAATCAGGGCCGGCAACAGATGACTGATGAAGGGTGTTGGAGGGAAAGATCGATTAGCCTTACATCTTCCTGAGTAATGAGTATTTCCAACATTAGAGAGCATTAACAAATATTAAGAAATAAGCATACAACAAAAAACTAAAACTCATTTAAAAATTAAAAAAACTTGAAAATGCTTGAATACCTAAAGCAACTGAATACTTTCAAGTTAATTAATTAAAAATATGTAAATTATTTGACATTTATCTCTCTCCCCGGCAATCATTCCTCAGCCTTAATATGAAGTAAGTTACTGAACATATCCCAACCACAACCTGTACAAACTGAGCTAAGCCAGTGTAGGTGCTTCAGTCAGTTCCCACCTTAACTGCTGGGGAATTGCAGGAAGTTAGCACATCACTTCCCAATGAAGTTCTGAAATTCGACCGATACACATGAATCCTAAGTCACCCAATGGCCACAGAAGCAAGTTCTGATAGTTCCATTCATAACTTCTGAGGTTTATCTGGAGCCGATGGCCCAACATGAGTTTAGTTTAGTTTGGGGATACAGCGCAGAAAAAGTCCCTTCGGCCCACCGACTTTCGATCACCCGAACACTAGTTCTATGTCCTACACACAAGGGGTAATTTTTACCGAAGCCAATTAACCTACTAATCTGCACGTCTTTGAAATGTGGGAGAAAACCCACGTGGTCACAGGGAGAACGTACAAAATCCATACAGACAGGGGCCATAGTCAGGATCGAACCTGGGTCTCTGGTGCTATAAGGCAGCAACTCTACCGTTGCACCACTGTGCTGCCCAGAGTTGCACAGCACCACTGTCAAACAAACGTTGAGAAATTGTTACAGGTTTCATTTAATTACAAGACACAGTTAGATGTAGAGTTTAATGGAATATAGAGATGGTGAAGTTTATCACTTAATGGATATTCCCAACATTTGTCAAGTTGGATTTGAACATGGTATTTTAATGAAGTGTTTCTTCTGACACAACACCTCATCATTTACCAATGTAATTTGTATCATATTTTGCTTTGTCAGCTAATTCTGCTCTTTTCTGTACACTACCTTTTCACAGCTTTAATTTTGGTCTTTATTCATGAGCAAGCTCTCTATCTATCTATCTATCAGACAGCATTAATGGTTTTAAACAGTCCATAAAAGCGAATGGCCATATGTAAACAAGACTGGGGAAGCTGGGTTGTGTCAGGGTGAATCTATTCTGAGACCCAAGTCACTTTATTATTTCAAAATAAGATCATCCATGGCTAAAAATGCAGAGATTCATCTGTAGTAAACTTTTTCCAAATGTTATAAGATTGTGCTGCAGGAGAAATTTAGTTCAAATGTTTTAATGGTTTGGTTTTTTCAAGTGTTTATTTTTTAAATATTTTAAAGTGCTGAATGGTGTGAATACTTATGAACATCAAATACATTTTCCAACTGTCAAATTTATTGAACGTAGACACAAAATGCTGGAGTAATTCAATGGGTCAGGCAGCATCTCTGGAGAGGTAACGTTTCAGGTCGAGAACTCAGACTGAGGAAAGGTCTTGACCAGAAATGTCACCTCTTCCTTTTCTCCAGAGATGATGCCTGACCTGCTGAGTTACTCCAGCATTGTGTGTCCATCTTCGGTGCAATCCAGCATCTGCAGTTCCTTCCTACACAAATTTATTGAACAACGGATAGCACAGTTGCCACATATTAAAATGTTGTGGATTTCCATTCCACTTACTGATAGCACATTGAATGCTAGGATGATATTCTGCTGCTGAGAGGTTTTTGGATTGTTCGAGATGTAAGAGGCATTAATGTTGCCTGCTTCCTCAGGGAAATATGCTGTCATATGCTGAGAGAGACCGTCATATGCTGAGAGAGACCGTCATATGCTGAGAGAATGGAGGGCTTGTATACTCTGGAGTTTAGAAGGATGAGAGAGGATCTTATTGAAACATATAAGATTATTAAGGGTTTGGACACGCTAGAGGCAGGAAACATGTTCCTGATGTTGGGGGGAGTCCAGAACCAGGGGCCACTGTTTAAGAATAAGGGGTAAGCCATTTAGAACAGAGATGAGGAAACACTTTTTCACACAGAGAGTTGTGAGTCTGTGGAAGTTGTAAGTCTCTACCTCATAGGGCGGTGGAAGCCTGTTCTCTGGATGCTTTCAAGTGAGAGCTAAGAGCGGAGTCAGGGGATATGGGGAGAAGGCAGGAACGGGATACTGATTGGGAATGATCAGCCATGATCACATTGAATGGCGGTGCTGGCTCGAAGGGCTGAATGGCCTACTTCTGCACCTATTGTCTATTGTGTATTGTCTAAATGCACAAACTCCCATGGTACAAAATCAAAGTGGAGCAGGGGAAGTCTCAACCCAGTCTCAACCCAGTTAATCCCATTCATCTCACCCAACCCTGCAAACTACTTTCACCATTTGTTTTGTGAAATCTGAATGTTCCTTAAAGTCCAAAAAGAGAAGCCTGGTCTGCTACTATCACCCACACCTCCTAGGCCATCCCAGACCAGCCTCATCCTCTATAAATTGACTGTCAGTCAGCTGTGCTTAGGACCCAGCGGATCCCCTGCCTGCCTGGCCGGCCAACTCAATCAGGACACCGTGGGGCTCACATCATTTCAAATCCACCCTCATGTCATCCAACAATTAAAATCAGCCATTGTTGCAGCAACAGTGAGCTATTGGTAAGATACTAATCATACATGATATTACCAGTGATTGGTGCCAATACTGTCAGAATTTGGAAAAATAACTAATAATGTGCTGGGATGTAAGCTCCTTTAGTATATGGTACTTCTGTAAATGGATCTTTCCCTATATGGATCCTTTAAATTATGTATCCTTTAGTATATGGATCCTTCATTATATGTATTCTTTAGCATATGGATCCTTTTAGTATATGGATCATTTAGTATATAGATCTTTTAGTATATGGATCCTTGAATATATGGATGCTTTCAGGTCAGGTCAGGGGGTGTTCCCCCCGCCACGGGTACCATGTAATCCCATGCTACCTGCTCCATGATTGGATAGTCGGTGACTAAACCCCCACCTGGTTTGCCAGGTGAGGACGGGGCTGTGGACCCCCAGCAGGACCATAAACAAGACCTGTCAAAGGACAGATGAGCTTCTAGCGAGCCAACGGCCATCCGCACTTCAGTAGAAGTTGCGATCACTGTCGTACATAGCATTGTAAGGAATGCTGATAAAGCACACACACCAAAATCCTATACTTCCAGCGGCGGAAGTTTGCAGGAACTGGAGGACAGAGATGTGTGGTGCGTCCGTCATCGTTCCCGTTGAAAACCAGCACCACTGCGTCGCTAATGTTTTCAACGGTGATGAATTAGTATATGGATTATTTTAGAAACCCATATACTAAAAGGACCATACCAAAATGGTCTTTAGTATATGGATCCTTCATGGTGTGGATCTTTCAGCCTATGGATCCTTTATTGTATGGATCCTTTAGTATATAGATTCACTGTAATTTCAACCTCTTCAATACAAGAAGGAACTGTGTATAAAATCACATCAAACACAGCTACAAAACTCTGTGCAATTAGTGCACATTTAACAAATTCATTTCAGTAGACTTTTTGTCCAAAATACAAAACCTTAATTTATAGAACTGACATTGCAAATAAAGGTTCTATATAGATTGCCATAATATAAAGTGTACCGTGTTAACCATTCCTTTTATTTTAAAAATGTCACTTTTTGGGGATGATGCCCAAGTGAATGTCTTTATTTTCCCTCCATAATCATTTTATTCTGTCTGAGGAATGATTCATGGGTGAGAAACTCCCTCAAACTCTCTGCACCGCATTGCATTAGAGAGTCATGCTCATTCTCCCTGGGGTGTTGCTGTGTGATACGCTTTGCTGCCTTTCTAAAATTTGTCATGGGAGCAGATTACAAAGCATGCAGATAAAAGGATTCAAGGATGCGCTCCTTGACGAAAGTGCAACATCTTCACTTTTTCTTTGGGAATCACTGGCCTGAGACCGCTCAAAGTGGAGGAGAAGATTGGAGATGGCATTGGGAACCTAGAGGCCATGCAATGGGAGCACATAGAAATCCCATATTGGTGTGAAAAGAGAGCTCCACCTCACAAAGGAAAACACAGAGTGCTGAAGTAACTCAGTGGGTCAGGCAGCATCTCTAGAAGACTTGGATAGGTGATATTTTGGTTAGGGACCATGGGACTCAGCTATGACTGCATATTTGGTGGTTCTGTTGAACAGTATTCCAAATGTGTACTGCCACCATCCCCCAACTCTTTCTTTACCAGAAGAAGGCGTCTGGACAACGAAACCCAGAAGGATTTGAGCGATCCAAAGTGTCGCCCATTCATGTTTTCTAGAGATGTTACCTGACCTGCTAAGTTACTGTAGCACTTTGTGGTTTTTTTTTAATGAGCCAGTATCTGCAGTTTCTTGTGTCTCCACCTCACAAACTATCTCCTGGCTTGTCAGCCACCCTCGTAGAAGAAGCTCCAATTCCCACAATGGTCCCATTAGTCACTTCAGAAACTGCAAAACCAGAATGAAATTTGGCCTTGATGCTGAGGTTCTTGCTCAAAGAAGACCTTGCCTTCACCCTCCAGAATGGAATGATGTTCTCTGTGTCCCTGTAACAACCAAATCAAACCACAAAGCATGGTCAAAAGACTAAGTGCTGGAGGACCTCAGCAGTTCACGCAGCATCTTTGAGGGAATGGACAGGCGATGTTTTGGGTTGGGGCCCTTCTTCAGATTGATTGTCGTAGGGAATGGAAGGGGAGAAGAAAGATGAGAGAGATGGATTAGAGAAGTGTGAATGGAGCAAAGCCTGGCAAGTGATAGGTGGATGACGGTGTGGAGGAGGAGGCGGGGGATGAATGGCAGATGGATGGAGTAAATGACTAAAGGATAGGGGTGAAATTGAGACAAAGGGGCGTTAGTTATGAAAAAGGAGAGGAGGGGGACGGGGAAGAGTAAAGAGGGAGATGGGATGTGAGCATACAGAGGAGGTGAAAGGAGCAGGGTGTCAAGTGGTAGGAGAAGGTGAACACAAGGTTAGGGAGGGAGTGATGGGGTGGGGGGGGGGGGGATTGATAGATTCCAGCATCTGCTATTCCTTGTATCTACAAAACATGGTGGGCTGGATCTGAAGCCACATTGTAGATCTTTGTGCCCTGATAATAGTGGAACAACATCCTCACCTGTTCCCACACCAAATCTTTCTTTATTTCTCATATGAATGCTGATATTCAATAACAATCGCATCGATTCCTAACGATGATCAGTGAGCTTAATGTCTCATGGTTTGCGAACTCTGAAAAGTTTCACGCATAGTTGCTGAGACCAACAAATCTGATGGATCCGTGCACGTTGAATAACTAGTTGGACTCTTTGTTAGATGGCACGAAGATGTCACTGCATCAATTTAACAATTGTTTAGCTCTGTACACAAGAGATGGCAGAAGCGTTGACCGTTTGAAGCCAGGAAATCAATGAGATTTCTTCCGCATGCTGCTGTTGTTTTGTTGCTGTCTCATGGTTACAAGCACTTTCCCTGCCCTCTAATGCACGGCAGTGTCTCGCTGTTCCAGGACATTGGATTGCCAGCACATTAAGACCTCAAGTTTGAAATCATTGAATGTCTCCAGTCACCAGCAGCTGTTAAAGCCCATAAATTCAACGGGACTCTGACAGGTAGTTTTGACTGAATCGGGCTCCACAAATCCACCCCTACACAGCATGATTTCTCATCCTGTCCCACCTTTTGTTAAATTCTTGTATTCACACATTCCAGTGTCAGTTTGAAAAGGCTGAATTTTCCAATCACACGCTCTGGTGAAATATTGTCGGGGTTAATACTGTGCTGGCATTCAATCCCACACAGAGAGTGAGACAAATACAACACACCCGCTGGTGAACACAAAGTGCTGGAGGAAATCAGTGGGTCAGGCAGCATCTGGGGAGGGATAGGAGAGGCAACGTCTCGGGTCAGGATTCCTTTGGTTTAGAGAAACAGTGTGGAAACAGGCCCTTCGGCTCACCGAATCCTCGCCAGCCAGCGATTACCCCGTACACTAGTTCTATCCTACACACTAGGGACAATTTGCAGAAGTCAATTAACCTACAAATATTTGGATGTGGGAGGAAACCAGAGGAATGCCCACTCAGTCACAGGGAGAACATGCAAACTCCACACAGACAGCACCCGAGTACAGGAAGGAGACAGAGAGTTTAGGAGTATGGTGTCAAAACAACAACCTCTCCCCCATTGTAAGCAAAATGAAGGAGCTGATCATTGATTCCAGGTAGCAGGGTGCACGCAGCCTGTGTCAATGGTGCCGAAGTGGGGATGGTCAAGAACTTCAAGATCCTAGGTGTAAATATCAAGTTGCTCCGAATAACCAGTGACCCAAGCTGAGAAAGCAGAGCAAATTCTCAACCTCCTCAGAAGGCTAAGGAAATTCAGCATGCCTCCAATTACTCTTACAATATAAACAGATGCAGAGGAGAAGGCATCCTGTCCCTTCACAGCTTGGTATAGCAACTGCTCTGTCCAAGACCATAAGAAATTGCAGAGTGTTGTGTCCACAACCCAGTCTAACACAACCCAGCCTCCCCCCAAAGACTCTGTTACGTTTCACGTTTCCTCAAGAAAGTAGCCAACATAACCAGGCGGTTCGGTAGTGCAGCGGTAGAGTTGCTCACTTATAGGAAACAGAGACCGGGTTCGATCCTGACTACGCGTGCTGTCTGTATGGAGTTTGTACGTCCCCCCCCCCCCCCGACCACTTGGGTTTTTCCCAGGTGCTCCGGTTTAATCCCACACTCCAAAGACGCATAGATTTGTAGGTTTGTTTATTTGGCTTCAGTAAAAATTGTAAATTGTCCCTAGTGTGTAGGATAGTGCTATGAACAGGGTGATCACGGATCGGCGTGAACTCTGGGCTGAAGGGCCTGTTTCTGCGCTGTATCTCTAAAGTCTAATTCTAAACTCTAAAATAAGCAAGGACCACGCACACCCCTCTCCCATCAGGCAGAAGACACAAAAGCCTGAAAGCACATAACAAATTCAAAAACTACTTATTTTCCTCTGTTACCAGACTCTTGAACAGACCTCTCAGGCGTTAATGATGTATTCCTGGATTTTGTAATACTATATTCTGCATTCGGCCTCTTTTTCTTCCTTGCATTACCTTGATGTACTCATGTATTGCATGATTTGCCTGGACAGCATGCAAAACAAATTATTTCACTGTATCCCAGTAAACATGACATGAATAAATCCATACCAATAGAAAAAGTATATTTGTGGGCTTGAATTATTATTTTTTTAATTTCAATGTGTGTGTGCTTTTGTTTGTTATTATCATTATTTGGTTATAGAATAGTACAACATAGGAAAAGACCCATTAGCCCACGATATCTGTGTCAAACATGATGCCAAGATAACCTATTCTCATCTACTTGCCTGTGGTCATAACCCTCCATTTCCTACATAACCATATGCCTGTCTAAAAGCCTCTTAAACAATCATATCTGCCTCCAACACCCACCCTGATAGCACGTCCCAGTCACCCAACACCCTCTGATTAAACAACCTGCCCAGCATATCTCCTTTAAACTTTGCCCCTTTCACCTTACAGCCATGTCCTCCAGTCTTTGACATTTCAATCCCTGGAAAAAGGTTCTGACTGTCTATTATATCAGGTCTCCCCTCCTCAACCACTGGCATTCTGGAAAAAGCAACTGGAGGTTGTCCAACAAGAAGGCGTAGGGCATGTTATGAAAGCTCTAGGGAGAGTTCAATGGGAATTGGCAATGCAACTGGAGGTAGATAGCGCAAGAGTGAACTCATTCTGATGGTCAGGTAGTCATTGTGTGGTCTGTAATCTGATGCATGGGGATTATCCTGTCTTCTGTCTGACGTTAGCCACTTACTATTTGTATATTCGTGAACCAAAATGAAAAGTAAACAGTATATTAGGAAATAATACTAAAGTATTAATTCATATACATGAGAAAGCATGAATTCATGAAAAAGGAAATATCTGATGACTTCACTGAGTAGGTTATGTTGAAAGGGTTAAGCAATCCATCCGCATCCCAACTCATTAACACCCCTTGCCTGAAAGATTACGCTTTTAAGGGCAGCTAGGAATCCCATCCCTTAATGTCTTAGCGATGTGCGTTAAGGGGACTTTTGATCTACGACCCACACCCAAACTACGGTTCACTGGGTCTTCACGGGGCAAAGTCGCGGACTGGTAACACTCAGCAAGCGCTGCCCAGAATAATACCCCTGGTTTGTGCTCCTGCCCCTCTCCGCCGATGTGCCATTCACTAGATGGCTTTGAATCAAAACCTTAATCCATGACAGCGCCGCCAAGAATCACACTTCATTTAAAGGTTTTTACAACGGGGCGGGCAATCTTGCCTGGATGTCTTGCCTGTGTTTAATTTCATTATCCGGTGAATTGCGGCAACATCTGCGGGTCTGGCCCGCAGACAAAGCCCATCAACCACACAAAGGTCACCTCCTTACTGCACCAGCTGGTAACCTGGGCAGTGGAGCGAGTTATTTCCCCGGGACACGCTCGATCTGGCCCGGTGGTTTCTTCAGTAATATCATTATCTAAGAATGTTAATATCTTAACAAATCTCAGCCTAGCATCGCCCTTCTAAATGTTATTACTGGTAAATTGGATTTACATAGTTTAATCTTTATATGGGCAAAGCTGGGCAATTGTAGGCATCACACACACACTCACCCTCATTCACCCCTATTGTACTAAGTGGATTTGAAACAGTATTGAGATTTAGATTTGCAAATACCATTTTTATAAATGCTGACGGATATTTTTAATTGCATTCTAATTTCTTGGCTGTGACCGGGATTAATAAGAACTGGGCTGAAGTTTAGTGCGGATTCTTTAGGCAACTTCCTTTTTTTTATATAGAAACTCTTTAATATAAGGGCCTGTTTTTTGTTGTTGTTCTGAAGTGTTTGCTATCTGCTGATGAGAAACTTCGAAGGCACCCAATGCAAATCACAAATCTTTGTGACATTAGAATTCTTTCAAGAAGCAAGAAACTATTACTAAACTAAATAAAACCCTTTCCAAAACATACAGTTCTTTATTCATGGCATTCAATGGTTCCCAGTGTGAAATTATATTTGTTTGAAGCATTATTCAACAGAATGCATCAGTGATGAAGTGTCTCTTTATTCCAGATGCCTGGATAGGGGCCACACTTTTGCCCTTGTGATGATGGTAAAACTGAGAGTGCAGTGTCATTACTGCATAAAACTAACAGTAGCTTAATTTTAGTGTCCACAACATTTACTTAAAAATGGGAAATGGAAAGTGGAACTTGATTATTCCACCAGAATCAGCTTGCTTTCACTGTAGATATCGCCAACCTAGAATCAATGGCTTGACATACACAACAACTGTGCACTATTATGTCCATAAACTTAATAAACTAAATAAAGTCTATATGAGTGCTGTGTCCATGGACCGAGTCAAAATTACTGCTAAAATTATGTTGGCCCTAAAAAGACAAAATGTATGCTGTATTATTTCTTCTGCACATTTGCAATTTCTATTGATCTTTAAGAATATAATGAAAACATTTAAATTTCATATTTTAAAGTTTGATTATCGTATTTCATCGTGAACTTTCATCAAAAATATGCTCAGTTTATATTTTATTTTCCATAATATCCATTAAAAATGTATTCCAATTTTTTAAAACTTATTTTGGGATCTGGACATCAGAAGCAAAGTCAGCATTCATTGCCTATACCTAAATGCACTTGAGATGTGATGAGCCATCACCCTAAATTGCTGATATGTTTTAGTGAAGTACTGTGTGAAACATCGTCTGTCCATTCTCTCCACAGATGCTGCCTGACCCGCTGTGTTCCTCCAGTGCTTTGCATTTTCTTCAGGTTTTCTGCTTCTGCAGTTTCTTGTGCAATCCTGCTGTGATGTTGGGTGGGGAATTCCTGGAGTTAGACTCAAGCATACCCTGGCATACATCCATGGTGCCAAAGTAGGGATGATTGAAAGTTTCAAGTCCCTAGGAATAAATATCACCAGCAACTTGTCCTGGACCAGTCATATCAAAGCAATGGCCAAGAAATACATCAATGCCTTTACTTCCTTAGAAGGCTTAGGAAGTTTGGCATGTTCCCAACAACTCTCACCGACATCTACAGATGCGCTGTAGAAAGCATTTTCTTAAGTATGGTTTGGGAAAAAACTTTTCACTGTACCTTGGTACACGCGACAAAAAACTAAACTGAACTGAACTGAACTGAGCCACAATTAAGGTGTGGTTTGCTGAAAAATCGTTCCGACGGGCGTTTTGTGTATTTTTTATTTTTATTAAATCGACAATGTCAGCGCTGGAGTTAGTTTAAAATCAGCTTCGAAAGCCGCCAACGCCAACAACGGGGACGGATTTCACACACGGGACAGGTAAACAAAAGTAGTTTATTTTAATGTATAAAAGTGCTTCTTAAGAAGCCTTTAATTCATATTTTTTAATGCGAAACGGTGATTCTTTTCCCCGAACGAACGGCAGAATTTTTCATGCCGATACGGGTTTAAATTCACCGCAAATCAACGTTCCAAATGATCGCATTCCAGAAAACCTCACTCGCAAAATGATTTAAATGGCCATTAATTTACAGGTATTAAACATTCAATTCCTTCCATTTGGCCTGTAAATCCATGACAATGAGATTTAAAAATTATGTTATATTGTGAATTCTTGTGTGAATGTTATTTGGACACTTAGGCTATTTAAAAATGTTAATCTATTCTTAAGAAATTGATAGATGTTTAGATCTAGTAATTGAATTTTGTAATTAGCTACAATTAGGTAACTAACTAATTATATGCTTTAATTTCATGTCATCTAAGTAAGATTGTTTCATATTTGTTTCAGAATGCTTCAATCTATAATAACTGAAAATTTCTTTCAGTTCTCTTAATTTTTAAGAAAGTTATGGGCTTTTGACTGTCCTCGATCACAGCTTTTGTGTTAAGTCAATGGAAAAGCAATAGGGAACAAGATGCTAATTTCCGAGTATGAAAATGGCCATACCTTTTTTAATACTGAAGATATGAAAGTGAATTAGGTGTCAAATTAAACTTCTTTTTATGCTTTATCTGATGGGATAAATTGCAGACTTTATTTTTCAAATCTCAACATTTTGTAACATTGCTTTAACAAGCACAGAGAGTGCAGACATTACAAAAGTTACAGATACACAAGATGGAAGTACCTCAGGATTATGTTATGTTTTACATTTTATGACCTACTCAAATGAAGTAGGGTCAGGTGTGACAGGATTCAAGCGTGTTTTATTAGCATAGTCCATGGATCCATGTCTATGTGTTAAGACATATTTGTTGCAATTCATTGAGGCTACAAAGGTCTTATGAAATATGAAAACAAGATTGTTTATAATTCACGAAAAACCATACAAGATAGTGTCAGTTCAGACTATTTCAAGATGGTTAAAACAAGTTTTGGTTGCTGCACGTGTGAACAATGATGTTTTTGCAACCCATTCGATTTAACAGCAACATTGGCGGCCAGGGCGAAGGACGTCCCGTCGACCATATTTTCGCAGCCGCCGGGTGATCTAATAAGTTGGTGTTTCAACACTTTTACCATCGGCCTATTGCCAATACGGGGCTGTTTGCAGATACTATATTAAGTTCTGCTTAAATTCCCCTGGGTTAAAGGGGATACTGTTAATTCTATTATTCAAATAAATGGATTACTGCATTTGTCATGCAAATGTCATTAATGCATTATTGATTATTTCTCGTTCCGAGTCAATCAATGCAGTGAGAAACCGGGATTTGCATCTGCGGCATGAAATCACAAAGCTTTAAAATCTTCACGTGGTCACTCACCGTGACTCCGAAGTAAAATAGTAAGATTAAATGAGATCTTACCAGTTTGAAGTTTGATCTTTATTTTATGAGGAGTTACGTTGGTGATTACGTGCCCACCACGCCCAACCCTCTTCATAAAGGTCAGATGGAAGTTCTAAATTTACTCGTTTTTACTATGTTACTATATTACTTCGTTCATGTTGTTTGTGATTTCACACCGCTGCTTTGAAGATTGACGCGCAGGCGCCCTGACGGGTCTTCTTCACGTAATCACCAACGTAACTCCTCATAAAATAAAGATCAAACTTCAAACTGGTAAGTTCTCGTTTAATCTTACTATTCTTACAGTCTGAAGAAGGGTCCCGACTCGAAACATCGCCTATCCATGTTCTTTGGAGATGACACAAAATGCTGGAGTAACTCAGCGGGTCAGGCAGCATCTCTGGAGAAAAGGAATGTGACTTTCTGGTCGAGACCCTTCTACAGACTGCTGAGTCCTGAGGTGCTGCCTGACCTGCTGAGTTATTCCAGCACTTTGTGCCTGTTTGTAAACCAGCATCTGCAGTTCCATGTTTCTACTATTTTTACACTCTTGTACTTAAGTATGATTATACTTATGTGTAGTTAAATTTCTACTAAACTGTATGCAAAAAAGGAATTTCACAGTATCTAGGTACATGTGACAATAAAATAAGGTAGTACTATCTGCAATATTTTGTATCTCCATTAAATCTTACTAAGGTTCTACTGTTCTTCAGTAAAAAAAAGTCCATTTCAGCTATCCGAAGTCCACTCACAAAGTTCTCCACACTGGACATTGGATTGTATTCAAAATATATGATTCCAAATGTATCATTATTATTGAATAATGGACATACAACCAATTGAAGTAAATTACTTCTTTATTGATTCCTGGCCTCAGGAAAAATAACAATCTTTTCATTTTTTTAATTAATAAGCAATGTAATAAATTCTGTCTCCATTAACAAACAATACAATGATTCCATTGGCAGATCCTAATATTAAAATGTTGAATTGAAGCTGATTACACTTAGCTTCCAAACCATGACTAACTCCTGCATTTTTATGTTTCCAAGTCTTGTATTATCAATCCTAACCATTGGGTCCTCCACAAATCCAATCTCAGCTAAGATCAAATTCAAGAGAGCCTTTGTTGTTATACCAATCATTCTCATTGCATTTGTCAGAATATATCTGTCAGAAGAGCTTGTTCCTCTTTAATTTCCATATTATGACATCCAAACAGTTGTCCTTTGAACAATTTAATTTACGAAGTGAATCGGAAAACAATTTGACTTCTTCCTTCCCCTCCGACACATTTTCAACGGCAGAAGCAATGATGTTCTTCTTGAGATTGTACACCAGTTGTAAAAGTAGCTGCCCAATAAGGTTCCTTGGCTTCTTAAGAACTGAAGCCCTTACTATTACTCTCAACTATGAGGTTAAAGTGTTGGTTTAATCACATGATTTTGCAGTGTTTATCTATGGACCTGTTTCTGTTAATGTTGGTTTATGATATTTGTTTACTTCAAGTTACAAAGTTAGCTAGGAATTAACTTAATTTAATGGCAAAGCTACACACCACTATCAACCAGCTGGGTTAGAACTAATCAATGAAACTAATGGGAAATTGTTCAGTCTTAAGCACCAACATGCTGGAACCTTGCAGGAGGGTGACCTTGGAGGCCAGGTCAGTGGATATTTTTAAGGCAGAGGTAGACAAATTCTTGATTAGAACGGGTGTCATGGGTTATGGGGAGAGGCAGGAAAATGGGATTAGGAGGCATAGATCAATCATGATTGAATGGCGGAGTAGACTCAATGGACCGAATGGCCTAATTCTACTCTAACATGTGAACCTCAATAGCATGGAGCAAATGGCAGCAAATGATTTTGTTTGCACATATTTGAAGGCTGAGCTCCAAGTCATTGTAGAATTATTTATTGAAGCATATGAGGGGAAGGGTCTTAGACTCAGCAGCCAATAAACAAAGGTCATCTTCCCTCCTGCAAAAGTGGTTCAGTGTGATACCCTGGAAAAAATGTGGACCACTTCCCATGATTTGGACAACGCCACTTAATGAGGACAGACTTCGATGATGAAATTCCCTATCACTTTCCGTACACCAGTGCAGCCTTTGGCCGGTTGAGGGAAAGGATAATGCAGATCCACATCTCAATCTGAAATAAAATCCATAGTATATGGACAGCAGCAGTCCCTTCCTCCTGTTTCAAGATGTGCGGGTCAAGTTTTTTTTTTTACAGAGTGGCTGGTGAATGCCAGGAATGCACTGCTGAGGTTGGTGGTGCAGGCAGATACAATAGTGCCATTTAAGATACTTTTGGATAGGCACATGAATATGCCGAGAATGGAGGAATGTGAATTGTGTGCAGGCAGATAAGAGTTGGGCTTGTTATCGTGTTCAGTACAAACATCGTGGGATGAAGGGCCTGTTCCTGGGATATACTGTTCTATGTTCTATGTTCCAGGTACTATATCTCATGTTCCATGGTTCTATGCTCTATAATTCTATGGTTCTATGTTCTATGGTTCTATGTTTTATAATTCTATATTTTACTTCGGAGTCACGTGAGTGACTACGTGAAGACCCCGCCAGCACGCATGCACGACATAGCATCTCACGCAGTGCAACGCGACGGGCGGGGGAAGAGCTCTCCCGCGGCAAGATTTAAAACGGGACCTGCAGGTAAGGAAATCGTAGTCTGAGGTCATTATTTGGAACCCTTGTTGTGCTTTAATTTTAGCAGATATGGACAAGGGGAGAAAAACAAAGAAAGTCGCGTCCCGTACACCTGAGGTGGACCAGGAAGGTTCCGGCAGGGGGGGGGGGGGGGGCGACCGACGGCACCGGGACCGCATTTCCTGCGGTCCACAGTCACCGACTCTAACACTGCGCAGCCAAGCCCAACGCCGCAAGCTGCTCAGCTGGAACCAACGCAGCGGGTTGGAGGCAAGGCGAAGCAGAAGTCGGTCCGGCCGATATACTCGGATGAGTCCGGTCAGGAGGACGTGCTGCTCGAGAGCAGCAAAGGTGACTGTTTATCCCGCATGGAGCGGTTGATGGAGCAGATGCTCCAGCGAGACTTGCTCTGGGAGATGGAGCAAGCTCGCCATGGGAGTGCTCGCACACCCACAACAGCACCGTATTCGGCACTGTCCATCGCATCTCCCTCGACAGAGGGGAGCGTTGGGGGCCAGGGCTGGGCTGGCCTCGAAGAGGGGTTCGTGGCTGAAGATACCAGCAGTGTGCTGGGGGTGCAGGACCAGGAAGAGCTGCTGGGAGTGGTCAACAAGTTTGGGGTACCACCGCGTGCGGGACAACCATTGCAGACCAAACTGGCGGCCAGTATAGACTACCTGTCCTTCCACCCTCTACAGGAACAGGTAGTCAATGAAACTATGGAAAAATACATACCTCCGGAGAACTGCATCTCGCTAAATATACCCGCCGTCAACAGCCAAATCTGGGGGTACATAAGGGCCCAGGAAGCTTCAGAAGATATTAAAACTTCTGACTTCAGCTATAACATCCTACGCTCGTTCTGTTGATGGGGTCGAAATGACCGATAACCAGCAGGACACACTGGCCCTACTGTGTAATACACAGTATGAAATAAACTGCCTGCGGAAGAACGCCATCAAACCTGCCCTCAACCCGAAATTCGCAGGGTTGTGCAAAACTGCAACTGCTCAGCCACAAATACTGCTGTTTGGGAAAGACTTGTCCAAACAAGTAAAAGAACTGGACGAAGAGTCTAAAGCTGTTGGGCTTATGAGGGCAGCTGCAGGAATGAGCAAAACCACACACCCCAGGCGGCAGCATCCCTATGCATCCACCAGCAGGCAACACCAGGGTGCTGGTGAAAGCGTGAGGGCCGCACATCAACCACAAAGGTCTTTTTTAGGCCAAGGCCCAGAGCGGCCCTCATGGAAGATGCGCCAACCCCACACTCCGGCGCCTCAACCAGTGAAGAGACAGAGGCGGAAGAAATGAACTTACCACCGGTAACCATGGAGGTAGGTGGGTCTGGTTCCTTCCAGAACATAAAAGGTGTAGGTCCTGTACTAACAAGGGGAAGGTTACACTTGTTTTGGGAAGCATGGAGGAATATTACTTTTGACAAATATATACTACAAAGTATTCAGGGATACAAAATTGATTTCATCCAAAAAAGTATGCCACCAGTTCAACATGTACCTGACAGGGAGTTTGTACTCTCACAAGGGGAAAAATTCAAAGGACATGCAGAACTGGTGAGGTTACATGCTAAAGGAGTTATAGAGAGAACGGAGCATGACTCTCTGGAATTTGTATCGAACATATTTACAAAAACTAAGAAAGATGGTGGATGTCGCATCATCATTGACTTAACTAAACTGAATACTTTTGTTAACTATATACATTTCAAAATGGAAACATTTGTTACTGCCAAACAATTAGTTTCCGAAGGATACTTCATGGCATGCATCGATTTAAAAGATGCATACTATTCAGTACTCATTCATAAGGATCATCGTAGATACCTAAAATTTAACTGGATGGGGCAACTATGGCAGTATAAAGCGTTGCCTAATGGGTTAACATCAGCCCCAAGACTATTTACCAAGATATTGAAACCAGCCTTGGCAATACTAAGGAAACAAAAACATATTGTTATGGCATATCTTGATGATATTTTGATTGTGGGGAAAACCCTGGAATTAGCTAAATCAGCGGTTTTAGCTACCAAACATCTGTTTGAAACACTGGGGTTTATCATACGTCCAGATAAATCTAAGTTGACACCATCCACAACTATGGACTATCTGGGATCCACAATTAACTCTGTCCACATGTCTGTAACATTGCCAAAGGACAAAGCAGCAGATTTGGTGGAAGTCTGCAACAAATTGATTGTTACTAATCAACCATCTATTCGACAGGTGGCAAAAGTGATTGGGAAACTAGTAGCAGCATTTCCAGCTACTCAGTTTGGACCTTTGCATTACCAAAATTTACAAAGGGCAAAGGTGCAAGCGCTAAAACAACATAAAGGTCATTTTGATCGGGCAATGCAATTACCAGCCAAAGCAATTTCGGAGTTACAATGGTGGAGAGAAAACATTTGGCATTGTTCGAGCCCCATCGTTATTAGTAACCCATCATTCACATTACAAACGGATGCCAGTGCTCAGGGCTGGGGAGCAACTAACACTATATCTAGTACTGGTGGTAGATGGAACATACAAGAATCATCACTACTACAGACACTGGGTATAAATTACTTAGAAATGTTGGGTGCGTTTTATGGGCTAAAAGCTTACTGTTCAGCTATGCACCATTTGCATGTCCGCCAACAAATTGACAATACCACAGTGGTGGCTTATATCAATCATATGGGTGGAATAAAGTCGATATCGTATGACGATTTGGTCAGGACAATTTGGCAATGGTGTGTCGACAGACATATTTGGCTATCAGCAACTTACCTACCAGGTAAGCTCAATACAGTGGCAGACACCAGGTCACGAACATTTAATGACAACACCGAATGGATGTTGAACCGCAAAGTATTTGCTGATACTACAATGCGGTATGGTACACCTGATATTGATTTCTTTGCATCCAGACTGAATCACCAGTCACCAACATATGTCGCTTGAGAACCAGACCCTGAGGCAGCAGCGATGGACGCGTTTTTGCTAAATTGGGGAAAATTGTTTTTCTATGCCTTTCCCCCCTTCTGCCTCATCAGTCGGGTCCTACGCAAAATACAAATGGACTCAGCTTCAGGTAATTTGGTAGTAGCCGATTGGCCTACACAGCCATGGTTCCCTGTGGTCCTCGACATGGTCTCTGAACCACTCATGACCATTCCCAAAAGACCAGATCTCTTGGTCCATCCTGTTATGGGCGAAAGTCATCCATGCCATGACAGGATAAATCTGTTGGCTTGCAGAATTTAAAAATACCTCTTTTGGATCTGGGATTATCGGACAGGACCATGAACATGATGACAGCGGCCTACCGAGAATCGACTAAGAAGCAGTACCTCTCCAGCATTCGGAAGTGGGAAGTGTACTGCTCAAGGACTGGGGTAGCACACAAATCAGCTACAATTACCAATGTCCTGGAGTTCCTATCTAGCCTTCACTTTGATGAAGGACTGAGTTACAGCACAATTAACAGTGCTAGGAGTGCTCTGTCAGCATATTTATGGCAGGCACCGGGACAGCAGTCCATGGGATCCCACCCTCTAGTTGCCAAACTAATGAGGGGTATCTACAACTCCAATCCCCCCAGATCAAGGTACACCCAGATCTGGGACGTCAGTGTTGTACTGACATTGCTATGGGGTTGATCACCAGCAATGTCCCTGTCCCTGGAACAGCTCACACTAAAAACAGTAATGCTGATGGCTTTGGTCTCAGCTCAAAGGGTCCAGTCCCTATACAAATTAAGATTGGACAATATGAAAACATCAACTGACAAGATAACCTTCCGGATCTTGGAGTTGGTCAAACAGAATAGACCAGGAACTTCGGGACTGAGTTTGGAATTTCGGGCATACCCATCTGATCCCCGTTTGTGTGTCATGACACACCTACTGCTTTATCTTGGGACAACAAAATCCTTAAGAGGAAGCAAAATGGCATTATGGGTTAGTTTCAAACAGTCTCATGGACGGGTGTCAGTACAGACCATCTCAGATGGCTCAAGATGGCTGCTGGGGTGGATACTGACATTTTTAAATCTCACTCCACCAGGGCAGCAGCAACATCAGCGGCAAGAAATATGGAGGTACCAATGGACCATATCCTGACGACAGCAGGATGGTCTACGGAAAAGACTTTCCAAATATTTTATAATAAGCCGATTGCCAAACCTGCAGTGTTTGCAGAGAGAATTTTAAGTTCTGCAATATAATTTAGCCCGAGGGAGCATTATTTTCTTTGTTAAAAAATAAATAAATAAATCGTTATTGTTTGAAAAATTGATTCATGTTTAATGACAATAACATACTTCCTCCCTTGGATGACTTCGGCAGTGAGTGAGGCATGGACTTAGTCCACGGTATGAAATCACAGATCTTTAAAATCTTCACGTCGTCACTCACGTGACTCCGAAGTAAAATAGTAAGATTAAACGAGAACTTACCGGTTTGAAGTTTGATCTTTATTTTATGAGGAGTTACGTCGAGGGATTACGTGCCCTCCACGCCCACGCTCTTGTAAAGGTCAACTGGTATCCTAGTTCTTCTTATCTTACTATGTTTATTTCATTACTATTACTGTGATTCCACACCGCTGCTTTGAAGAATGTCGCGCATGCGTGCTGGCGGGGTCTTCACGTAATCCCTCGACATAACTCCTCATAAAATAAAGATCAATCTTCAAACTGGTAAGTTCTCGTTTAATCTTACTATTTTATGTTTCTATGTTCTATGGTTCTCATAGAACAATACGTTATGTGCGTGCTGCTGTATTGATGCTCTGGACAGGCCACATTAGTATTCTAAAGAACCCTAAAGAACCTCTTTACTCCAAACTCTGTCATGGGAAGAACTCACCAGGTGGACAAAGGTCACTAGGTGGCTATAACCATATGATGTATCTGGCTTTGCTCAGATAGGCGCAAACACAAAATAAAACAACTCGTAGATCATTGGTGAGTCTATCGAACAAGTTCGTTTATTGAAGGCTTTAACTGTGTGCATTGAGAAACACTCTGAGAGAACCCAAAGTGTTTTGCAATGCGCACTGTTAAGGCCTGCAATGAACCGGCATCCTTAAGGGCCTGTCCCACTTGGGCAACCTAATCCGCGAGTTCTGGCGAGTTTGCCCTCGACTCATACTCGCAGCCTGGTCGACACGAGGTCGTAGGTCTTCGTAACTCTCCTTCATGCTCAAGAGTGGTCTCCGCGTACTCGAGGCCTCAGCTAGGTCGCGGCGGTTTTTTCAATATGTTAAAAAAAAGCCCGCGAGTAAAAAAAGGTCGCCATGGAAAAAATCTATACTTTTTTTACTCGTAGGTTTAGTCGTAGTAGGTCATAGTAGGTCAGCATGTTAGTCGTAGGTAATTGGTGGTAGCCGAAGGTAGTCGTAGATAGTCTTCATCATAGTCGAAGGGAGGTCGAAAGGAGATCGAAAGAGGTCGTCTTTACTCTCCACTATTCGGTGTCCAATTTTCCCGAAGTTAGTCATAGGTAGTCGTAGCTAGTCAAAGCTGGTCTTCAACATAGTCGAAGGAGGTCTTCTACATAGTCGAAAGTCTTCAACATGTCATTTTTTCAAACTCTTCTAAACTCGCCAATTAGGTCACCCAAGTGGGTCAGCCCCTTTATGTTACCCATGTCGGCCATTTTTCCCATCATACTTCTCCAGAACGTAAGATCTAGGGTTAAGCAGATTATAACCTATTCATCTTCCTTATAATTTTCAAAATTTCCATCAATATATTATTAATGATGGAGAGGGCAAACCCCATCAGAACTACCTCACAGCCTGCCCCATCTGTGGCAGGATCTGCAGTTACTACTTTGGCATCATCAGCCAACACAGAGTGCACAACATTGGAGGGGGTGCAAATCACCTTCAATCCCAACGGACTGTCTAAAAAAAAGGACATTGAAGGGGTGAGTACAAATAATTTCACAATGCTGTTTGTATCTTATTACCAAATAGCAGTTGAGGGTATTTGAGTGAGTGAATAAGTGAGTGAATAAGTTTATTGACCAAGTATTCACATACAAGGAATTTGCCTTGGTGCTCCGTCCGGAAGTGAGGGAAATGGTGAGAAGAAATGTCATTGGACCAATTTATACTTAGATCATTCTTATTATTGTGAGGGAAGAATAGTTTTGATTGCAGGGCTCCTTTTCTCTGTCTAAATTTTTTTTTTATAATCAGGAGTACAGTATGATAAATGACTTCAAAACAGTAGGAGCATGCAATGCATAAGAAATCAATTGGGCCATTGAATCTGTGCCAGTTCTTTCCTGAAGAAATCCAAAACTAACTGCACTATGTATTTATGTCCTGATGGCCCAGCATCTTCTTCAGCTTCTGGCATTTCTTGAATCTCCTATGGAATAATTCAATGAGTTAGCTTCATGTACTGCCTGTAACAAAGTATTCAGTTATATAATCACTTTTTGAGAAAAAAAAGTCTCCAAACTTATCTTGAGGGCTGAAAATATCAAAGACACCTTTTATAATGTCCACTCTAACAAAATCTCCCATATACCCTATTGAAAACCTTTCTAATTTTAGAATCGCTGGGCTGCTTTTCACTGGTTTATATGTTTTCAATGTTTAAAGTGCAAGAGCTCCAGAACATTTATAAATGGGCTGTCAAACGTGAAAATCTCAGAATTACTGACAGATTTATGAAGCAGGATTATGCCAGGGATTTGCTATATTTTTTATTTTGCGTCAGGCCAAATCTGATTTAGGATTTGAGATCACATTGGTTTCAATGGAAATTATTGAAGAGTGGAAGATAAAGCGGAGGGCGGGTTGAATGGTGTGGAGCATCCAGCCAAGATGAAGCAGCAAGTGTGATTATTGGAGCTCTGCTACCTTCCCATTGTCTGAAAGAACCTGTGCTTCAGATGCAAAGTGCTGTTGGTGCTGCTGTATGTGGTGCAGGTATGGGCCATAGCCCAGGCCTGAGCCACTTCACCAACTTTTGTGGATATTGCAAATGGGTCATGTCCACGGAGAACCTTGTACAAATCTCCAGAAAGATTGGGAGGGGAAATATATACAATAAGGACTTTATTAGATAAGTTTAGCGATACAGCACGGAAAAAGGTCCTCCGGCCCACCGAGTCCACGCCGACTAGCGATCACCCCATACAATAGCACTATCCTGCAGACTAGGGACAATTTACAATTCTTACTGAAGCCAATTGACCTACAAACCTGTTTGTCTTTGGAATGTGGGAGGAAACCGGAGCTCGCGGAGAAAACCCACACGGTCACAGGGTGAACGTACAAACTCCATAGAGACAGTATCTGTAGTCAGGATCAAACCTGGGTCTCTGGTGCTGTAAGGCAGCAACTCTACCACTGCACCACCGCGCCGCATTCCTGAAGGCTACGATTGTGTGTGGCCGCAATATCCTGAGTGTGGAAACACCATGTTTCACTACAGGTTCTATCTGTCACTGGTATTGCAAGAGCTGGGTCTAGCCATGTTGCTACAAGATTTCCATTCGGTTTCACTGTGCCACACAATCTGTAGGGAATGTGCTTGAGGTCCAGCAGGAAAAGGAGATGGTGGAGCATGTCAGATGGTTGTCCAGATGTTTCTTAAATATCATAAGAGTCTCTGACTTCACCACCCCCAACATGTATTCCATGTCCTAACCACCTTCTGAGTGAAAACATTCTTCAAAAGGGTCAAGGAAAGAGCGTTCACGTCGCGGCCCTGTTTCCACTCATCTTTCCACCACCACGCACAAGAAGCACAAGCAACAAGACAGACACCATTGTATGCAGATGTCGAGAAGTGTGTTCAGCGCTGGCTGAACAATCTCTAATCTTGTGTGTGGACTCGATAAGAAGATCTCCTCAAAAGGTCTTACCCTTTACCCTATTTATACACCTATTAGTTTTAAACACATGTACTATGGAGAGAGAAAAATCCTACTATCTAATCCATTTATGTCCCTTGTAATGTTGTATATCTTTGTCCTTCACTCCAGGGGAAACAACCAGATGATCTAATCTCCAATCCCGTAACTGAAAAACTGCACCCCAGGCGATACCCTGGTGCATCTGTAGAAACAAAAAAGTTTGTTCCATCCCCCACCAGGAAGGTCTTAAGGCCTGAAGATAGACACAAAGCACTGGAGGAACTGAGCGGTCAGGCAACAACTCTGGAGAAAAAGGAGTGGTGATGTTTCAGGTTAGAAACCTTCTTCAGACTGAAAGTGGACAATAGACAATAGACAATAGGTGCAAGAGTAGGCCATTTGGCCCTTCGAAGGGGGGAGTTGGGATAACGAAGGGATAATAATAATAATAAATTTTATTTATGGGCGCCTTATACCAAAGTCTCAAGGACACCTTACATAGTTTAACAAGTAAGAAACATATAATCGGAGTAAAATAAATTATAAAGACATCACCAATACACAAACTAAAGACAGAATTCGATCCAAAGACACAAAAAAAAACAACAACAAAAACAGGGAAGATAGGGAAAGTAGGGGGTACTTGAAATTAGAGAAAATTAGAGAAGATTAGAGAGAGTCTCAAGGGCCTCTGTTTCTTCCTCCATTGGAGACCCAATCATTTCCCTCCACTAATACTCTCCTCCACCTGACAGAACTTGCCCTCACCCTCAACAATTTCTATTTTGACTCCTCTCACTTCCTCCAAGTTAAAGGTGTTGCCATGGGCCCCAGCAATGCCTGCCTTTTTGTCAGCTACATCGAACAGTCCATCCTGATATCTCCCCTCCCCTGCTGCTACTTTCCTCCCTCTGGCTTTGTAGTTTACAACTTCAACCCTGGGTCACACCTTCTGTTCTTATCTCTGACCTTTGTTCCAACCATATCAAACACCCTCCTCACCTATCTTGACCTATCACCTGCTATGCTTTGTCCTGCCTCTCCCCTTTTCCAGTTCTCTCCCCCCCCACCCCCGACAATCAGTCTGAAGTTGGGTTTCAACCTGAAATGTTGCCTTTCCATGTTTTCAAGAGATGCTGTTTGACCTGCTGAGTTACTCCAGCGCTGTGTCACCCTGATCAATCTTGTTTACACCTTCTCCAGCATAATCATGACCTTCCTATAGTTAGTGATCAGAACTGCGCAAAATACTCCAGAACCCAAATACTCCAGATGGATGGATGAATGATTCAAAGTTGAGTTCTAGAGTATCTTACAATGACCCTAAGAATCCTCCTGCATGTTGTCACGTGGAATCTGAAGCCCATCCTTTTGCATTGTCAGACGCAGATCTGTGGAAGATAGAAATGATCTCTAGTGGCTTATGCAAGAGCAGCTTGCTTTACAGCCAATTGAAGATGGTTGGCTAATGTGGAAAATATGCATGTAGCAAGCTCTCATGAACAGCAAGAAGTTCATGATCAGATAAACGGATTTTTGTCTTTATGAATGATGAATAAGTAATGACCACAACACGAGAGGCAACTCCTCTGTTCTTCTATGAAGCCGCACCTTAGGATCACCAACTGAGAGAGCAGAAAGGCATATTAGGACCTCTGACAATGTAGCTATCGCTCTGTAATGTATTGTGCTATAGCGTCAGCCCATAATATTTTGATCAATTCTCTGAATTGAGACGAGTCCACAACCTTCTATCTCAGAGCCAAGAACTTTACCAGATGCACAATAGCTCCTCAATTCCATTCAGCAGAAAATGCGCTATCAAGTGACGATGAAACCATTTGGATAACAGTCTTTGATAACGGGTGTTTGAGTTGTCTGAGTTAATATTGTGTTACTGCGAACTGAGTATTGTGTTAATAGGTACTATCACAACCATTAAGAAATATTTAGACTGGTACATAGACAGGATATGTTTAGAGAGACATGGACAAAAAGCAGGCAGGTGGGACTAGATGGGGCAGACAAAAGTGCTGGAGAAACTCAGCGGGTGCAGCAGCATCTATGGAGCGAAGGAAATAGGTAACGTTTCGGGCCGAAACCCTTCTTCAGACTGATGTAGGGTCGGGGGGGGGGGAAGAAGAAAGGAGAAAGGAAGAGGAGGAGCCCAAGGGCTGAGGGAGAGCTGAGAAGGGGAGGAGACAGCAAGGGCTACCGGAAATTGGAGAAATCAATGTTTGTTCCGCTAGGGTGCAAACTGCCCAAGCGGAATATGAGGTGCTGCTCCTCCAATTAACGGTGGTGCTCACTCTGACCATGGAGGAGGCCCAGGACAGAAAGGTCGGATTTGGAATGGGAGGGGGAGTTGAAGTGCTGAGCCACCGGGAGATCAGGTTGGTTAATGCGGACCGAGCGGAGGTGTTCAATGAAACGATCGCCAAGCATACGCTTGGTCTCCCTGATGTAGATCCGGCCCGAAACGTTACCTATTTCCTTCGCTCCATAGATGCTGCTGCACCCGCTGAGTTTTTCCAGCACTTTTGTCTAACTTCGATTTTCCAGCATCTGCAGTTCCTTCTTAAACACTAGATGGGGCATGTTGGTCGGCTTGCGGAAGTTGGGTTGAAGGGCCTGTTTCCATGCTGTATGACTCCATGACTCTATGATTCTACATTTGAGTACATGTGCAAACCTGACTCCAAGTGACTACAATTTCATAGGAATCTTCCCAGATAGCTGGTAATTTCCCTAAATTATTAGAGACTAAGTCAAACCCTGTGTGTTCCAAGACATCCTCATTTCCGCCCATCTCCACTGATCCTAACAGAAGTTATCGCTTATGAATTCAGTATTTCTGGTTAACAATGACAAAGAATACAACCCCATGGAGGCACATTTGCAAGGAATTCACTGATCAGTCACTGCTACATTGATAGAAGAATGTCGGGTAACCTGGTGACACATTGATCCTGGCGCCCCATAAATCTTACATTAGGATGCAGGAAATTCTCTGTGGTATCAAATGATAAGTGCTCCAAACTGTGCTGAACCGCTCACCACCAGCTGATTTAGTGAGTGCATGCATTAAGTCAACAGCAATTGGCATTGTTTTCGTTCTCAGATATTAATTTGAAGCTGCCAATCATTAAATAACTCAACACTGACTGACTAGGCTGCAGAAATAATAACTGCTCCCAGTAGCTGCAGACTCTTGATAAATGGTACTGTTGAGGCATCGAGAGAAATTGCTGCACTGACAGCGTTTCCACCTTCCTCTATAATTCAATTATTTAATATTATTTACTCTGCTGACTTCCAAAGAATGTCACAGCTCTAAAGTGACTGAGCATGGAACAGCTTGTGCATACTTTCTTGTTCAGGTCCCCAAATATAGTCCACCGCTGGCTTAAGGTCACCTATACCACGCATGGTGACAAAAGAGTACTTGGAAGGATGTGGCCACCCTGGCCACACTAGCATTTCATTCCTGCCATCGGGAAGAAGGTACAGGAGCCTGAAAATTGTGACATCCAGGTTCAGGAACAGCTACTTCCCTACAACCATCAAGTTATTAAACACTACAACCTCCAAATAAGCTCTGGGCTACATAGACTTGGGAGCATTGGTGCTATCTTTTTGCATTATTTTTGTTTCTTTGTTTGTTTTTAAGTGTATATATATATATTATATATACTTAATATATTATGTTAAGTTTTAGAGAGAGTTCAGTGTATACAGTGCAGTTCAGTGTATATACTGTATACACACACATATATAAAAGTTCAGTGTATATATATATGTGTGTGTGTGTATACAGTTTATGTGAGTGTATGTGTACATATATACTGTACACTGATCTTTTTTTTGTTTATTATATTGTTTACAGAATACCATGTTTACTTAGAAGATAGAAACAAAATGCTGAAGTAACTCAGTGGGTCAGGCAACATCTCTGGAGAAAAGGAATAGGTGATGTTTCGGGTTGAGACCTTCACCAGACTTTCACACTATGTTTACATATTCTGTTGTGTTGCTGCAAGTAACAATTTCATTGTTCTGTCTGGGACATATGACAATTAATCACTCTTGACTCTTGTTGGAAACACTCAGCAAGTCAGGTAAAATATGTGGATAAAGAAGCAGTTAATGTTACAGGACCACGAGTAATTTCTCTCTCTACAGCTGCTTTCCAAACCAGCATTTTCTGTTGGGGTTTCTTCGTCCGATTTTCAGCACTTGCAACGTTGATTCTCATACTTAAAAGGATGATTGCATCAAGAATAAATTAAACTTGCATTTACAAAGCACCGTTTCAATTGCAGGGTGTTCAAAAGTGCTTTCCAGGTGAGAATTTTTGAAGAGGTGGAATAAAAAACAGCCTATACAGTATTTGCAAACAAACCGCATAAGTAATCTTTTGCCTGAGTGATGGTGATGCATTTTGAGGGATAAATGTGGCCAGAACACCAGTCAAGAATTCCCTTGCTCCCCTTTGAAATGAGAACGTTTACATCCACTTCAGAGAACAGGGGGCATTGGTTTGAGATTTTCCCATAAGCCTTCACCTGTGACAGTGTGGCACTTTCTCAACATTATACAGGTGCCAGTCAATGTCGTGGTTCAGGAACTCACAATGTTCTTGATCTGGATGTGAGAATTCTGTCAATCCAGAGATGGTCTAGTATTTTTAATTCTTCTTTGTGCTCCTACCAGGAGTTATACATACAGGTGTAATCATGCTTTCCTTTCTTTCCAAGGATGTGATCTGATCTTACAATGCATAAACCTTGTTGAAGCACAACATGTGATTGATGGCAACAAAAGTTTGATTAGAGTTTCACTGGTGACCTACTGGAATTCTTGGGGCCCTTTGGTTGTGCCTTGCCAATTTCAATTGGCGTGTCACCTTTCTGGTCCCTTCCTCGTGTGATATGGGCCTGTCCCACTTAGGCGACTATTTAAGCGACTGCAGGAGACTATGCAGTCGCCACATGTTCATGGGTGGTTGCCGGGTAGTCACCTTCATGGTCGTGAGGAGTTCCCGCGACTTGCCGGCGACTTGACAGTCGCCAGCAGTCGCCTGAAAAATCACCTAAGTGGGACAGGCCCATTAGTCTTTTCGAAAAGATGACCATTATAGGACACTTTAGTTTAGTTTAGAGATACAGCATGGTAACAAGCCCTTCGGCCGATACCGACCATCCATCATACGTTCGCACTAGTTCTATGTTTTCCCGATTTCTCATTCTCTCAGCATATCAGGGGAAATTGACAGAGGCCAATTAACCACACATCTTTGGGATGTGGGAGAGAAACAGGAATAACTGGAGGAAACATACACGGTCTTAGGTACTGTAGGATGTGCAAACTTTGCACAGACAGCACCTGAGATCAGGATTAAACCCGGATCTCTGGTGCTGTGAGGCAGTAACTCTACCGGCATGCCACTGTGCTGCCCGAAGGAGTAGAAATACAAGATACCATCCTGACATTCAATAATATCTTGGGTTATCTGATCTAGACTTCAGCTCTAGACTTTTCCCGCTTCTTATTCATAACCCTCTCCCTCCTATGTTCCAAAACTCTGACTGTTTCAGGTCTGAATATATTAAGTGGCTCACCCTCTGCAGCTCTAAGTGACAGAGAATTCCAAAGGTTCATGACCTGTTCAGAGAAGACATTCTGAACATCTTGGCTCATTTTCTCACACCAGTTCAGCTACTTAATTGCCTCCTCATTGTATTTCACAGACTGTTCACTTTTCATTGGCACGTTCGGTGAGCAGAACTCCAATCCCCATCTTAATCTGCAAAACTCCCAAAAGTTGAGTGCCCACTGACAATCAGTATCAGTGCATTAATTTGGTAAAGTGTGTAAAGTTGGGTTTACACTTAGAGCGAGAGTCATACAGCACAGAAACAAGCCCTTTGGCCCAAATTGTTCACACCTGCCCCATTGAAGCTCATCCCATTTACCCGTTTGACTCCTATTCCTCAGTCTTTCTGATCCATTTACCTGTACAAGTGTTCTTGCAATGTTGTTATTGTATCTGCCTCAACTACCGCCTATGGCAGTTCATTCAAAATGCCCACCACCCTCTGTGTGAAAAATGTGTCCCTCAGGTTCCCATTAAATCTTTTCCATCTTTCCAGTGCTCTATGATCTAAACCTCTGATCATGAAAAATGTTTCTCAATTCCACTTGCATCTTCAGTATTGTGTTGTGATAATATTAAATCTACAACCAACCTGTGCAAATATATGTCACTTGCTCCTTCACAATTCTTTTGAATCGTTAGTCTTCAGACTATAAAGATACAGCGTGGAAACAGGCCCCTCGTCCCATCGAGTCCGCACCGAACAGTGATCACCCCGTACACTAGCACTATCCTACACACAGAACAATTTACAATTTACAGACGATAATTACGCTACAAACCTTTATGTCTTTAGAGTTTGGGAGGAAACTGGAGCACCTGGAGAAAACCCATGCAGTCACAGGGAGAATGTACAAACTCCATACAGCCATGGTCATGATTGAAAACAGGGTCTTTGGCAGCAACTCTACTGCTGTACCATTATGCTGCCCTTATCCTGAAAACCCCTATCGCATTCTGATCAATATTTACTCTTGTTCTTGAAAAAAGACCTGTTAAAAATATTTCTCAATATAATTATCACTTCCTTGTATCACTGCTCCATTCTAATATCCTTCCAACTAAACAATGTCCTGAGCTACCCACTGGACCACAGTGGTGACCTTAGAGTCAGGTATCATTAAGCTGAAAAGAACGCAGGGAAGATTTACAAGGATATTGCGAGGACGAGGGCCTGAGCTGTAGGGTAAGGTTGGACAGGCTAGGACTTTGTTCCTAGGAGTACAGAAGGCTAAGGGATGATCTTATAGAGTTTTACAAAATCACGAGGGGAATAGATAGGGTGAATGCACTGTCTTTTACCCAGAGTAGATGAATCTAGAAGCAGAAGACATGGGTTTAAGGTGAGAGGGGATTTAATAGGAACCCGAGGAACAACATTTACAGTCAGAGGGTAGAGGTAAATAGAATAAGCTGCTTGTAGAGGTAGTTGAGGCAGGTATTATAAAAGCATTCAAAAGATGCTTGGACAGGTACATGGATAGGAAAGGTTTAAACATGGGCAAATGGGACCATCTTAATATTTGGTCAGCATGGATCAGTTGGGCCAAAGAGCCTGTTTCCATGCTGTAGTACTCCATAACTCTATGTCAAAGTGTTTTGCTGTCTGGAAACTATCTCTTCAACCTAGGAAATGCAGACCAACCATCTAGCACCCATCACCTTAGCAATGAATGTGAGAGTCAGCATAATTTTGCTCCCTTTTAGTAACACCAATGGTTGTTGTGCAAAAAATAGGCAGCCGAGGAACAACTTTTGCAGGCAGCATAACATTGCTTTTCATGGTACACAAAAATGCTGGAGAAACTCAGCGGGTGCAGCAGCATCTATGGAGCGAAGGAAACAGGAAACGTTTCGGGCCGAAACCCTTCTTCAGACTGATAGGGGGTGGGGAGAAGAAAGGAAAAAAGGCGGAGGATGAGCCCGAGGGCTGGGGGAGGGGACAACCAGAGGGCTGATGAAGGGGAGGGGACAGCAAGGGCTAGCAGAATTGGGAGAATTCAATGTTCAAGCCCCCAGGATGTAGACTGCCCAAGCGGAATATGAGGTGCATTTCCTCAATTTCCGGTGTTGCTTGCTGTGGCCATGGTGGAGACCCAGGACAGAGAGGTCAGATACGGAATGGGGAGGGGGAGTTGAAGTGCTGAGCCACCGGAGGTCAGGTTGGTTATTGCGGACCGACCGGAGGTGTTCGGCGAAACGATCGCCGAGCCTCCACTTGGTCTCACCGATGTAGATCAGCTGGCATCTAGAGCAGCGGATGCAATAGATGAGGTTGGAGGAGATGCAGGTGAACCTCTGTCGCACCTGGAACGACTGCTTAGGTCCTTGAATGGAGTCGAGGGGGGAGGTGAAGGGACAAGTGTTGCATCTCTTGCGGTTGCAAGGGAAAGTACCCGGGGAGGGGGTGGTACGGGAGGGAAGGGAAGAATTGACAAGGGAGTTACGGAGGAGCGGTCTTTGCGGAAGGCAGACAGGGGGGGAGATGGGAAGATGTGGCGAGTGGTGGGGTCACATTGGAGGTGGCGAAACTGACGGAGGATCACTTGTTGTATGTGACGGCTGGTGGGGTGAAAGGTGAGGACTAGGGGTTTTCTGGAGAAGATTGATATTTTTGGTACTCTACTAACTACAGTATGATGTTTGTGACCGAAATATACTGCAGTTACTTTTAGTGGGGGGAAAAAGGATCGTAACACAACAATTCAATTAATGTTACTTCCTGGATCCCTGAACCCAATACTTCCTCACTGCAGCCATAATTTGCATTGCCCTCCAATGACAACTGGAGAAAGAGCACTTTCCCTCTCCCCCAATCTCACACCGGGAAATTCTCGCAGGAAATGCAAACACTGTGCCAGTAAAACATTAGAGGTTGAAGCAGAAGATTGATGCTCCTAATGTCCATTTTCATATATTACAGTTTGGTTGGAAATTCACAAGAGAAAGTATAAGTGAACATCCTATGGCTAACATTATCAGTCTATACTTGAGTGCAGTCATCAGGTGAGAAGTATTCAGATACCAGGATATACTTCAGAGATAAATCTGCCACTATCTGGCACATTGGATCATACTTTCCTTTAATATGTTTACCTGGAGTTTTAATAGAAAATGTACAGCCAATTAGTAAAGGGCCTGTCCCACCAGCATGCGATTGCATGCGTCTAGCGCAACCAAACGTGGTGGCTTGAGGCGTACGGCCTCGCGGGGCCGGTCCCACTTCCAACCGCGGAGACGTCTGGAGTTGTGCGGGGCTGGTCCCGACATCATACGCACCAATCAGCTGGGCAGGAGGCGGGCCGACTGAATTTGGACGTCGCGCGGCGACGTCATCACGCAATGGCACGCCGGGCGGTGATGTCATCGCGCAACGCCACACGCTAGGTGTACGCCGTCAAGACGCTGCGTACGCCCGTCGAGGCGCTGCGTACGGCCTCAATGCGGCTGCGGGCCGACAGGCCGTTGTCGCGCGGGATTTTCGGACAGTGCAAGATTTTTGGAGCCCCGCGCGATGTCGGGACCAGCCCCGCACAACTCCATACGCCTCCGGCGATCGAAGTGGGACCGGCCCCGCGATGCCGTACGCCTCAAGCGACCACGTTTGGTCGCGCTAGATGCATGCTATCGCATGCTGGTGGGACATACATAGATACATAGAAATAGGTGCAGGAGTAGGCCATTCGGCCCTTCGAGCCTGCACCGCCATTCAATATGATCATGCCTTTAACCAATCAAATAAAGTAGATTGGAATGTGTAGGAAGGAACTGCGGATGCTGGTTTATACTGAAGATAGACACAAAGTGCTGGAGTAACCCAGCGGGTCAGGAAGCATCTCTGGAGAAAAAGGATGGGTGACGTTTCGGGTCAGAACCCTTCTTCAGATTTTGATTGGAATCCAGGCACCTCTTGGACACGACCCTTCACACTGGAGCAGTGATCAAGAAAGCGCACCAGCTTATATATTTTCTTGGGCATCTGAAAAGATTCGTCATGTCCTCAAGGATTTCTCGAATTTCAGCATATGCATTATAGAAAGTAGTTTGATGCAAAGCATCGCAGCCTGGTATGGCATCTCCGAAGTCTGAAGAAGCGTCCCGATCCGAAACGTCACCTATCCTTTTCCTCCAGAGATGCTGCCTGACCCGCTGAGTTACTCCAGCACTTTGTGTCTATATGGCAATTGCTCAGTTCATGACTGTCTGAATAGAGAGGTGAATACAGCCCAGTCCAGTCTCGTCACTTCCTTCCATCCACTCCATCTTCACAGTGTGTTGCGCCAGGAATGCTGGAAGTATCGACAGGGATGCCTGTCACCCTGGCCATTCCTTTTTTCTCTTCTACCTTCTGGGAGAAAATACAGGAGCTTAAAAACCCACGTACAGACTTAAAAACAGCTTCTTCCCCACATTTTAACTCCTGAACCAATCACCTCTTTCAAACTCTCTTCCCGGGGTGGCATAGTGGCGCAGCCGTAGAGTTGCTGCCTTATAGCACCAGAGACCCGGATGCGATCCTGACCTTGGGTGCTACCTGTACCTTGGTGTGAGGTGTAAATGCAATGGCAAATTTTTCTTTAAAACAAATGCACCTGACATTTAAAATGTAAGGGACTTCTGATTGAGTCTGAAATTAGTGAAGAGAGATATAAGAAAGATGTTTGCTGAAGTATATTGGAGGCTTAGGTTAAAATATACACTTTTATCTTGCACTAAATGTTATTCACGTTATTCCCTTTGTCATGTATCTGTACATTGTGGATGTCTCGATTGTAATCAGGTATTGTCTTTCCGGTGATTGGTTAGCACGCAATAAAAGCTTTTCATTGTATATGTGATAATAAACTAAATTAAACAAAACTAAAAAACTAAACTAAACTATATGCTTAGTAACCCATTCATAGAGTATATGGTATCATAGACAATGAAGGTGGTTATCAAAAATTACACCCGGATTCTGATCAGCTGGGCTGAAGAATAGCTAATGGAGTTAAAGTGAACATAAGCATGATGTGTTGTATATTGGCAAGTCAAACCAGGGCAGGACCTTCAGTGAATGGTAGGCCCAGCAGAAATGTGTTGAGCAGAGGGATCTAGGAGCGCAAGTACATAGTTCCCAGGGCCGGATTTACGTATAAGCTTCATAGGCTTAAGCATAGCGTCTCGAGGTCTAGGGGGGCCTCGGCAGGGCTGGATTTACCTATAGGCTTCGTAGGCTGAAGCCTAGGTCCTCAAAATCTAGGGGGCCTCCGGCCAGGGTGTTTTTTCCCCAGAGTAAAAAAATCCCGAGAAAAATAAAATTGGAGCGCTATCAGCGTTTCCACTTTGACGTAAATCACCCGAAATTCTGGTTCCAGCCCGCTGGAAGTTTCTGGGGAAAAAATTGCGACCATCCACGCCTGCGCAGTTGGGGGATGCCGGTGACGCAATAGCGACACAAAATGACGCTGTCCCTCCGTGAGTGCACAGTGGGCCCGGGCGGGTTCAGATCTCATATTTGCTCTCCACACAATCACCTCGATGCCTCGTGTCAACTACAGGTAAGTAGTGGAATACTGCGTTGCGGGAGTGCCCGTTTCTCCAGGTCGGGGGGGGGGGGCGGCGGTGTCTGCGGCGTGGAGTCGGAGCCTCGCTGCATGGGAGGGGAGAGAGGGGGGATGTGAGAGGGGGAAGGGTGGGTTGAGACAGAGGGGGGGCGAGAGAGGGGAGGGGAGAGAGAGAGGGGAAGGGGGGAGAGAGATGGGGAGGAAGAGATAGGTGGAGGGAGAGGGAGGGGGAAGGGGAGAGGGAAAGTGGGATTATTTTAGTGAGATTGCAAAATTAAGGTAGGTTTTAGAGCTATTATATTTTATCCTCCATATGAATAATATGAAACAATTGGAACTGCTTTCTTTTCCTTGATAACAATACTGAAAATATGAATTCCATAGTTTGCGACTCATTTTGCATCATATTTTTAATGTGCACACATTAACACAGTTGAACAGTAACAGGCAATCAAATCAACACACAAAACATTTTCTAAAAAAAGGTTTTATTTACTGGAAAAACTTACTTGCAGTGTTTGCATGCTCCTTTATAACATTTGACGTAACATTTTACAGTACAACTTGATTATTAAAACAAGGACAGCTTCAATTCTTGATTTAAAAAAATGTATACAACAATGACCCCAATCAACCCATTCCAACCACTTATTACTCTTGACTCAACCAAAATTTATTTCTGAAATATTGGTCATAAATTTGGTGCAAAAATGCTCCAAAAATAAGGCTCAGAATGCACCAGAGAGCATCTAAAACCCCAGAGCCTTCCAGGGCCCTGGATCCCGGCCGCAAGGGTCTTTCAGCTTTGCATAAAATGTTTGTAATCCTGCCATGCCACCCCCTTTTTGAAAATCTTCATATGGTGAATAATATTTTTGACACTGTCATAGGCCTTTCTTACATATGCTGTCACAACGCACTGTAGTTTCTAAACAACACTTCAGTAATTTTCCTTGCCCTCCATTTCAGAATAATAGTGTTTTAAGCCGATAACTCGACACTAGCACTGGCAATAAAAAGCGCAACTTTCCAGCCCTTATCTCATTGGCCACGCTCGGCTGCACATCGGTGTCAATCTGGTGGACTCTTCCATCTTCCTCTCGTCATGGGGGTGGGGGATTGGGAGGGGGCTCACAAGTGGAATAGCCTAGGGCCTCTCTTCATCTAAATCCGGCCCTGATAGTTCCCTTAAAGTGGTGTCACAAGCAGATAGGCTGGTAAAGAAGGCTTTTGGTACATTGGCCTTAATTATTCAAGATATTGAATACAGAAGTTGGGTGTTTGTGAGGACACTTTTGTTCAGTTTTGGTCACCTTGCTATTGGAAGGAAGTCATTAAGCTGGAAAGAGAGCAGAGAAGATTACGAGGATGTTGCCAGGACTGGTGGAGGCAGATACGCTGGTGCCATTTTAAAGGCCTTTAGATAGGCACATACAAGTGCAAGGAATAGAGGGATATGGATCATATACAGGCAGATGACATCAGTTTAACATGGCATCAGGTACGGCCCAAACATCGTGGGCCAAAAGGCCTGTTCCTCTGCTGTACTCTTCTGTGTCTTTGGTGTTCTATCCCCGGATAAATACAACCTGTTGTACTTCATGGCACCTTAGTTTCATTGCAGGAGTCATCAATGAACCAGCACCATCAAGTTCATAAAAAGCAGACATGAAATAAAAATGGACCCTTCACAATAGGCTCCACAACTGATAACAAAGCACCTATCTCGGGAACATCATTTTGATTCAGTGTTGTTCACTGTCATGAATTACCTTAAAGTTGGCAGTGGAGAAGGATATAGAAGGGGATAAATTTGTATAGAGTAAGTAAAAATGAACTTCCACCATTCCGATGGAAGGTGGTTTGGATTGAGGATAAATTATGTACAATTTATAAGCAAAGTTGAAAATTATTTGGCAAAAGGAGGACATTTCTTGGCTGCAATAGCATTGTTGAGAGTCTGACAATGCGCTTTCCAACACATATCCAAAATCTATAGCCACCTGCCAACCAATAGTGCAACCATGGTGATGAGTTTGTTTGGTTTTAATGAAAGGTATTTCACACCTGAAGAGTCACACAATACATAAAGGAATCTGTCTCATCTCTTTAAATTTTCAATTAAGTGTCTACAAGTTAAGGACAAAATGTATTACATTACTCAGACAGTAGCACACATTGAGATTGGAGCAAGGTGTATCCAGAGCATCCAGTTCCATCTGCAGTTCAGGCCCAGTACAGCAAACATCCTAAAGGAAAGATCAAAATGAAGCAAGGTCCTCTGTTAATGAGATCATAAAATATCATAAAGAAAATAAAAAATTCCATCAAGCCTATCTGGATTCGGGGGTGTTAGCTACAGGGGCAGGTTGGACAGGCTTGGGTTGTTTTCTCTGGAATGCCAGAGGTTGAGGCAAGACCCGATAGAAGTGCGTAAAACTATGAGAGGCATAGATAGGGTAGACAGTCAGAATCTTTTTTTCCCAGGAAGGAAAAATATCAAATACTAGAGGGCATAGCTTTAGGGTGAGAGGGGCAAAGTTTAAAGTAGATCTGCAGCAAAGTTTTTGCAGAGAGGGTGGTGAATGCCTGCTGGGAGTGGTGGGCGAGGCAGATACAATAGTGGCATTTATAGGACTTTGGAGATATACAAGGAATGGGGGAATATGGATTATCTGCAAGCAGATCAGAGTTGGTCTTGGCATTATGTTTGGCATAGACATTGTGAGCTGAGGCACTGTTCATGTGCTGTACTATTCGATGTTCTATGTATCTGACCAGGCCCGTACGAAGCTTTCAAAAAGGGGGGTGGCATGACAGGATTACAAAATTTTTAATGTGAAATAATGTGCGAGCTGCGCACATCACGAGCGTGAAGCGTAAGGTCCCTCGATGTCGGGGTCCGCTCAAGGGCCCTGGAAGCTCTGGGGTTTTAGATGCTCTCTGATGCATTCTGAGCCTTATTTTGGAGCATTTTTGCACCAAATTTATGACCAATATTTCAGAGATTAACAGGAATCTAAGAGATAGCTTTTCACACAAAAGGTGGTGGGTGTATGGAACGAGCTGCCAGAGGAGGTAGTTAAGGCTGGGACTATCCTAATGTTTAAGAGACATTTGGACACGTACATGGATAGGACAGGTTTAGACGGATATGGGCCAAACTCATGTGAGTGGGACTAGTGTAGATGGGACCTTTTGGTTGGTGTGGGCAAGTTGGGCCGAAGGGCCTGTTTCCACACTGCATCACTATGACTAAAAAGTTAAGAAGAAAAATTCATGAAGATAAGTAGAGCAGATTTGAAAGAGGAGTGAAATGTTAAGGCAGAGAGGTTTATGGGTGGAAAGGAACATAGGAAAGGAGGGGGGAGGGTGGGCTTGGGCAGATGGGTGAAGGGAAAATAGACACAAAGTGCTGGAGTAACTCAGTGGGTCAGGCAGCATCTGTGGAGAACATGGGATACGTGACGTTTCAGAGTGCTGGAGTAACTCAGTGGGTCAGGCAGCAGCGCTGGAAAATATGGATAGGTGACATTTCAAAGAGTGCTGGAGTAACTCAGCGGGTCAGGCAGCATATCTGGAGAAAAGGTATAGATTATATTTTGGGTCAAGACCCTTCTTCAGTAATATTCATGTGACATGCATAGACATTCCTGAATGTTACCCAAACCACCATGAGCTAATTTGTTACGGTGCTTGCCCTCTCCTAAAACATCTCTGCCGCCTTGGGTGATGCAAGACAGGACACGAGCTTTGGAACATGGTGTGAAGCTGTTGCAGTCTGTCCCAGCCTGGAAAAGTCTGGATGGAGTGGACGTGGAGAGGATGTTTCCACTAGTGGGAGAGTCTAGGTCCAGTGGCCACAGCCTCGGAATTAAAGGACGTTCTTTTGGGAAGGAGATGAGCAGGAATTTCTTGTCAGAGTGTGGTGAACTGTGGAATTCATTGCCACAGACAGCTGTGGAGGTCAAGTCAATGGACATTTTTCAGGAGGAGATTGTTAGATTCTTGATTGATACGGGTGTCAGAGGTAATGGGAGAAGGCAGGAGAATGGGTTTGAGAGGGAAAGATACATAGTCTAGAGTGATACAGTGTGGAAACAGGCCCTTCGGCTCAGCATGTCCTATCTGCACTAGTCCCACCTGCCCACGTTTGATCCATGTACCTGTCTAACTGTTTTTGAAACATTGCGATAGTCCCTACCTCAACTACCTGCTCTGACAGCTTGTTCCATACACCTACCACCCTTTGTGTGAAAAATATACCCCTCAGATTCCTATTAAATCTTTTCCTTCACCTTAAACTTATGTCCTCCCCTCCTCGATTCACCTACTCTGGGCAAAAGACTCAACCTGATCTATTCAAATCATGATTTTATACACCTCTATTAGATCATCCCTCATCCTCCTGTGCTCCATGAAATAGAGTCCCAGCCTACTCAACCTTTCCCTATAGCTCTGGCCCTCTAGTCCTGTCAACATCCTCGTAAATCTTCACTGTACCCTTTCCAGTTTGATGACATCTTTCCTATAACATGGTGCCCAGAACTCAACACAATACTCTAAATGCGGCCTCACCAACTTCCTTATGCAACCGCAACATGACCTCCCAACTTCTATACTCAGCCTGACCCGCTGAGTTACTCCAGCACTCTGTGAAATGTCATAGAACAGGGCAAGATTAGCAAGTTTGCTGATGATACAAAAGTGAGTGGTTTTACAGATAGTGAAGATGGTTGTGAAAGAATGGAGCAGGATCTGGATCAATTGGCCAGGTGGGCAGAGGAATGGTTGATGGTTGCATGGTTCCTTGAAGGTCGAGTTGCAGGTATATCAGGTGGTCAAAAACTATTTTGGCACTTTGGCCTTCATCAGTCAGAGTATTGAGTATAGAAGTTGGGAGTGCAGGAGAATGAGGGGAAATCTTATAGAGGTGTACAAAATCATTAGAGGAATAGTTCGGGTAGATGCACAGAGTCTTTTGCCCAGAGTAGGGGAATTGAAGAGCATGGGAACAAAAACCTGGCAACGTCCCCATCAGCTGCAGCAGAGTTGGGGACAGTCTGATCCCTCCACCCACCCAGAGTCACAGGATGCATCGGTACACCCCCACCGACCTCTTCCCCACCCCCGGCCGCAGGGATAGACGACCTGGGGTCTGCGAGTGTGGAACCAGTCAGCATGGAGTCCGGATGCTGGGACAGGAGACGGCCTGCTGCACTGGAATCCATGGTAAGTCCTTACCTGCAGTTCACTGCGTGTACTCCAGTTGGTGTTGCATGACAACAGTATAGGTCATGCCATGCAGCCTCCCTATTATTTGATATTATTCATATGGAGCAGAAAATATAATAGCTCTAAAACCTACCTTAATTTTGCAATC